>OU744316.1:88637313-89152881 GCA_916610145.1 Eristalis arbustorum | reverse complement strand
CCGGGGCGAACCTGGGCCTCAGTCAACAATCCTCTCCAGCTGCCACGATCCTTAGTAAGCTGCCTCCAATTTTGCACTCCAAGTTGGTTGAGGTCCTTCTACACTTGAGTGCGCCATCGGCTTCGTGGTCGTCCTCTATTGCGTTGTCCCACTGGTGCGGAGTCGAAGACTCTTCGGGCTGGAGCAGTGTTGTCCATGCGCTCAACATGGCCTAGCCATCTTAGGCGTTGAGTCCGTAGACGCCTGACTAGACTCATGTCGCTGTACAGCCCGTACAGTTCGTGGTTGAATCTCAAGGACCAAAGATTGAACGCAGAACTTTTCTCTCGAAGAGACCAAGTGCGTCTTCATCCGCTCTTGAGATAGTCCAAGCTTCCGCGCCATACAGCAGGACAGGGATCATCAAGGTCTTATATAAGGTGAGCTTGGTCTTTCGGGAGAGGGCTCTACTACTCAATTGCCTCTTGAGCCCAAAGAAACAGCGGTTGGCAAGAGTTATTCTGCGTTTAATCTCGGTACTGATGTTGTTCGCACTATTTACTTGGGAGCCAAGGTAGACGAAGTCCTTCACTACCTCGAAGTTGTAGCTGCCTATGGTGACGTTCTGACCGAGTCGGCGATGTTGTGTGTCCTTTCTTGATGACAGCATATAAATTAAAAACGATTTCATTTTCGTTTCCCTCTATGAGGGATTTTATTTATTAAAATGAAGTTGCTGATGTTACTCAGCCCGAACTCAGCTGAAGACTATACATACTCTACTTATTCTAATCGTTCGATGTCGTTGAACGATGGCCTTGGAGTTTTTCGGTTCGACGGTGGACGGTCGGCGACGCTCCCACGTTGGGTGTCGGATTCCTTCGCTGCGGAATCCGTCTGGCATGCTCGGCTTAAAACGCTGAGCTAGCGCTTGGCTGTTCACACACTTTGAAACTTTGGGAGCGTGTTAACTTATACTTTGTTTTGCCCTCATTCACCGCTAAGCCCATTTCTGCCGCCTCCGTCTCATTACAAGCAAACGCTTCATTGACTTCTCGTTGAGTTCTGCCAATCACGTCAATATCATCGGCGTATGCTAACAATTTCACGGACTTCTGGAAGATCGTGCCTCTTGTGTTGGCGTGTGAGTTTCGCACGATCTTCTCCAGGACGATGTTGAAGAAATCACACGACAGCGCGTCGCCTTGCCTAAAACCTTTTTTGACATTGAAGGTCTCGGTGAGTTCGTTACCGACCTTGATGGAGCAGCGAGAGCTCTCCATCGTCATCCTGCACAGCCTGACGAGTTTGGCAGGAATGTCAAAACTAGACATGGCGCTGTATAGCTCGTCTCTATGCACGCTGTCATATGCGGCCTTAAAGTCGACAAATGGGTGGTGGGTGTCGATCTGCATCTCTTGGTTTTTTCGAGGATCTGCCGTAATGTGAAAATTTGATCGATAGTGGACTTCCCAGGCCTGAAACCGCACTGATAGGGACCTATCAGGTTGTTGACGAATGGTTTCAGGCGCTCACACAGAACGGCAAGAGAAGATTTTGTAGGCGATGTTAAGGAGACTTATCCCCCGATAGTTGGCGCAGTCAAAGGGGTCTCCTTTCTTGTGGATCGGCCAAACGATACTAAGATTCCACTCGTCGGGCATGCTTTCCTCCGACCATATCCTACAGATGAGCTGGTGCATGGGCCCAACCAGATCATCTCCAGCTGCTTTAAACAGTTCCGCGGACAATCCGTCCGCTCCAGCAGCTTTGTTCGACTTCAGTCTCGATATCGCTACCTTGACTTCGTCTAGATCGGGGGGACGGAATTCTCTTCTATCATCGTCCAGTGCGTGGAGTGGAACATTCTACCTGGCCTGGGGTGGTCCATTGGCGTTTAAATCATTCGCCAAGTTTCTCCATAAGTTATTCGATTTTTGTCTCGCTTCTGTTGCCTTCAAATAGCTTCAAATATTTTGATAGATCCGGATGTTTGCACATATGTTCTACGAGGATTTCGAATCGACAGTCCTTTGTGCTAGCTGGTTTTGTTGATTCTCTTTATAAACCACATTATTATTACTTGTTTCAGATCTGGTTTAACATGCAGATGAATATTACTTACATTTTGCAGAAAACAAATTCTTGTTCCTTCCTATTCGATAACACATTTGATGTCGAACAATTTTTTTCGAATTTTGTTGATTTTGACATTTATTTTCGGATTACATGGTACTTGATATGCGAAAATGAAACGAAACAAACTTGGCAGTACTTACTTATTTCGACTATCGCAGAATACAATTTTACTGACTTTTCGAATTCGAACAATAATTTTGTAGAATCGAGTTACATAGTCGGCCCCCAGTGCACATCTCCTACCCTACGCAATTGTAGCGCTCTCTAATCCCGCAGATACAGTTTTCTAAAATCCTATCACTTCAATAACATGACCGAACTATACAACGTAAAAATCGGTCATCTCCTTCGCTTAGTAAAAAGCTCTGAATGGTTTGTGCAATAGACAGATCCGAAACAATGGCTGCTGTCAAATTGCACTGCAGTCAGCCGCTTCAACCTAACATAACCACTTTAGTTCCTTAATTGAATTCCCACCTAATAACCTATCTTCTTATTTCTGTGGCGCTACAGTCCGGGGTGGACCTGGGCCTCAACCAACATGCCTCTCCAACTAGCGCGATCTCTGGCTAGCTGTCTCTAGTTTCGCACACCAAGTTGGTGGAGGTCCTTCTCCACTTGGGTGCGTCACCTTATGCGCGGTCGTCCTCTGTTGGGTTGCTTGACAGGTTCGGATTCGAAAATTCTTTGGGCTGGAGCTGTGGTGTCCATGCGCTCTACATGACCTAACCACCGTAGGCGTTGGATCCGTAGACGCCAAACTAGGCTCATGTCGCTGTACAGCCCGTACACATCGTGGTTGAATATTCTCCTCCTGAACCCGTCAACACAAACAGGACCAAAGACCACACGTAGAACTTTTCTCTCAAAGAGACCAAGGACTTCTTCATCCGCTTTCGAGATTGTCCATGCCTCCGCGCCGTAAAGCAGGAGTGGGATGATCAGTGTCTTGTATAGAGTCAACTTTGTTCTTCGATAGAGGGCTCTATTACTCAATTGCCTCTTGAGCCCAAGGACACTGCGGTTGGCAAGAGTTATCCTACACTTGATCTCGGTACTGATGTTATTAGTACAGTTTACTCCGCAGCCAAGGTAAGTGAAGTCCTTGATTGATTACCTCGAAGTTATAGCTGCCCATTGTGACGCTCTGTCCAAGACGTCGATGTTGAATGTTCTTTTTTGAGGATAGCATTTAAATACTTCGTTTTGCCCTCCTTCACCGCCAGACCCATTTAAGCCGCTTCCGTCTCAATGTTAGCAAAAGCCTCACTGACGGCTCGCTGATTTCTGCCAATCACGTCAATGTCATCGGCGTATGCTAGCAGTTGAACGGACTTCTGGAAGATCGTGCCTCTAGTGTTGGCGTGTGAGTTTCGCACGATCTTCTCCAGGACGATGTTGAAGAAATCACATGACAGCGCGCCGCCTTGTCTAAAACCTTTTTCGACATTGAAGGTCTCGGTGAGTTCGTTACCGACCTTGATAGAGCAGCGAGATTTCTCCATCCATTTAACCATGAATCGTCTTACTAACGAACAACGCTTACAAATTATTGAAATTAATGAAGAAAGTTCATCGCGCGCTTTTTGTTGTTCATTGTGTTCATCGACGAAGCTCATTTTTGGCTCAATGGGTACGTAAATAAGCCCAATTGTCGATTTTGGAGTGAATATCAGCCAGAAGCATTGCAGGAGCTACCAATGTATCCAGAAAAAGTCACAGTTTGGTGCGGTTTATGGGCTGGTGGCATCATTGGACCGTACTTCTTGAAAGATGATGCGAATCGTAACGTGACTGTGGATGGTGAGCGCTACCGTGAGATGATATCCAACTTTTTTTTTGCCCAAAATGCAAGAGCTTGACTTGCGTGACATGTGGGTTCAACAAGACGGTGTCACACGCCACACAGCACGCGCAACAATGGACTTATTGAGAGGCGAGTTCGGTGAACATTTTATTTCACGTTCGGGATTGGGCAATTGGCCGCCTAGATCGCGATCGTGCGACTTAACGCCTTTAGACTATTTTTTGTGGGGCTATTTTAAGGCTCATGTCTATACAGACAAGCCCACTTCAGTTGACGCATTGGAAGACAACATTGAAGCATTAATTCGTGAGATACTGGCCGAAATGTTGCCAAAATTGGACTAAGCGGATGGACCATTTTAGGCGCAGTCAAGGTCAACATTTCCATGAAATAATCTTCAAACATTAAATCATCCTTCCTTAAAGACAGTATACATATAATAATATTTAATTGTTCTAAGTTCCTTTTTTCATATTAAATAAAACAAATGAACACTGTATACCAACGTTAGCTTTATTTCTTAAGTTATGTTTTTGGGGTATTTTCATATTTTATAATTTACGCGATGTTTCCGCTCCGCTGGTTGTCAAAAGAGAGAGCGTATGCCAACCAACTTGTGAACAACAAGCCATACGCCGAAGTTGTCCAAAACGCATCACCAAATAACTGGACAGGCCCAGGTTAAATTCTCCAGCGTCGCTTTAAGCGTTCACGTGATCACTCCCTCAGCGCGGCTGCGTTAAACGGTCCATTAGTGGTTTGAACAGCGTCGCTTGGCGTGCTCACGTGATCTTCGCATTGCATGGGTTGGTAGGATTCACAGAATATGATACGAGAGAGAGTGTTCGGAATATCCAGGGGCAGATCACTCAGCTCCAAAAGCAGTTCCAGGAGCAAGCAGCATGGGTAGACCTCATCTACTCGACGTTGTTTGCCGTGCCTAACGTCACACAATCTTAATGGCTGCGCACGCAGCCAGTAACCTCAAGATCCTAGCAGTGAATGTGAATTCACTGATTAGGACTGAACCAAAATTAACGCTCGGTAATCTTTTGCAATCACACAATCCAGACGTGCTTATGGCCAGCGAAACTAAGCTGAACCAGACGCGCAAACTCTGGTACAAGAATTACCACGTAATTCGAAGAGACCGGCCCCAATCTCGGCAAGAAGGAGGGGTCGCTCTTTTAATAAAGAAAGGCCTTTGTCACAAGGTCATGTACAGCAGTGAAGTGCGAAGATTGCAAGTAATAGAAACGTGTATTGCACGCATTCCGCTCCAGGGTGGCAAGCGGTTATATGTGATCGCGATCTATGTAGCTGACAATCCAAGCCTCAATCGCAACTTCATTTCAGAGCTCGACACTCTTTTTACTAGCCTTCGACTTAGCTCGGAGGAAAACTATTTCATTATTGCTGGGGATTTAAACTCCAAGCACAGAGAATGGGGTAATAGAGTGCATAACGACAGGGGAACCCCACTGTATAACTGGTTGGTAGAGCACAATATTGAGTTCAAGCTAGATTTGCTTGCAACCGATAGGCCATCGTATCCCAGAAGCGGATCCTATCTAGATCTATTGCTAATCGACAAACGACTGACATTACTTGACGTGGAAAGACACACGCGGAACTGCTTAACTACGATTGAGTACGAGAGTGATCACTGCGGACTCTTCGCGGCTATTCAGCTCCCGAACGAGGTTGAAGAACTGGGGGAATATGTCCAGAGGCACCCTTATAATTATAATAAGGCCCGATCGCCTCGTTTCTCCAGAGCTTTATCCACGGAACTACGTTCGAGTGGGATCAATCCTCCTACAAACAGAAACCTGACAAACGAGGAGGTTGACAGGTACCTCAGACGGATAGACAACGTAATCAAACGTACTATGGACAAAACTATCCCAAAGGTAGTACAAGTCGATGACAGCGATGTTTATCGAAATGCTACCATCGATGCACTTCACGTGCACAAAAGAAGACTGCTGTCAAGACTCAAACTCTTGTATAGGCGGTTTACAGATCCACAAAACGCGGAAGTCAGAGAGTTGAAGTCGGAGATCAAGAATCTCCAACAATTAATCCGTATCAATTATAGCATAGCTATAAGCTTGCACTGGGGCAATCAAATTCGGGCTGTACGTTCCAACAACCCGGGTATGTTCCCGCAAGTAAATAAAATATTTCGGAGAAAAGATCAAAACGACATTCAGAGTGTTAGACTTCCAAGGACAACAGAGAACGAACACTTACTCACAGCAATTGGCATCGATCCAGATGGGGCAGTGCTGGACAATGACTTCTTCGTGGTTGAAGATCCCCAGGAGAAGGTAAAAGCAATTGGTGCTGTATTCCAGCGAGTGTATACGGTCAACGAGGTTCGTAGGCCGAATCACGAACTGGAGAACGAAGCTTTGCTGAACCACAGTAATCTTCGTAACGAGATAAGCCAATGGCGATCTGAGAATCCAGGTTTCACCAGGTTCAATGACGTTAATATGGCAAATAGTGCCATCGCCAATGACAGAAATCACATCTTGGTTTCTCAAGAAGATCTCCAGGGTATCTTTAACTCGCTGAAGAAGAAAAAGTCAGTGGGAATCGATGGTATTCCGAATATTGTGCTTCGCCATCTTCCCCCCGAAGCAGTGCAAATTTACACAACACTGTTTAACAATGCGCTAAGTAATGCATATTACCCAAAACATTGGAAGACAGCTGTGGTGCAACCAATCCCTAAACGGGACAAAGATTGATCTATCCCGACAAACCTTCGGTCGATCGGTCTTCTTCCTTGCATAAGCAAGGTTTTTGAAAAGATAGTTATTCGAGTTCTGAAACAATGGGTTGAGGAAAATAATATCATACCGGACAACCAGTTCGGATTCAGGGCGGGGCATGAAACCATACATGCCGCGTCTAAACTGGTGTCCAATGGAATAAAGACAAGAAACAATGCACGGGTGCTTGCCTGATTGACTTGGAGAAAGCGTTCGACACCGTTTGGTTGGAGGGCCTCTTCGTCAAGCTGGTCAGGCTAGGCATAAGTAAACCACTGCTGTACATGATCTATGACATGATAACAGGTAGAAAGTTCATCGTGAAAAGTGGCGATGTAACTTCTTCAACGGTCTTTGACATCAAAAACGGTCTGCAACAGGGAGCGGTTGGTTCGCCGATCCTGTTTTCAATATTCACTGCAGATCTGGTAGGTTCAATGCGCACTTAAGTGGCGTACAGATCAGGTCCGAAGGTCGAAGAAATATATATCTTGCTGCAAGGTGACTTCGATCAAATTCAGCGATTTTGCGACGACTGGAAGTTGATTATCAACTTCCGGAAGTGTGAAACTATCCTTTTCAGAACCCCGCTGTACATGGCATCATGGGATACGCGCACAAACTGGCGTAAGTTCGGCATTGTTGACCCACAGAAACGCCCTTTAGATGTGAAAAGTGTTTGGTTGGACCAATATCTGTATTTTGACAAACATATAGATATTGCTCTGGCCAAAGCTAAAAAGGCCTTTGCTGTGGCAAGGAGGTTGTTTTACAGCAGCCAACTTGATACCAGGTGAAGGTAATCTGCTACATGGCCCTCATCCGGCCAATTATGGCGTACGGTTGTCCACTGTGGTTCAACGTGAGTCCTTCCCAGATGGAAAAGATGAGGCTGTTCGAGAGACAATGTCTTCGGACTTGTCTCCGTTTGTATCGTACACCCGAGTCTGAGTACAAGAAGTACTATCCCAATGAGGTCCTGTACAACGAGGCAAACCTCAACAGAATAGATAATTTTATTATCAAGCTGACCAGAAGGCACATTGCACGAGCTATGACTTCGTCCAACAGTCTGATCTTTGGGGCTTACTACCCCAACGTTATGTACCATGAGAGAGTGCGCTTTACCGGCTTTATTCCTCCCGAGGCGTTTTTCTATCTCGACACAATTGGCCTAATACAGGATCCACACGGATGTCCTGTAATCTTCCACGTCGTACGCCGAACAGTGGACAGGCGACTTCAATATGAACGGGACGTCGCTCGCAGTCACGAGGATCTCCTCCGGTTCAATAGAGCGATCTCTGCTCGAGACAGGAGAGAGTCTGCCAAAGAACGGCAATTTTATTGGTGGTTACACCAAAACCAGTTCCCGCCACCGCTAGCTTCTTAACATAACGAGATACAGATAGTTGACCATAGTGGCCAACTTACATAGGTTTTAAGATAGTTCGTAAGAAAAAAAAAAAGAGTGTTCGGAATTTCTCCTTTAGTCACCACAAGGTGTCTTTTGTATGACATTTCATTTCATTTATTATTTCATTATAATCTCTGTACATTAAGAATACAATATTCTTTTATTGTACAGGCTTTAAAATATAACATCATGAGTGACAATTACATATTTCAAAATTGAATTTAAGAGTTTTGCAGATTTTTTAAAATGTAGCTTAGTATATGAATTTACTGATACAAAAATTAAGATTTAAATTGTGGGTATTATTTCAGTGCGTATTGGAGAGGTGTGAAAAACAAGCGGAGCAAAATTGTCTGTACTCGGTCTTTGACCGTACCTGTGGAGGTAGATGTCCTTCTCCTCTAATTCACATCCGAGGAGAAGCCGACGTTGTTCCGAGACATGATCAAATCTTCGAAGGTTAAAAACGTACCGTGGAGTCGCGTTGATTGCTTTTACCAATTTTTGCATTGAGACATTATCACAGTCAGCGAACAACTCGCACCCGTAGGTTAACATTGGCACTATGAGTGCTTTGGCGAGTTTTAGTTTGACATTAATAGGGAGTATAAATTTGCTAATAGACAGACCTCTAAGGGACGCATACACCTTCGACACTATACTGTCTATATGGTCAGTCCATGTTAGTTCACTATTACACATTATGCCAAGATTTTTTACACAGGTAACATATTCGACGACAACAGAGTTTAATTCTATGGGAGGGAAGTTAGGAAGGGGGGGCTGGTGTTTTGAGAATGGAATGACTTTGGTTTTGTCAGGATTGAGCATGAGAGCATTTTCTTCATATCCTCGTTTAATTTAGCGGCTGAATCTTCAATCATACCTAGAGGAAAACTTAGATAGATTTGAATATCATCTGCATATATGTGGAAATTGCAATAAGACAAAACTTTAGGAAGATCATTAATGACCTTTGAAAACAATAACGAACCGAGAATAGAACCTTGAGGTACTCCCTTGTGCACATTGCAAAAGGACGACAGTTTTGAGTAATATAAAACAGTTTGAGTCCGGTTAGTAAGGTATGAAGAAATTAACTTGTTAGTAGGATTACAGAAGTTAAATTGGGTGGACAGTTTGTGACAAAGTATATACGGGTTAACACTGTCGACTGCTTTCGAAAAGTCAAGTAAAGCTAGTAATGTTGTCTTATCTTCGTCAATGGCTTTTCGTATATCGTCTGTTACATTTAGTAAGGCTGTAACACAGCTATGTCCTTTACGAAATCCTGATTGCATTGGGTTTATTAAATTTTGTCCTTCAATGTGATTTTTAATCGCTTGACTGACAATAGACTCAAACACTTTTGACAAAAACGAGAGAATAGCAATCGGCCGATACTCAGGCGAGCTTGTTTTCTTAGGTACTTGGACTATTTTTGCTATTTTCCATTGTTCGGGATACGTCGATGTCATGATTATGGTGTTGAAAATGTGGGTGATATAAGGGATTATAATAGGAAGCAATATTTTTATAAAGTCAGGGTGAATATTATCCAGTCCAACAGATTTGGTCTTTATGGAGAATATTGCATTATTATTATATATTGTTCTCAAATATAATTTTGAATTCGTCGAATTTGTTTACCAGACTTTGTGGGTTTATATGGCGAATGTGAAGACCATCATGGCTTTTACATAAAACATTTAATAATAATTCGGTTTTTTCATTCATGCTGCTGTTACTTTGGTCATAGATGTTGTTCATGATGAGAGATGTAATGGGAGATGTAATGGGAGACCGAGTACAGACTGTTTTTCTTTATATTGGAGTAAGGGAGAGGGAGATAAAGTAAAGAAGCAACTGAAGTAATAACCTTACAATACAAAAGAAAGAGTAGATAGAAGAGTAGGCAAAAAAAAAAAAAAAAAGAAGATGGGACAGAAACAATAATAAACAATATTTAAGCTTAAATTTAGAGATGAAATTCAAAAATTCAATAAAAAAACAAAAAATAAGTAAAATAAGTGTTCTGCATTTACGTTCCATGTTGTTCATTACTCCTTGGTCCAACTAAATTTTTGAGGTCCTCCATGTTGCAGATCAGAATGGATGGTTGCTCGGGAGATTTCCGTACGTGAATTCGTCCATTGTTGGTAAAGACAGCTGTTAAGAATTGATTGCGTTTAAGCTTCAGGGATTCTCTTTGCATCTGGTAATTATTTTTAGTCAAGCTTTCATTAATATAGAAGCTTTTTGATGAATTATATCCTATGTCGGATAGTTTCAGCGGGCTCTTTTTATTTTTACGATATAGAGCTGTCGCTCTCATCAGGTGTTGCCTTTCTCGCTTATCCGATAGCTTCACAATTATACTGGCATCGACCGGCTGAGTGGTGTTGGAGAGGCGTGGCTTCGCTCTGAAAATCTTATTCAGCTTGGGAGGCGGGATGTTAATTGTGGAGCAAATAGTGCTGAAGAGAGTCTCCAGGTTCTCGTTCGGAATTTCGGGTACTCCAACAATAACTGCATCGGAGCATATTTGCTCTCTCTCCATGGCATCAAGCCGGGCAATGTTTTCATTGCTTTGCTTTCTTTGTTCTTCAAGCAACTCTTTCGTTTTGGTGATCTCTGAACTTAACCGATCTTCGAGAGCCGTAAGTTTTGCATCAAGTAAGATGGTAAAGTTCTCAGCCCATTTCTCGATTTTGCTCTCAATACGAACCCAGAGTTTGTCAGCGATGTTCGCACTGTTTTCCTCACTCAACTCAATGAGAGATGAGTCGTTTCCCTTGGGTGACAATTGCTTTTGTTGTTGTTGTTGTGAGCGCACACGTCTTGATTCGAGAGGCATTGTTGCAGTATTTTAGAAGCACACAAAGGCAAAACGAAAAAATGCAAAATAGTGAATTAAAACTACCGAGGAGAATCACTTAATGAGATAAACTATTAGGGATTTAGCTTCTTCTATACGGAAATTATAATTCTTGAGCGTTTACAAATTGTGTACAATAGGAGACTCGCGAATTAAATTGGACTTCGAAGAAAGACGTCTACCACTTGTTCATTTCACTCAAACAGATATAATCATCTATGGTGAACATGGCGTTGTGGACCTTAATGGACTGTTCACATTTTTATATAACAATATACTTGCCCTCCTTTAACTGTACAACCAACTTTGCCCGTCTCCGATTCCGTGCTAACAAGCGCACCTTTGACGGCTCGCTGTGTTCGGCAATCGCGTAGGTGTCCTCCTATGCTAGCAACTTTAAGAACTCGAATTCTCTGTCGAACTCAATTTCCGTTCATTCATTTCGTCTTCCCAATGACCTGTGACTGGACTTTAAAAGACTGCACCTTCGCTTCATGTTACCCTTCGACAATTAATGAATCCCAAAAGCGCACACTGAAGCACGATAGTGTCGATTAAAGGGAATGTTGTTTTAGCCATCTTCAGCTTCAAAAACCATGCTGAGGCTCGAGAGCTAATATTAGCCCCACCCAGTAAAAAAAAAAAACTTTAAGGAAACACTCTAAAAACCAACTTGATGTTAACATTCCCAAGGCGTTATTCGTTCACCCCTAAGCCAGCTCCACGCAATATGGATAACCTCATTTACACCTACTGTATGTATACTTTCAAACAAGAGCCACTTCCAAGCAGACTCCCACGTCACGGCCTCCCCTACACCCGCCCATTCCACAAAATCCAGAACTACAATCTTTCAACGAACGAAAATCATATAAATCTTCGCATCAAAACTTTCAGCTTCAAGACGAAAATTAATGTTCCACCTCAAACAGAAAAAAAAAACACACACCCAAACTTAAATTCGAAAGAAACTTCTGCGCCGTGGCTTGGGGGCGAAAACTTCTTCACACATGGATATTTGTTAATCTTCCCTTTGTTCCTCCGCAGTGTCTGTTCAAATCGAAAGCAAACGAATCCACTCGTGAACGAACAGGGAAAAAAACGACGCGATAAATCACATTTGTCTCCCGTTCGGAAAGCGCCAATGACATATCGTCCAATAATTATTTTGAAATCCTCACCGCCCGGCGCACACAAACAATAACCCCCGCGCCGCCCATTGACAAGTTTCCGGTCTTAGAGGACACCCTCGAGTTAGTGCTTACCACCGCAATCCAGTCGTGAAGCACGACCATGATGGCGCGCGTTAGTTGGCACCAATGGGAGCGGATACACCAACTTAAACTGTGGCCACAGCCATAGGCTATAGTCTCAAGGCACAGGCACCGTGAGTGTGTGTACACATGAATGGACGACGCAGTGAAAAGAAAGGATTAAATTAATTGCTGAGCGCCACTAAAGCAGCGGAAGAGGTGGAGCTTCACGTCGCTCGTTTGCTTTTGTTTCACTGCCATTCTCACATTTAAGCGTCTATCGTGAATTTTCCGGTAAATTTGTTGTCGCTCGGTGAGACGGTAACTCGGTGGTGGTGGATTAAAAATCAATTTTCACCCTGTCTCCGATGTGTGTTTGCCGATGGTGCTGCTCCCCCTGCCCGGACGGAGCCATAACAATTTGCTAACTGGCAAAACTATCGTCGTAACTACCCACATGCACATAAAGACCGATGAATACTTAAGATCCCGCACAAGAAGGTATGTAACGGGGTTGGAACATTCGTTCTCCTCTCCCGTGCCGGGCATAGATCGACCGGAAATCACGGATATTTCATTCAATGAAAGGCACACACAAATGGCAGACACTTGCAATATTGTTTTCCAAGTTCGTTCAGCTGATTCAGTGAAATGAGGGTCGCTTGGTGGTGGTGGTGGCGTTGCCGGTTTTTATTGGGGCAATAAATATCTCAGCGATTAAATAACATCGAACGACACCAGTGGATAGGTTAACAAATCTTATCAAATGGCGTCTTCATAATTGTCGCCGGGCTTTTCGTCTTCCTGTTTGGCTACTGTGATGTTAATATCCTCTTCCGACTCGTCCTCGGTGGCGATGTCTTCGTTCTCATTCTCTTCGTCTTCCTCTCCGTCGGCGTCCACATCGTTGCCATCAGCATTCTCCACGAGGATATCCTGATCAGCTTTCAGCTTGACAATGAAATGTGAGTCTGCTGTGGTGGCAGCGCCGGTCAAAGGCTTTTTCGGTTTTTTCAATGGTTTCACTAGCGGTTTTGCTGGTTTGCTCGGCTTCTTGCCCCTCGGATTCTTGCTGGACACATCGACTCCTGGCGGATAGAGAGAAAAAAAACAAGGAGGTCACTCGAGGCGGCGAACATGTAAATTAAATGGATTTTGGAACTTACCGTGCCGGCGTTTCATGTGTTTGTTGTAGTTTGGCCAGTTGGTGAAATGATGATTACATTCCAGGCAGGCATACGGTCTGACACCAGTGTGGACGTTATGATGTGTCTGCGGACAAAGGAGACATTTGGAGGCAATCAGAAAATGGTTACAAATGCAAATAAATCGAATGAACTTGGCGCGCATTAAGGAAGTAAAACAATAAGGAAGATGATGAAGAAGTTGGCGAAGATGTTGCGCAGGGGATGTAATAAAAAATAGATTTCGGCGCTGGGATTGATTTATTCTTCGTGAAGTTCTGGTTCATTGGGGTGGAGATAGAGAAGGGACAACGGAGGCAAGGCGACATAAGGCAATGTCCACTAGGGTCGTTATTCGGCATTTCGCAGCTTGCTTTGTGCTTTTCTTCATTTGGAGATGGAGAAAACTGTGTCAATTTCTAAGCGAGTAAGAAAGTAACACCCTAACTGCAATGTCATGCATGAACCGTGGTTAACAGATTTTAAACCGCCGGTTACCGGGTACCCAAGTCACAAACAACAACACATGTTTACATGCCTATATGTTGTCTCACATCGATGACAATGTTTTTATCTTCGTTTTGAAAACATGTCACAAAGACAACTTCAGTGACAAGAGCTGAATCTGATTCAAAGCTGTCCTTCAAGATGGAATTCGTCTTATTTAATGTGCGAGAGGTTATTAGCCAATCGAGCTGCTATCATTGTTTGCATAAACAAATGTGACATCCTCAGCAGTGGCCCTTAAACTAGAAATAAGCGAAAGAGAATGGACATATACATGGATTATTAATGGGAAAGTAAACACATTTTGTTCAAAGTATTGGCCATTATTTTCTACACATTTTGACCACCTTTCTGGCAATTTGTGAATACCACGCCAATAAAATTGTTCGTCTTTTAAAGCAAACCAATCAGACACCCAATTTTCGACTTCTTCGTAGGAATCGAAGTGGTGCTCAGCCAATGCGTGTCCCATCGATGAAAACAAATGACAGTCGCAAGGAGCCAAGTCTGGTGAATATGGCGGGTGGGTTAGCTGCTCCCAGCCAAGTGTTTTGATTGTATTCTGAACCGGTTTTGCTTTGTGTGCAGGTGCATTGTCATGGAGCAAAATTACCTTGCCGTGTCTTCTGGTCAATTCTGGTCGTTTCTCGATCAATGCATGGTTCAAGTTGATAATTTGTTGTCGGTAGCTAGGCTTTATGAGCTCCTGGTACACCACACCTTTCTGGTCCCACCAAACACACAGCATTGTCTTCTTGCCGAATCGATCTGGTTTTGCAGTCGATGTTGATGGTTGTCCCGGATTAACCGGTTAGGATTCTTAAAATAAATCCATTTTTCATCGCCAGGAACAATCCGATGCAAAACCGATTTTCTTTCGTGTCTTTGAAGCAAGATTTCACAAGTGTTTTTTTGGTTTTCCATCTGTTTTTAATTCAATTCATGGGGCACCCATTTTGCACACTTTTGGATCCTTCCCATAGCTTTTAAACGGTCAGAAATTGTTTGTTGTGCTATATTTAACATTGCTGCCATTTGCTTTTGACTCAAAGTGTCATCTCCAACCAATATCGTTTGCAATTCGGCGTCTTCACACTTCTTTGGTGGTCTTCCACGTTCTTCATTTCTCACACCAAAATCAATGAAACCATCTTTTGCATGTTCCTTCTGATAGAGCACGATCACCATATGCCTCGAAAAGCATTCGATGCGACTCTGCAGCACTTTTCTTCAAATGAAAACAAAAAATTAATGCTTTCCGCAAATCATCACTTTCTGGTACAAAATTCGCTAAAAGCACGATGAAAAAATATGATTTTGTCTGTTCAATGACTGTTCTTAGATGTCATAGAAAAAAAAATAAGGGCTCGTTCACAACAAATGTTCCCTATCGAGACATTTGTATCTTGACGCTCACTTCATACTGGTACACTGGTACTGGTATGGCTTTGGTCAAAATGCTGAAGCCATTCCAAGTCGCAAATACAATTCTTTGCAAGGAAGATGTTACATTTTCGATTCTTCGACCAATTATGTATATATGGTCTTATAAGGAAACATCTGAATACAAACATCGGGGATGATGAAAGTATCGTACGATTTGTAAGAATTGTAAAAGCAAATCTGCGGCTCAGATTCAAAATGGACGGAGATGAATCAGAAGAACTTCTCCTGGAACAGGTTTCTTCTATTTTGGATCCGATGCACAAAAATCTGGATTTCGAGGTCGAGGAAGACAAGAAGCTTATCAGAAAACATGTGCACGTCTTATTGGAAGACACAGCATACAACGAAAACAGTAGTGCAGAAGAAGAAGCCAGCTTGAAGCCAAATCAGATGGTGACACGGTCAGGGAATTTGACATGTACCTGGGAGAACCACAGCTGAATCATAATTTCCCTGCTCCCTTAAAATGATGGAAAAACAAAAACAAAATAACAAAGTACCCAAACCTAGCTGTGTGGGCCAAACCATATTTGTGCATACCAGCGACGTCGGTTGCATAAGACCGCTGCTTTTCCACCCCTGGGCACATTGTAACACCCAAGCGTACTTGTCTGTTACCAGAAAATGTCAGTTTGTTGACATTTTGATGAGACCAACAATCAAATAGAATATAGAATACGTTAATCGATGTTTTATTGTGTTATGTTATCATCCTCTAACACTTCTTAGACACATTGCTGAGAACCGAAAAAATACCGGGTACCCAAAGTGACGACGGGTACCCAATAACTGACGGTTACCCGGAATTAAGACTCCCGGGAATTTCTCGAATGTGCGAGTATACCGCCTGATTTACGCCCACGTCCCGACAGAGGACAAAGATGGCAGCAGCAAGGATGACTTGCTATGTTGCAAGCACGCGGTTCCCACACCCCACAACATCCGAAACATGTCCCGGGTATCCGGGTATTAAGAACTCTAAGCAGGAGTTCTTATCGAACATTGCACAATGGGTAGCCACACAAAGCGTTCGAACATCACCCGTAGCGACTTGCAAGGACAAGGAAAAAGTAAGGAGATTGCAGAATAGTCGGAACATCATTGTTCACAAATTTTTTAGAGACAACCTCACGCCTCGGATACTGGCGGATTGACTGTTGACGATCCCAGAAAACGAACACATGAGCATGCCCTTCGGTTCCGCACGTGAAATGTGAGGTGCCTTAACAGGCCACATGCAGCCGAAGAACTCGCGAAGACCCTTGACTGCTACAAAGCAGATATCACCGCCATCCAGGAAGTGCGATGGAATGGGCCGGGCAAGAAGAGGATGAAAAACTGCGACATCTACTACGGTGATTGCAGCAGAGAGAGGCGCTTATATGGATGTGAATTGTAATAACAATCCGCATCAAGGCTACATTCGGCAACATCAGCCTGATTTGCGCCCACGCCGCGAGAGAGGACAAAGATGACAGCAGCAAGGATGATTTCTATGATCTCCTAGAAAGAACATACGATCGATGCCCCAGCTACGACACCAAGATCGTTCTAGGAGATTTCAACGCACAGCTGGGCAAGGAAGAAATCTTTGCTAGAGTCATCGGAAAACACAGCCTGCACGACAACACATCCGGAAACGGACTCAGGCTGGTAGATTTCGCCTCGGGGCGTAACCTCTCTGTGATGAGCACGCGGTTCCCACACCTCAACATCCATAAGGGGACCTGGCGGTCTCCTGATCAATCAACCGTCAACCAGGTGGATCACTTTGCGATCGACGTCAGACACTTCTCCAATATTCTTGATGTCCGAACGTTCCGAGGAGCCAATGTTGGCTCGGACCGTTTCCTTGTTGTAGCCAAGGTAAGAATCAGGATATCAAGAGAGCAACGGAGTCGAGAAAGAACACCACGGTTTTACGTCGCAAAGCTACAATCGCAGCGGACTGCCAGGATCTTTGCCGACCGAGTCTCCCAGAAACTCTCTGTTAGTTCGACGCCGCCTGCACAAACCATCGAAGAAGAATGGAGTCGTTGTCAAGAAGCCATCAAAGAAGCTGCCACTGATGTGCTGGGTTTTACGACACCACCTAGAAGGAACCCATGGTTTGACGACGAGTGCAGGCAGGCACATGCAGCCAAACAGGAGGCCTACAAGGCAACGCTGCATTGAACAACGAGAGCTGTTCGTGAGCTCTACGAACAGAAGAGAAGGGAAGAGCACCGGCTTCTCAGAAAGATAAAGAAAGAGCATGAGAAGCGCGCAGTCGTGGAGATGGAGAGGTGTTAAGGCAGGGATGACGTCCGAACGTTAAAGTTAGAACAGAAACTTGTCGGAACGAAAACTGGTAGTAGAGTCGCTAGCGAAACTGAGAATCTGGTGGGATCACTTCTGTAGACTGTTAAACGGCGATGAGGATCAAAATACCGCTGCAGGCAGAATGTTACTCTCAATCTGGACGATGACAGACTTCCTCCAACCAGACTTAGACGAGGTCAAGAAAGCTGCTGGGGTGAAAAGTCTGTCCGCAGAGGCTTTTAAGACAGCTGGAAATGATTTGGTAGGGCGCAGGCACCAGCTCATCTGTAAGATATACTCGGAGGAAGGCATGCCCGACTAGTTATCCTCAACTGCGTCAACTATCCAGGGGCCTGTCTTCTTAGTACCGTGTATAAAATCTTTTCTGACACGTTTTGTAGCCGCCTGAAGCCTTAATGAAAAAATCTGATAGGTTTATATCAGTGCGGCTTCAGGCCTGGGAAGTCTTCTTCTTCTTCTTCTTGTGGCGCTACAGTCCGGGATGAACCTGGGCTTCGGTCAATAGTCCTTTCTTGATGACAGCATATAAATTAAAAACGATTTCATTTTCGTTTCCCTCTATGAGGGATTTTATTTATTAAAATGAAGTTGCTGATGTTACTCAGCCTGAACTCAGCTAAAGACTATACTTACTCTACTTATTCTAATCGTTCGATGTCGTTGAACGATGACCTTGGAGTTTTTCGGTCCGACGGTGGACGGTCGGCGACGCTCCCACGGTGGGTGTCGGATTCCTTCGCTGCGGAATCCGTCTGGCATGCTCGGCTTAAAACGCTGAGCTAGCGCCTGGCTGTTCACACACTTTGAAACTTTGGGAGCGTGTTAACTTATACTTTGTTTTGCCCTCATTCACCGCTAAGCCCATTTCTGCCGCCTCCGTCTCATTACAAGCAAACGCTTCATTGACGGCTCGCTGAGTTCGGCCAATCACGTCAATGTTGTCCGCGTATGCTAGCAATTGACTTCTGGAAGATCGTGCCTCTAGTGTTGGCGTGTGAGTTTCGCACGATCTTCTCCAGGACGATGTTGAAGAAATCACATGACAGCGCGTCGCCTTGCCTAAAACTTTTTTTGACATTGAAGGTCTCGGTGAGTTCGTTACCGACCTTGATGGAGCAGCGAGAGTTCTCCATCGTCATCCTGCACAATGTGACGAGTTTGGCAGGGATGTCAAAACTAGACATGGCGTTGTATAGCTCGTCTCTATGCACGCTGTCATATGCGGCCTTAAAGTCGACAAATAGTTGGTGGGTGTCGATCTGCATCTCTTGGGTTTTTTCGAGGATCTGCCGTAATGTGAAAATTTTATCGATAGTGGACTTCCCAGGCCTGAAACCGCACTGATAAGGACCTATCAGGTTGTTGACGAATGGTTTCAGGCGTTCACACAGAACGGCAGAGTATCTTGTATGCGATGTTAAGGAGACTGTTCCCTCGATAGTTGGCGCAGTCAAAGGGGTCTCCTTTCTTGTGGATCGGGCAAACGATACTAAGATTCTACTCGTCGGGCATGCTTTCCTCCGACCATATCCTACAGACGAGCTGGTGCATGCGCCCAACCAGATAATCTCCAGCTGCCTTAAACAGTTCCGCGGACAATCCATCCGCTCCAGCAGCTATGTTCGACTTCAGTCTCGATATCGCTACCTTGACTTCGGGCCTGGGAAGTCTACCATCTACCAAATTTTCGCATTACGGCAGATCCTCGGAAAGACGCAAGAAGTGCAAATCGACACCAAACGTCTGTCGTTGATTTGAAGGCCGCATATGACAGCGTGCATAGAGACGAGCTATACAGCGCCATGTCTAGTCTGCCAAACCCGTCAGGTTCCGAGTCAACACCAGAAGCAGGATCTACCAAAAGTCCTTTCAACTGCTTGTTTACGCGGATGACATTGATGTGATTGTACGAACGTCATCACGAAAGGACGCACAACACGATGTCACGGAGAGAGAGTCACAATGAGCAGTGGAAACTTAGACGTAGTCAAGGACTTCGTCTACCTTGGCTCTCAGAAGACTCAACCACGAACTGTACAGAGGCATGCACATAGTTGAGCGCCTTCGCATCCAAAGTGTCTTCGATACCGAGCCATTGAAACAACGCAACAGAGGGCGTACTCAAACGAGATGGCGCACACAAGTGGAGAAGGATCTCAACAAACTTGGTATGTGCAGCTGGCTAAAGAATGTGCAGAATGGTGAGGCATGTTGATTGAGTCCCAGGGTCATCCCGGACTGTAGCGCCAATCAAAGAAGAAGAAAATTACACAGTAATTGTAATTAAAATTCTAATTGCAATTACGTGGAATTTAATAATAAATAATGTGATGGTGGCCCGTGGCGTTGTGGGTATGTGCGTCGACCCCAACCTCGATGTCGTAGGTTCGATTCCAGCTCTGAGCGACGAAAACAATTTTCACGACCCCACCTCTTTCGAGTCACTGACAATGCTCAAAGAGTATTTCCTGTCTAGAAAAAGCTTCTCAAACTTGACCTTTCGGAATCGGCATAAAACTCGTGTGAGAACAATAGCACGCACAACACGAGTGGTTGCTGAGAGGCTAGGCCCTGGCCCTCTACGCGCTGTAGCGTATAAGTATTTTTGCAAATGTTTTCACAATTCTCAGCCATTTTAAAAGTTTTTATAAGATATGCTTTTTATATTCCAATAATGTACGCTATGTTTCCGCCACGCTGGTTGACAGAAGAGATAGAGTGCGCCAACCAAGACCTGTGGCTTACACGCCGACGTTTACCACACGCATCACAAAATAACTAAACGGGCAATGGTACATTTCTTCAGCGTCACTTTGGGTCATTCACGTGATCTCAACGCGGCTGCCACGTCAAAAGTTCCATTAACGATTTGAACAGCGTCGTTTGGAGTGCTCACGTGATCTTAGCAGTGCGTGGTTACTAGGTGAAATAGCTCCTACAACGACTGCTCCCTCGTTTCTTCTTCACAGAAGATGATACGTTGCTCTGTAATCCTAGCAAATGTGCGTAAAAGTAAATACGAGTGATTTGAAAGCACAAACTTCAAAATCTGTGGTGGATCAGCGGTAGACTAGGGAATTTCCAATGGTTATGTATGTCCAAGTTGAATATGTCTTTAACTCCATTATCTCTGACCATAACGGTTGCAATTTGCCTGGATTCACATCGCCGGTTTGGAATCAGTTTATGTTTTATAAACCACGACGGCAACTGGACTACGAAAATTCACAATGGTAAGTCGCTGCTCTGTAATGCTAACAAATGTGCGTAAAAATAAAGGAGTATAAGTGACTTGAGAGCGCAAACGTCAAAATCTGAGGTGAACTGTGGTGGATCTGTGGTGGACTAGGGGGTTTTCAAATTGAAAGTTGAATATCTCTTTTATTTCATTATCTCTGACGGTTGCTCACATTGCCGGTTTGGAATCAGTTTATCAAACGACAACTGGACGACGAAAATTCACAATGGAAAGGCAGTGAGACACTTTTCAGTCTTCCTTATCAATTACTAGCTGACCTAACCAATTTCAATAAATTGTTTGTAACGATTGTACACATGAATATTTAATTTGAAAAGAAATACATTCATGTGTACAGCAATGAATTCCAAAAGATATCCCTCAGTCGATGTCGTTTCTGTAAGCTTACATGAAATGAAACCATCGTTTAAACTATATACATTCACGATGAAAGCCCTGGTTAGCCTGTTGCATGCAATTAATGATCTTTGGTCAGCAAGTGGTCCTTTGTCTTCCAAAAGTTAAAACAAACAAAAATGTCTAAGTGCAGCCATTAGCCCTCCGCAAAGTGGACATCATCTACGTAAGTGGTTTTGCGCTCGAAAATCCCAGTCAAAGACAAGGTACTCACCATTAATGTGCTTCTAAATCGGAATGGTTTGAAGCAAAATTCACAAGCGAACGGCATCTCTCCCGTGTGGATCCTCAAGTGCGTGGTCATCGCATCCTTCGTCCGGAACGTTTTTTTACATTCCTTGCAGCTAAACGGCTTCTCATCGGTGTGACGCAACTTGTGTCTGGCCAGCCGCTCGGGAGTCTTGAAACTGGAAAGAAAGAAAACAAAATTCCATGAAGCTCTCAATCTGAACGTCGTGTGTACAAGGTTGCGTGACACATGGAATCAGTCACAAGAAGTCATACATCATGACGCAGGGCTTCCCGCAGGCCATGAGTTATGCTCGTTAATCTGATTAAATCCGGTCGCTGGAATGTCATTACCTTGCTAAGTATGGCAAGAGCAAACAAACCACCACCACACTCTGCCGGTGTAAGTCAAGTCATCCATCTAGCAATTACCACCCACCCGGCGATGAACAAGCTGAACAAGTGTTTTTTCATGTCCCTTCTTCTGTCGCGTCGTTATTTACAAACAAAAAAATTGTGAACACAAATCTCGGGCAGGCAAGGAAGCGGCAAAGGAAAAATCAACGCCGACTCCAACCACGCACGTGGTGTTGTGTACACGATGTAATTTACTTAGTTAACATCGATGTAATTAATGCAGAAGTGATTTTCGTCCTTCTTCAGGAGGCAGCAGGCACCAGGCAGCGGGCACACCGAAGCCCCGTCGCTGCATGCAAATTACGCCCCGCTCGGTTGACTTTCAACTCGTCAACGGCTTCGTTGTCGTCGTCGTCGCCACCGTCCCGATTGCAGTCATGACGCTGCAGGCAAACATGCAAATGCGCGGCGCGCTAAAATTCAATTAAAAATCATTCAACTAAATGCAACAGATTTTTTGAACTCCGTCCCGGAGCCAGAGCATTGCCAGCGCCGTGCCTTCGCCACGTCCTTCGTGAGCCCAGACTGGGCCCCGCTTTGAATGACGGCTTGGGGATTTCGCAAGAAATTAATATGAAATTGCAAATTGTGGAGAATGTTTATTCGGAGAGTTCTGGTCCTCATGCAGGGGACCGGATGCATTATGGTGGCCACGGTAGGATGGGCGCTGCAGTGCAACAATGCAACAGTGGCATGGCAAACATGGAAATGCACATCAGTGGGATGCGCTTTTGGAGGAGCAACGGCAACCGAATCGAGAGGGATGCAGCTGCAATTTGAAAATTCACTCGTCCCCTTGGCTTTGGAAGCGGTTTTATTGCCTTTTCTTGGTTGCAAGCTTGCTTCCAAGGAGCCACTGGCTGCAGGGAGTGTGGGGAAATATAAATAAAGTTAAAAATTTTACAAATGGAACACACCCAAGGATTGCGGGGGCGAGAGAGCTGCGGGATGGAAGTTTGCTGGGAGCGAGCGAGTGCAGAGCGTTTCGCCACTGATGAATGATGATGGTGAACTGTTTTCGTATGCACATGAGGGAAATTGAAAAATTGCTAGTGTCAGCCAACAGACTGGTTGAAAAGTTAACGAACGCTGGAAGGGGTTTATTTTGACTGGTGTTCGCTTAAGTAGGTGTAAGATGAGTGGGGAAGACTCAACTTTCTTGTATTTAGAAGAATACATGGTACGTTATATCTTTTTACGCGTGAATATTTCATCAAGTATGAACGAACAGTATGATAAAGGAAGAGGTAACATTCCCGGAACTGAAGGGTTTCAGAATTAAAAATCAAATGACAGAGAAGATTTTAAAAGTCATGTTTAGGAAACAGATGTAGAGTAGTTGGCACGGTTAAGAAAACATTCTTTCTTTATCCCTCTATTTTTGCTAAATTGTAGAGGGACGTGTACATATGATTCATAGCACTTTCGAATTCACGCGGCCTTGTCATGACTTCAAGGTTAGATGCGATGGAGGCCTATTTAAAGGTTAGCATGTACCTCGGTATGGTCTCCTTAAACACATAAGTACCCCAGTTTCACCACGGAAACAATTGCAAATACCCCATTTAGTGTAGTAGTGGTGGCCCGTGGCGTTGTGGGTATGTGTAATAGTAAAATTTTGTCGCTGTCTGGCCTTCAACTCTTCGCTTTACGATTAGTGTTGCCAACAACATCCGCTTTTGCTCCAGTTGAAAGATAGCTGTAGACATATGTATAAGGTTAGAGGGAAATCTCATCGAATTCAGTTTGTAAATGCGGCCCTCTGTCCAAAATTCTGTAAAGGGTCTCGCTTTCAGAGCATCCGATTTTTAAGTTGTTACACGTTCACGTGGCATGTGCGTACGCGTCGCACTACCGCGGATTAAACAAAGCTTCTAGCTGGAGAAGCTGCAATAGAGGAAGCGATCACATACGTTCTTGTATGTTATGAATGCAATGATATAGATTTTTCCTTATATATGAAAATCGAACTCGAAAGTCTTCTTTTCCAGTGAAAATGGACTTGGGTCTCAACTAAAAAGTCCAACTGACACGATCTTTAGACGGCTGCCACCAATGGCACACCTAAGTTTGCTGATAACCTGGGTAATTCGATTCGCTAGTCTTCTCAAGATAATCCTGCTTGAATAATAGGTTTATTGCCAGACCGGAAGCAACACTCGTTCATGCTGGCTAAGTTTTTGACCAATTTTGAAACAGTATACACGTACTCGAAAGATCCGAAGTCCTGATTTATGAACATTGTTGCAGTAGTGTAGAATGATGGCCTATTGCTTTTAATTTGCATTAATCAAAAGTCAACTCCATGAAAATGTTATACTGTACGTACACCTAGACTATTTTTGTATAATTAACAAATTATAATAGATGTATATTAGTGGTGGCCCGTGGCGTTGATGGGTATGTGCATCGACCCCAAACTCGACATCGTATGTTCGATCCCTGGTCTGTGCTACAAATATAATTTTCACATCCCCCACCTCTTTCGAGTCACTGACAATACTCAAAGAATATTTCCTGTCTAGAAAAAGCTTCTCAAACTTGGCCTTTCGGAGACGGCGTAAAACTGTAGGGCCCACTCCACTCGTGTGAGAACGAGAACAATAGCACGCACAGCACGAGTGGTTGCTGAGAAGCTAGGCCCTGGCTCCCTACGGGCTGTAGCGCCACACATATTATATTATATAATTACTATGCATCTAATGTTAACTAATTATTTATTAAAGTTTTATACCATGTTTTCACCAAAAGTTTACACGGCGTTTTCCCAAGCTTCTTATAATAATAAATTGAATATCCTTGTATGCCGCCTTATTGGTACACTTTCTAACAAAATATAAACAAATCAAGCAAACATATTTAAAGAAGCCTCCGAAAAGTAGTTTCAAAGGTATAACTACTAAGAACAAAAGTGTATATTGAATACTTTTTGAGTTTTAAAATTTCCTACGCGAAGTGGTTAAGGCCAATGTGTGCTTTATACAGTATATTTGTTTTAGCATATTTCTAAGCTATGTGCAAATTAATGTCGCTGTATCAGGTTTAAAATAACACGGTTTTGACTTTGTTCATGTTATAAAAGTTACAAATTCTTGGCTAATAATTATCGAACAGAATACTGCTGGGACTTAATTTTATTTAATCCCTTCTTTTAGAAAAGAAATGTAATAAAACCGTTGAATGAGCTGTGAGATATTCAATTTCATTTGCAAGGATCTTAACTAAACCCATGCTTGAAAAGAAAGTGTTTCAATGTTTGTCGGACTGTAGAAAAAAAGGTTCAATGAAGTGATGGGCACTATTGTTAGTTAGTAACTGAATGATTTCAACTATCGAATAGTTTTATTCATTCATTCATTCATTCACATACTTGGTCGTTAAAAACCTAAGAATGGGATTTGGTGGGTCATACAAGTGAACGAATCGTTCATTGGACTCGATAGTCCAAAGTCCAAACGAATGAAAAATCCATTCATTCAACTAAAACCATTCGAACATTTTGCCATCATACAAATGAACGAATCATTCTTCTTCTTCTTGTGGCGCTACAGTCCGTGGTGAACCTGGGCTTCGGTCAACAATCCTCTCCAGCTGCCACGATTCTTAGTCAGCTGCCTCCAATTTCGCACTCCAAGTTGGTTAAGGTCCTTCTCCACTTGAGTGCGCCATCGGGTTCGTGGTCGTCCTCTATTGCGTTGTCCCACTGGTTCGGAGTCGAAGACTCTTCGGGCTGGAGCAGTGTTGTCCATGCGCTCTACATGGCCTAGCCATCTTAGGCGTTGAATCCGTAGACGCCTGACTAGACTCATGTCGCTGTACAGCCCGTACAGTTCGTGGTTGAATCTCGTTCTCCAAGAACCTTCAACGCAAACAGGACCAAAGATTGAACTCAGAACTTTTCTCTCGAAGAGACCAAGTGCGTCTTCATCCGCTCTTGAGATAGTCCAAGCTTCCGCGCCATACAGCAGGACAGGGATGATCAAGATCTTATATAATGTGAGCTTGGTCTTTCGAGAGAGGGCTCGACTACTCAATTGCAACAGCAACAGCGGTTGGCAAGAGTTATTCTGCGTTTAATCTCGGTACTGATGTTGTTCGTACTATTAACTTGGGAGCCAAGGTAGACGAAGTCCTTCACTACCTCGAAGTTGTAGCTGCCTATGGTGACGTTCTGACCGAGTCGTCGATGTTGTGTGTCCTTTCTTGATGACAGCATATACTTTGTTTTGCCCACGAATCATTAATTCATCATTAATTCCAAAAACCATTCGAACTCATTTTCCAACTGAGTTGAACTATCGACTCGAACCAAACCATATAAAGGGTGATTACATTTTAAGGACCGATGTTGATTTTGAATAAGACACAAATTATTTAGGAAATTATTGTCATAAGAATAATTGAGCTTCTATGCCGTTAATGTGCCGAATTATCTAATCCTTTAGCTCTTGAATTGTTGCTGGCTTATCGACGTACACCTTTTCTTTCAAATAACCCCAAAAGAAAAAAAATCCAACATGATCTTGGCGGCCAATTGACATCGCCACCACGTGAGATAACACGGCCATTGTGTTAGCTGTGTGGCAAGTCGCACCGTCCTGTTGAAACCACATATCGTCCACTTTCATATCTTCCAATTCGGTCCATAAAAAGTTCTTTATCATTTCACGATAGCGAACACCATTCACAGTAACTGCCTGACCGACTTCATTTTGAAAAAAAAAAAAAAAAACGGCACGATGATGCCGCCAGCCCATAAACCGCACAAACAGTCACTCTTTGTGGGTGCATTGGTTTTTCGACAATCACTCTTGAATTATCATTCGCCCAAACGCGGCAATTCTGCTTATTGACGAATCCACTGAGGTGAAAATGTGCCTCATCAGTGAAGATGATTTTCTTCGAAAATTGATCATCCACTGTTGCCATTTCTTGCCACCATTCTGACGACGCTTGAAACGGTCAAGAGGCTTTAGTTCTTGAGTCAATTGCACCTTTTAAGCGTGTAAATGCAAGTCTTTATGCATAATGTTCATCAACGACGAGCGTGAGAGGTGCAATTGTTGGGCACGACGACGAGTTGAGGTGGACGGCTCTTCAGCCACAATATCGCGAACAGCAGCAACATTTTCTGCCGCACGAGCTGTACGAGCATGCAGTGGTGATTTCACATCCCCGACAAAGCTGATTTGATCAAATTTTTGCACGATTTTTTCCGATTTGATTGAAAAAATCAAGAAGTGCACGATATGGATTTTGATTTGAACGCCAATTTTCATAATAAGCCTGAATAACTTTAACGCGTTGCTCGATTGTGTCGTTCATTGGACTCGATAGTCCAAGGTCCAAACGTTGTTTCCATGGTTCAAATTGAATTAGTCGCATTTGAGAAAAGTCAAAAGAAAAGCAGAAAAAAAACTTGCCGTTTAGGTGTGGTTTACATTCAACATCGGCCCTTAAAATTTAAGCACCCTTTACGTTAACAATCTGTCATGCAAATATTTTGACAATTCTCTGTTAGAGCTTAAT
Organism: Eristalis arbustorum; assembly: GCA_916610145.1. Lineage (NCBI taxonomy): Eukaryota > Metazoa > Arthropoda > Insecta > Diptera > Syrphidae > Eristalis > Eristalis arbustorum. The sequence goes on along the minus strand of OU744316.1, from coordinate 89,125,337 downwards.
ACATACACATTCTCGCTCAGAGCAGCTACAAAAACCATTTGACTCAGTCCAACCAGCCATACAAGTAAAAACAATTGAACATTATTTTCATTCAATTGGACGAATGAATGATTTTCAACTATCGAATAAATGAATAGTTTGCAACTATCGAATAACTAGATCGTTTTTATTCCATAGTTCCCATGACTAGTTCGATATGCTTCAATGGAAAATCTAATTTGTCTGAGAGGCGGAATATTGCTATATTCATGATGTTAAAAACTTACCCTTACAAATTTAGCCGCGGGAATCTTTTAAATTTGGCACCACGTTGACCTAAGAAGCAAGCTATATACTGTGCTAATGCTGTATTAGAGCCCCAGAAAGATTGTATTGATGAAAAATAGTAAGGAATAGATTTAAAATGTTAATGACTATAACTGGGAATGTTTTATCGGTTGTTTATTGTGCTGTAATAAAAGTTTTGTAGTATTCACATATGGATACGCATCGGATATTAGTTTCTAATTACTTTTGCCAGTTTAAAAGGAAACATTTTTTTTTTGTTAAGTGTAATGCAGTTGTGCAATCTGCGAGTTATTTCTGCAAATTATTTGCCAATAAATGAAGTAAAATATAAATACAAACAATGAGTTGACGGAAGCGGCTAAAATGGGTCTGGCGGTGAATGAGGGCAAAACGAAGTATATGCTGTTCTCAAAAAAGGACATACAACATCGACGTCTTGGACAGAGCGTCACAATGGGCAGCTATAACTTCGAGGTAGTCAAGGACTTCACTTACCTCGGCTCCGGAGTAAATTGTACAAATAACATCAGTACCGAGATCAAGCGTAGGATCACTCTTGCCAACCGCTGTTTCTTCGGGCTCAAGAGGCAATTGAGTAATAGAGCCCTCTCTCGAAGAACCAAGTTGACTCTTTATAAGACCCTGATCATCCCAGCCCTGCTATACGGCGCGGGGGCATGGACAATCTCGAAAGCGGATGAAGAAGTCCTTGGTCTCTTTGAGAGAAAAGTTCTACGCACGATCTTTGGTCCTGTTTGTGTTGACGGGTTCTGGAGGAGAAGATTCAATCACGAACTGTACGGGCTGTACAGCGACATGAGCCTAGTTAGGCGTCTACGGATCCAACGCCTACGGTGGCTAGGTCATGTAGAGCGTATGGACACCACAGCCCCGGCCCGAACAATCTTCGAATCCGAACCTGTCAAGCAACCCAACAGAGGACGCCCGCGCTTAAGGTGGCGCACCCAGGTGGAGAAGGACCTCAAGCAACTTGGTGTGCGAAACTGAAGACAGCTAGCCAGGGATCGCGCTAGTTGGAGAGGCATGTTGGTTGAGGCCCAGGTCCACCCCGGACTGTAGCGCCACACAAAGAAGAAGAAACAATGAGTACCATGGATTCAATCACAATTCCCTATTCAGTATTGTGTACTGAACTTAAAACATAAGATCTACGGCAATATTTTGAAAGGGTATACTCCAGCACTCTCAGCAAATCGAAACCGTAAACGTTTACGAAACCGAAATAAATAAACGTTTTATTTCTTAATTTTCATTTCGATGTTAAAATACAAAGATTGGCTGTAAAGAGTCTTCAAAGTAGAATTTCATTAAGATACATGTCATACTTCGGATTTGAGAGACTTTATGTATATGGTATTGTTTGGCAACGCTTATGGCTGGTACACTTTATGGGCGTAGAAGTTAGCACGCGGTTTCTACAACTTAATCCAATCTCAATCAACCGACGGCCAGATTGATTACGTTCTGATTGACGTCAGACGCTCCTCCAGAAATTCTTCATATCTATGTAGCCGAGGTAGGCACACGATTGTTGAGAGAACAACGAAGGGCCTTAAGCCCAACATGACTGTAGAAACAGAAACAAATAGTCTACCCCTTCTACCTGTTCTTCACAATACAGGTCGTGGCAAGATCGCATAATATAATATATAATATGGGTGGTGCTACAGCCCATAGAGGACCAGAGCCTTGCTTCTCAGCAACCACTCGTATTGTGCGTGCGATTGCTCTCACACGAGTGGAAGGGACCTACAGTTTAATGTCGACTCCGAACGGCCAAGTTCGAGAAGCTTTTTCTAGACAGGAAATACTCTTTAAGCACTGTCAGTGACTCGAAAGAGGCGGGACCATGAAAATTATTTTTCTCGCACAGAGCAGAAATCGAACCTACGACGTCGAGGTTGGGGTCGACGCACGTACCCACAACGCCACGGGCAGGATCGCATAGGAGCTGGGAAAGTCAACGCAAATTGACCTAAGGAAGTGTATTCTCGCATCGAACTTGTCAGCCAAAGCATTCCATGGTCTTGAAGATTTTACTACAGTTATTTTTTGGATTATAGGAAGAGTGCAAATCTAGAGATCAGTGACGCCTTTTTTGGCATACCATGGAAATACCGGTGATTTGCAGTTTAACGCATTTGTGGGCAAACATCCACCGATATCGATTCCCATAGATGACTCTAAAAACCAACGGCCGAATTATGACGATGGCCAAAACAGTTGGCTATCAATCATAAAAATCTAAATTTTACTTGTTAATGGACCTAGAGAGTGTGAAACGGTGTAACAGTCGGTCATCAAAATGTTCTTCAATTTCACCATACGATCGACTAGGTACTTGAACGTGTACCAAAAAAACATCTACGGTCTGTCGTCAGTATTCAATGTGACGTATGGGGCTTTTTGGCAACACTCTGGTGTACAGTACCTTACAAAATTGAGCAAAATTTTTTTGTTTCTTTCGCAAAACAAACATCTGTTGCAAATCAAATTTAAATGCCACGTGGCACTTCCTCCATCATCTATGACAGCTTGTAACCGCCTGCGCAAGGATTTGACCTGTTTTTGGGTAAAAGATGCTAAACGCCATACAAAACTGCCTGAATTCTAAATTTCAGTTCTTGTTTATTGGGACTGCTTTCTTTAACCTTCAATTTTATCTCGGATCATAGGTATTCAATAGAATTAAAAGATAAAATGATTGTAGAGCGGTTTTAGCTGCTTTGAAGCATTATAGAGCAACCATTCGCTCACTAAATAGGGAGTGTGCTTCGGATCGTTTTCTTGTTAGAAGTGAAAACCCGGAGGTAGACACAATTTTTTGCGGAGCTTCGTATATTTCGAATTAAAACATTCAAATGTCCAGTATTGTCTACGGTATTGCTTATAAATTCAAAGTTTCCATAGTCACACGAACCCAAACAAAGCCACAACATCTTCCCAAAAGGTTTTCTGATCGTTTACGTGTGGCATAGCAAACGTCCTCTTCTAATGGCGCTACAGTCCCGGGTGAACCAATGCTTCAGCCCACAAGCCTTTCCACTTGGCACGATCTTTAGCTAACTGCCTCCCATTTCACGTGCCAAGTTGGTTGCGGTCCTTCTTCACTTGAATGCGCCATCGGCTTCGTGGTCGTCCTCCATTGCATTGTCCTACTTGTTCAGACTCTTCGGGCTGAAGCAGTGTTGTCCATGCACTCTACATGCCCTAGACATCTTAGGCGTTGAATTCGTAGACGGCTAATATCGCTTATGTCGCTGCACAGCCCGTACAGCTCGTGGTTGAAGCTTCCTCTCCAGAAACTAATGCAAACAGTACGAAATAAAGATCAGTGTCTTATAGTGAGAGCTCTACTACCAAAGAAACAGCGGTTGGCACGACTTATTCTGAGCTTAATCTCCATACTGAAGTTGTTCGTACTATTAACTTGTTAGCCAAGCTAGAAGAAGTCCTTGACCACCTCGAAGTTGTAGCTGCCTATGGTGACGTTCTGACCGAGTCGTCAATGATGTGTGACCTTTCGTGATGACAGCATGTTCATTGTTTTGCCGTGGTTTACAGCAAAGCTGCTTCCTCCAGCAAACACTTCATTGACGGTTTGACCAATCTCGTCGATGTCGTACGCGTATGCTAGCAATTGCACGGATTTTGGAAGATCGTGCATCTTGTGCTGGAGAGTGAGTTTCGCACGATCATATTCAGTACGATCTTGAAAAAGAACAGATGATAACCCAAGATCTTTTTTGACATTGAAGGCCTCGGAGATTTCGTTACCAACCTTGATGGAGCTGTGAGAGTCGATCTGCATCTTATGGGATTTTTCGAGGATCTGCCGCAATGCCGTTTGTCCAGCAAACATAGCTCAAATATGAAGACACAATAGGCGCATGCTGAGTTGCGATTCCAGAGGGACAGCAGCATTCGAACTTGTCCTGTGTTTATGTTCAGTAAATGCGAGATTTGTTAAAGAGACATTGAATTCTGCAAGATATCCCGTGGATGACACTCCAATGATTTTATATTGCGAATCACAAAATGGATGACTGAATGAAAAATTGACAGTCCTTGTCAATGTACAAACGTATGAACGAATTATTTCGATTCGGGACCTTATGACATGTCAATGCAAATACCCAAAACAGCAGCACAACTCCACCCACTTCTTCCTCAAAAAAAAATCATAGCCTCCAATTAACTGGAATCTATTGTATTCCGAGCCACACATCTATTCCTCATCATTTCTCATTTATACATTCCATACAAAAAAAATTCAACAAGAAGCCATCTGCGCAACTGCTTCAAAACTTTTCACTTCAACTGTAAGCAAAAAGGTTTCCTCAAAATTGAAAACCTAACCTCATATCTTCGCTCGACAGACTTACAAACAGAAAAAAAAACACACAACATCAAAAGCACACAACTACCACAAAACTGACAGCTAAACAATAGAAACCGCAATAAAAAACAATGTTCGTAGAGTTTGCTTGCCATGCTAAAATAAACAGTTAGGAAATAACCTAACTTATAACATGTGTACGGATGTACGACGGACACATGTAGGTCGCAGTTACTGCAACCGAGGAGAACACATGTGCATGTGCCTGATGCATTCCCTGAGTTATGTGCGGAAAACCGTCTGTGTGTGCCCGGATGAAATGTTGGCGTACGCTACGCACCAAACGAAGCTACTTATGAACTCTGTTTATGCACGCAAAGAAATGGGAATTTTTGCAAGAAATCTTCTTGAGAGAATTGAGTTTATTACAATTAATTGCGAACAGGATGCAGTTCCAGTGTAATAAATTCGAAGATGAGGACGCCGCCATCTTGCAATACATATGTAGTCGCAGTTGGAAGGAACCAGATCTATTTTCATATTCAAGAGGGCAATTATGGTACTCTCTGGGTGCCTTTCTGCCAGTCGACATTCGTAGCGGATGGGGGCGATGTGGAAATCAGATACACAGAGGTATTCAATCATTCAGCGGAAAAACCCAGGACTACCTCGGAATTGGACATTTGAACTTTAATCTCTCACATCACACACAGAGCTTCGATCTGTGGAAATGTCAGATTTTGACATTTCATTAACTTGGAATTCCCATTGGTCAGGAAGAGCGAATAAGAGCCTGACATTTGACATATGAATTGTTCGTGGGTAGAGAACATGCGTTTTAAATTTGTGGAGGAAGTCTGCACTTTGTGGATCGTGAATTAAGTTTCAGAGTCAAGTCAATTTGGGCTTAAAATTGTCGTAAAAACCCTTAAACCCTCCATGTTTAGTGCACATAGAAGACTTCAATAATATTTGTGTGTAAACTACGAGAAAAACGAGGAAATAAAGAGCGGTTGGTACATATCTTGCCACGGGATAGTTCGCAGTTCCATTTGCTGTCGTATGGATCGCAAGTTTCGGCTCTAAAATGAGCCGGGCTATGAAACAAGTACCTCCTCTCGGTTCTGATGTTTACCTTCATCCAGGGTTTAAGGAGCCTTAAAATGGTTCAAGCTCTGATCCACATGATCCAATCAAGCTTTCGCGGCAGCAACCAGGCGATTTTTTAAACTTAATCCGACCACTAGATCTGACAAACTATTGTCTACCTTTTCGCATTCGCATTTAAGGAACACCTCGGCGGTCGTAATAGTGTGTAAATTCGTACCACGTGACCAAATCATCAAAGCGGAACCTTTACTTTCCATTCGAGGAAGCAGACGCCCAACATTTAGTTCCTTACATACTGCCATGTTTCTCACCCTGTCATGGCGAGGAACTGGCACGACAGCAAGAAGAAATTTCATCTCGGCAGCTTGTAGTCGCTTCGATCTTTTTCTTTCGGTCAGTACCAAATCTCATGATCATATGTGAAGATTGGAACAGAAACCAGATTTATAAGTCGATAACTTGGCTTTGACATCAAGCTCATTACACTGCAATCGCCAGTACCAACCCATCCATTAGAATCAACATTGCTGAAGACGCAGAATACACGATTTTCAACCTACGATCCCGGTAATATGCCAGAGTCAGATGGGAAGTGGGAAGAAATCTGTTCATTCATATAAAATATGCAGAATATGGCTCAACTCGGCTGTGCTATAGCATCCAGTCCATAATTATAATGAAAAGGACAAGTGACAAGACGCACCCTTGACGTATACCAACGGCCACTGTGTTGTACGTTCTCTGAACACAACTGCAGTTCGTCAGTCTCTAACTGAATGGCACTCAAAAAAATACGAAATAGTTGTAGATCTTCTTTTATTGTCCACCGTGCCGTGGTAAAGGAACTCAGCAGAACGGTGGGCGCTGACACGTTAGGCCCACTCATACTGTACGACCTCCTGTCTAAACTAAAAGGCAGTCAGTCCTGAATTTAGCAAGCAAACCCTGCTAATGATTGAATGGTTGAGGGGTAAATTAGCAGTTAATGAGCTCCTCCAGGCACCTGGCCAGTAAGTAAGCTACATATCGTTATAGTAGACCCGTCTAAGTTATGGTGACTAACTAATGCAACCTAGTCTACTCTTGATCCCAAAAACTGAACACATTGAACACAGACAGCAATAAATGAGACAATAACTAAGACAGGGGTTCCAGATCAATCGGATCGTAAAAAAATCCGACGACAGCAGGACGGACAAGAAGGACACGTTTCGCTGGACGAGCAACATTTAGCGGAGGTAGCAAACAATGCCAGCACCTAGTCCGAAGACGGATATTTAACCTCACAAGGCTACGCCGAAAAGAAGGTGGTCTACTAACAGCAAAGCAACAGCAAGCGAGTCACTCTCTAAGAGGACCTACTGGTGTCAGGACGAGTGAAGTACTGGTGACCAAACCTACATTAGGTAGACAGCTCAAAAAAACTCAAGGCTCAAACGACCAAGATCAATAGATGAGGCTCATAAGACAACTAAGAAACATTCTTACAATGAACCGACGATTGATCTTCTGTATGAGATTACGACTGGATTGCGCTTGCGCGGTCTGGTATCCGGTTCGAATTCCAGTGAAGTCAAAAGTTAATATGCTTTTACCTGGTTCTCAAATCTGGTCACTATTTACCGTTGGGATCAAATAAACAGCACTGGGTACCACAATGAACCAACAATAGTCTAAGTGTGCTCCGCTGGCACCCAAATAACCAAACTTAATAGGATCTCTGACATGCAAAACGACGAAGGCAGGCCAAGGCCAAATGGCATACTTCCAAACCTTCTCTAGGACCACTCTTAGACTGAAAATTTGATCGGTTTTGCTTGTGGCGAGATGAAAGACACATAGTTCATATCCCATCATGAAGTCGAACATAGCTCTAGAATGCGCCTCCAACACCTTAGCGTATACTTTCCTGAAGAGACTTAGGAGGAACATGCTCCTGCAGTTTTCCTCATCCCCTCAAAGATGGGTTTTCACCTTAGCTTGCCAATCGTTGGGTGTCTTACTGCATTTCCACTCCAAGGAGAGCCATAAAACTTTCACCTTAGTCAATTCGACGACGGATTTGCCTCTTTGACTCTTAAGCGATTCATTCAATGAGTGCCTCCACCGTTGCTTTATTCTCAGACTCATTTAAGCCACACTCAATGCCCTTTTCAGGACTGAGAAGCTCGGAAAAGTGATCGCTCTATCTGCGTCATCACGTCCACATCCAACGAAATATCTGACTCCGTCGATGATGTTGTGGGTTTCCTTCCTCTCAGTTGGAAACCTTTTTTTTTTTTGCAGATCTATGGCCTCATTCCTAATTCTTGCTGATCTCCTTCGGGAATTGCTCTCATAGCCAATTTCCAAGATCTTTGTGCTGCATTGTTGTAGCCACGAGAAGCAGTCACCGAGTCCCCCAAGAGAATCCAGTTTCTGCACGCCTTGTTCCTCTCTCTGGTGGTTTCTGGAACTCCTGGTGTTTTAAGTTCTTTCCTCACCACCCGCCACTACTCCTAGCCGCTTCATTTCACAAACATCCCGTGTTGAAAAGCAGTTTTCTTTTCTTTTCTTTATCTACATGCGATGGAACAGTTGGAATTCCATAAAACATTTCTGCCATATCTGTCAACTCAAAGTTCTTTCACTAAATTCTTAGAAATTCAATAATGCTTTCATTTCGAATCAGTTGTTTTGCGTATTGGCTATTAACAAAAATATGGGATCTGCATTAAATCGACTATCCATCACTCATTCATTGATTTATCTGGAATTTTGTACAATGGGTTTTTATTGCTCATTAAATGTTGCTACGCTCAATAAATGTGTTTGCTTTTAATCTCATTAGCCACCATCTATTATTGATGTCAATGACATTACCAATTGCGCGCATAATAAATCAGGTAAACGTTTGGAAATATACAAAATCGTTTTAGCCTCTATTATACTAATAATATGGGTGGCGCTACAGCCCGTAGGGAGCCAGGGCCTAGCTTCTCAGCAACCACTAGTGTTGTACGTGCTCTTGTTCTCACACGAGTGGAAGGGACCTACGGTTTTACGCCGACTCCGAACGGCCAAGTTTGAGAAGCTTTTTCTAGACAGGAAATACTCCTTGAGCATTGTCAGTCACTCGAAAGAGGTGGGGTCGTGAAAATTGTTTTCGTCGCACAGAGCAGGAATCGAACCTGCGACGTCGAGGTTGGGGTCGACGGACATACCCACAACGCCACGGGCCACCACCGCGGTATATTTTATAGAATTTTGGATAGAGGGCCGCATTTACAAGCTGAATTCTATCAGATTCCCATCTAACCTTATACAAAGTCTACAGCTTTCTTTCAACTGGAGCAAAGGCGGATGTTTTTGACAACACTAATCGCAAAGCGAAGAGTTGAAGGCCAGACAGCAAGCAAATTTTACTGCAACACTAAATGGGGTATTTGCATTCGTTTCAGTGGGGAAACTTGGGTACAGCAAACAAATATCAGAGGATAAAGACATGTTCCCTGACGGTATGGAAATATCAACAGACAAAGGTGTTACGTATCTTTATGTTAATTTCACGAGAAGTATATATAATTACTATACGACCTTTAAATAGGCCTCCATCGCAAAAGCTGTATCACAAAGCTGTTTCACGAACGTCCGATATAAAAGTAAGCTGAATGCCGTTTCAAAGAGCAGCATGAATAAGCTCACAATTTTTGGAAAGCAAATACTGAGAATGTGTACCGGTGTCACCTTGGACAGAGACGGTCGAAAGTTTCTCTTAGGAACCTGAAAAACATAACCGTGGACCACGCTGACTCAACGAGCTCATGGACATCTAATAGCAAGCTGCAAAACTTATGCCGAATACAAGTCGCTCTGCATAATTTAGCAATAATAGAGGGATTTTACGTCAATAATTTCCTAAACAAATAATTTCCTTCTCTGTCATTTGATTTTTGATTCTGAAACCCTTTATAAATAATCTCACTGTTCGATATTAGTGCGAATTCAATATCTAGTTTTGGCTTGCTGACAAAATGTTTCGTCCTTGCAGGATTACGATGAAGAGGGCTTGTTGCTCCGTCAAGATTGGCAACTCCAATAGTTCGATATTTAAAAAAGTCAGTGCAACTGATCGCGTATGTAGGCAGGTCGTAGTAAACCATTGCCACCACAATTGTCCCACTTGTGACCCCTCATCGAGTGATCAGGTTAAATCCGGATCTCAGGAGCAATCCTGATCTTCTCGTGGAACAGACTATAGCCTCTGGCCAAACTAGCTGTAGGATGTGCATTATACCTAGCATAAGATCAATAAAGTCATATGGTATGTGCCAAATCAATGATTGAGATTTTTCATTAATAATAATATGGGTGGCTCTACAGCCCGTAGGGGACCAGGGCCTACTACTACATTTACATTTACATTTTTACATTTTTATTGTGGCATGAATTGTACAATTGTTCACAAAGTTTATATGCAGAGATTTAATTATTATTACTAATCTTACATCTACAAAATAATACAATTTGTCGAATACATTTTATTTTATTATTTTAATGATGACTTGAAGGAAAAGCCACTAAAAACCTTCATTAAAGGGCCTGCTACTAGTGTTGTGCGTTCTATTGTTTTCTCACGGTTGGAAGGGACGTATACTTTTATGCCGACTCCGAATGGCTAAGTTTGAAGAGCCTTTTCTAGACAGAAGTACTCTGAAAATTATTTGTCTCACAGAGCAGGAATCAAACCTACCACGACGAGCCTGGGGTCGACGAACATACCCACAACGCCACGGCCCACCACTTTTTTGAGATTTTGCATTATAATTATACCATTTGTAATCTCTTTGTTGAGATTTCTTAAACGGAGTCATAAAGGCTTCGTAAAAGCGTACAGCATTTAAAAATATTCTTCAATTCCCCATAGTGTTCAAGGGCTTAGATTCGAAAAAGTTAAAAATATTTTTTGATAATTTGTTTCGCTCATAAAAATATATATATTCTCGAGAAGAATTTCTCAGCCAGAACCCGCCCAGATCAGTGCCCCCAGATCAGCGAGTCTAAACATCAGATACTGGATGGTCCTCTGCTTACAGGTAGGTCAAATATAGGCTGTGGTGTGGGAGTAGATATATATTCTAAGGATTCTAAGGATAGCAAATCCCTGTAGCATTTTTCAGGCAGAAAACTAAGGAAGCTCTGTAATGTGATACCGGGAGTAAAAGAGATTTCGTCCTGACAGCCGGGCCACGATCAAATCTCTAAGCGACGCACAGTGTGACGAATCGCTGATTTACCGGGATTAGATTAATAGCGCTCACAAATAAATGTTTTTGTTCATGGTTGTTGGTTCTTTTTTATTAAAATTGTTCACAATACAATGCAATCAATTATTTAAACATATGAGCACAAAGTTTGACACAAAATACCACATAAGCACACGCAATTTTCAGCTTACTTAGTCTTTTGGTATAACCAAAAGTTGCAAGACTTCATGTTCAAGAACACTTTTTTTTCTTTTGGGAAAGCATCTTAATAAAATGCTAAAAATGGATCAGAGGTCAAAAGCAATCTGCTTAAAAGGTCAGTGTTCGTATCTATACGCGAAATTTTCCTGGTAAATAGTTCTCTAAACTTTCTACTTTCTTTGTTTCTTGCTTCTTGAGCTACTTTCGAAAGTTATCCGATTGGAAATTGACAAGAAGAAACTATTTGTTTTCCACGAAATAAGACTTTATGTACACTTACTGACATATAATACCAGGCATAATTTTAAGCTACAGTTTCCTTGTTTCTCTTAGATAGCTTTCAAAAGCAGTTGTATTAATTGGGTACCCAGACCCAAGAGCTTCTAAGATGACATGAAACTTTTTGATCATTTCCCTATCAATTCATGTAATTTGTGCAGTTTTTTCTTCATCTCTAAAGAATCTTTTAGCCGTGTTTCCATCATTAGTATTGCCAGACTCTTGAGTTGGCAGACCAACTAATAACCCAGTTTCACTTTCAAACCTTTCTGGGATTAATTTTTTTCTGGCTTTGACATTTTCTTTACAGACCAAGAACTGTAACCTGCCACACTTTTACATCTAGTCTGCTATCTAGATAGTAGTATTTCTTTTTCTGTCTTTTCTAAGTTTTATTTCATGAGCCTAAATGGTTTGTACTTTTCTTTTCTTGTTTTTTTTTTTCACAGCACTCATCAAAGCTATTTCTTGGTCTTCCTACTCTAGTAGAATTAGATGATGAAGGTATTTCATCTAAAACATGCTGTGGTAGTATCAAGGTTTCATTTAACCATGCGCAATTTTTATTTTCGAAGCGCTCTCTATGCCGACCACTTTTGACCCATCTTTAGTCAAATCTCATACATTAAGTTTTTAAGGTTGGTTTAATTGACTTCATTGCTGCCTCGGAAAATATTATATTACTAAATATTACCATAACAAAAGGAAAAAACAGCATCTAAGCGCTTGATTTTTACTTTAGAAATCCATACATCAAAAACTTGTTTTTTGTAATTTTGGGTTCCATCCTAAAAAATGAAAAGTATTACTATGGGTTTCGAACTGTGCGCTAAAAGTGAAAACGCAGTTTTGTTGCTAACAAACACAGCTTTACAACAAATATACCTCCAATTTGAACAACAGCGAACAATTCTACTTTTCGTCCAATGGCGCTACAGTCCGGGGTGGACCTGGGCCTCAACCAACATGCCTCTCCAGCCAGCACGATCTTTCGCCAGCTGCCTCCAGTTGCGCACACCAAATCGGTTGAGGTCCTTTTCAACTTGTGTGCGCCATCTAGTGCGAGGACGTCCTCTGTTGCGCTGTCCCAATGGCTCGGTGTCGAAGACTCTTCGGACCAGAGCTGTGGCGTTCATCCGCTCTACATGACCTAGCCACCGTAGGCGATGGATCCGAAGATGCTTAACTAGGTGCATGCCGCTGTACAGCCCGTACAGTTAGTGGTTGAATCTTTTCCTCCAGACGCCATCAACCAAAGATCGCACGCAGAAGCAAAACAACCAGGAGCTTCTTCATCCGCTTTCAATGGCGTCCATGTATCTGCGCCATAGAGCAGAACTGGGATGATCAGGATTTTATACAAGGTCAAATTGGTGTTTCGAGAGATGGCTCTGTTACTCAATTGCCTCTTGAGCCCAAAGAAACAGCGATTGGCAAGAGTAATTCTGCGCTTGATCTCGGTACTGGTGTTGTTGTCCCTATTCACTCCAGAGTCTAGGTAGACGAAGTCCTTGACTACCAAAAAGTGCGTCCTCTCGTGATGACAGTCTGTACGTTGTTTTCCCTGGCTTACCGCTAGACCCATTTTAGCCGCTTCCGCTTGAATGCCAGCAAACGCCTCATTACCGACTCGCTGTGTTCGTCCAATCACGTCAATGTCGTCCGCGTAAGCAAGCAGTTGAACGGACTTTTGAAAGATCGTGCCTCGGGTGCTTACGTTTGAGTTTCGCACGATCTTCTCAAGTATGATGTTGAAGAAGTCACATGACAGCGTGTCGCCTTGCCTAAAACCTTTTTTGCCATCGAAGGTCTCGGTGAGTTTGTTACCTACCTTGATGGAGCAGCGAGAGTTCTCCATCGTCATCCTGCACAACCTGACGAGTTTAGCAGGAATGTCAAAACTAGACATGGCGCTGTATAGCTCGTCTCTATGCACGCTGTCATATGCGGCCTTGAAATCGACAAATAGGTGGTGGGTATCGATCTGCATCTCCTGAGTCATTTCTAGGATCTGCCGAAGTGTAAATATTTGGTCTATTGTGGACTTTCCTGGCTTGAAACCGCACTGATAAGGACCTATCAGGTTGTTGACAAAGGGTTTCAGGCGTTCATACAAAACGGCAGAGAGTATCTTATACGCAATGTTAAGGAGGCTGATTCCTCGATAGTTGGCGCAGTCAAAGGGGTCTCCTTTCTTCATTTCTCTCTAATATGGACAAAAAACACTTTATATATTGAAACAACATATATTTATATTCAGTAAGAATCTACTTACTACAAAAGAAAACAAAATTTCAAGAATCGGTAGACGAACCACTGAGAATACGAATCACGTGCTCCTCAAATTGAATTTCTTACAAAAAATTTCTTAGAATTTGGACGATTTTTTTTGTTTTTTTGTTGTTGCACTAGCTGTACCAAAAAAAAGTTGCACAGTCATGACGTCGGAGGTTTAAGCTGTGACAAAAAGTGGGATTTGTTTACTTTTGAGCATGTCATTTTTTGAATTAAATCCCACTAAATCAGCGATTCGTCACACTGTGCGACGTCAATCTTCACTCCAAAAGAGCTCTTAACAAGATGGCTAAGTATTTTAGTATTCTACTCCTGTGGGTGGTAGCCTGTGGGTCGACCAACGTGTCTAGATTCGATCCCTGGAATTACCAAAAATGTTTTTTACGGCCCCACTACTTTCGAGTCACTGAAAGTACCCAGAAATTATTCGTGCCTAGAAGAAGCTGTAGGAACAATAGCACGCAAAACACGAGTAGTTTCTGAGAAGCTCTGCCTTGGCCCTATACCAGCTGTAGCGTCATCCACTCATGAGGATGCCGGCCTGGACACTGTGACATTCCAGGGAATTTTGACGCAGATGAACTCGCAATAAGGAGTACCAACTCCAAACTGCCTTCGGATGGCGATATACCATCCAGCTTCGTTCGGTCCAAAACTGAGCCTTAATCAGTGCTAGTGCCAGTTGAAAGAGTACGTTGACTGAGGGCCATATCCAACATAAAAAGAAGAAGAATGAAGAGTTAAGCAGCAAAAAACTCACGCAATCAGACTTGTTTTGAATTTTGATGAATATCCTCCTGCCTCCATGCTTTTCTCTGCGTATACACATTCTAAGTCATGTTACGCATTCAACAAGACAATGTTACAACTTTGAAAGACCATCACAATTGCAGTCCATTGTATTCAAAAGAGATGAACTTCTATTCATTGCATCCCCCGCTTGGTGTATCCTTCATTCACCCAAATGGAGTCCACTTGAAGAACTACTCCGCGTCTGAGTTTCCGTTCCCTCTTCCAGAATGCCAAGAAGAAAAAAAACCCCCTACACGACACATTGTAATAATCTCAGCCAAAGTCAAATGCTACTCAGGGACGAAGTCACATCCAATCCCTGCCCACTTGCCAAGCGAACCGCTGCTGCATTGTTCGAACGCTCGCCCCGTGAATTATATGCGCAACCCTGCAAATGGAGAATTTCCCAGTTCCGCAGTTCCATCATGGACCCACCCGTGGCCGTGTCAGGATGTCTGCCCATCACCGAGAACCCACTGGTCTGCAAATGCATCTGTTATTTTGCATTAGGGACCAAGCACCGAGGACAGATCCGCTTCACAAAACGAAATGTCGTCTAAAAACACAAAGCCTCTTGCCCTCTCGTGGCACATCGGCGGAGTGGAATGGAAAATAGAAATAAAAACCTCGGAATTGAACCCTTAACCGACCATGCGAGAGTATGCGACACAAACGAATGGGCATGATGACGACGACGGTGACGGCAGCGCGCTGATTGCGAATCCCGTCTCCGAACAAACACTCCCGACTCTGACGCTGGTCTCTGATGTGTGTCCGTTTTGTGCTCGGCAGTTATACGTCCTCTGCGCTGTGCCCGTTTCGCATGTTTCTGTTCTGTATTCCTCGGCAGCACAGTTCGTGTGCTTTTTTAAATAACTGTGAAAAACATTTCGAAATTAAAAGTTAATTCTTGTTGCACACACATCAAGCGGCCCGCCTCTCGCGCCCTCGCACTTGAGCCATTATGCAACGTGCACAGACACTGGGGCACACATCAGCGCTGGGCGACCACTTTCGACTCGGCGGGAATGGGTGGCCACCGAGAGGAGCCGCCAGCAGAGAGCTGCGACACTGCGACTATGTAACCGTTTTTATGGCCGCAGAAACGGGGTAAGCACTGGGTTGCATTGGATGGTCTAAAAGTTTAATTTCAACCGTATCCGTCGTTTGATTTAGGGGACAGGTTTTTTTTAATTAAATTTAATCCTTTTTTTTGCATTTTCTTATTATTTCGGTGACAACAAACAAATCTACGGAAGCGAGCTGCCCGGTGACTGTGTGCAACGTGGAGTGAATGAAAGAGGAACGCTTGGTGACGCCGCGCCGACGTCGCCGCCACGCCATCCGGAAACTGACCGCTTTGAATGGCTTTGCCCCAGTATTCCCGACCGGATGACGGAACGGTGGGCACCGGGGATGGGGGCAGCAGCAGCGCGCAAAAACAACAACATGTTTTGTGGAGGCAGCTATGTGTGACTGGAGAAGTGCTTTTTTCGGGGACAATGCCCGCTGCTGGGTTGCAATGACGAATTGAAGAAGAAGTGCAGCCAAATGCAATGGGAATAAACGAAACCATTTACACTTTGGCGATGGGATGGGATTTTGTTGCACTGGAGGAGGGCGGCTGGGAACTTATCGATTCTTGGAACGACTTGCTGCAGAAGTTGAAGAAACAACACTCAGTCAGCAACAGCTGCTGACGTGAATAATTTCGGCAAATTAACCACGTTTTTTGAGTAGAATAGGAAAACTTTGGGCTCTGTCAAATTGTTCCCTGTCAAAGTGGTGATAATCGTGAGTGAGGGGAAACTGCTGACTGATGAGCAGTTGAAAATTCTGGACGCTGTAACTAGAGTTCGACCGAACATTCGGCTTCGGTTACGGCCACCACCACCAAAATTGCACATTCTGCTTTGGCCATTTTGAAACTGAAGATATTGCCGAAACCGTATGTATCCTTTTTCTTTAAAGGATACATAAGCAGGTCGCGTGGCGGCCCGTGGCGTTGTGGGTATGTGCGTCGACCCCAACCTCGACGTCGTAGGTTCGATTCCAGCTCTGAGCGACAAAAATAATTTTCACGACCCTACTTCTTTCGAGTCACTGACAATGCTCAAAGTGTATTTCCTGTCTAGAAAAAGCTTCTCAAACTTGGCCATTCGGAGTCGCCATAAAACTGTTGGTCCTTTCAACTTGTGTGAGAACAATAGCACGCACAACAGGAGTGGTTGCTGAGAAGCTAGGCCCTGGTCCTCTACGGGCTGTAGCGCCACCCATATTATTATATATTCATGCCGATTATGGAATCCGCCGGATCGACTGCGGAGGGAGTAACTCACATCCGCAATCGAAGTTCAACCCTATTATGGAATCCGTCGGATGAACTACATTATTGGTCCGCAAAACTTCCCTATCGACCCCTTCTCTAATCAGCTGTTTGCTGTCAATTTTGATGTTTTTGATTCAATTGTTCCGAAGAATAGTTATTTACGGACTGGATTAAAATATATAATGGAGTCAAGTGGCCTTTTAATGTATTTAGAAGATCAAGAAAATTATTTCCAAGATATTCGATGTAAAATTGGAAGAAGGGCGAAGGATATTTAAATGAAGTAGAAGGAAATTTAAATGAAGTTCTTTTGTAATCAACCTTCTTTCAGATTTGTAAAATGATTCAGGATTGAGATACATATGTGTGTTATGTTGACGAAAATACTGCCACCTGTGTTAAGATGCACATCCTTGTTTCCGGAACAAAAATTCGCAACATGTTTAAGATTCATGGATGAGGATGTATATCGCACCAGTACGGTTGACAGTTGTTTCAGTTTGTTCTTTCCGAGTGTATCTATTAGAAGAATATATATGTCCAATAGAAATAAATTAAAGCATGAGCAAAAAAACGGAAAGCAAATTATATTTGTATGAATCAAGGATAATTTTCATTTGTTTCTTATTCTAAAATTTACTTCCGTTGCAACCACACATCTTTTTTTCCTCCAAATCCGCAACGCATTTGATTCGGATTGAAAACGTCACAAAATGTATGAAGTGCGGATGAGTTGCGTTTTCTATAATAGAATTTTTTCGCACTACTTTACCGACATCCGCTCCTTTTCTGGTTTGCGTTTTCTATAATAGGAAAATATGCGGATGCGATAATTTTCCCTCCGCAGTCGATCCGCCGGATTCCATAATCGGCATGATTATTATAAGCAGGTGGCGCAGTGTTTGTTTGGTTTTGTAAAATTTACTTATGCGTTTACAGTAGTAAAAGTTTCAGTTGAAAGGAACGTTGTGTTAATCTTGTTATTTTCGCTGAATGTATTTTTAGATAAATATAACTTGGCAAAATATCAGCAACGATCCTGTGAATGCACAGGCCAAGTCAAGCCTCCATGCGGGCCCTCTGGATAGCCACTACTGCAACTGCTTACAGGTGAACCAATGTATGCAGCGGTCCCTTGCCCAGGAGTTACATGTGTTGCTCAACACAACTGCCTAACAACAGTAGGAACATGGTTAAAGTTTTCAACTAGCAATAATCGCACCTCGGTAGGACCTCATTGGTTACGATATCGCCTCTGCGCAAAGCGCAAAGAAATACCGACAACGCACAACTACTGACTTCTATTGGTATAGATCCGGATAGAGCACTATTAGACGACGAGTTCTTCATGATTGAAGACCCCGAAGAGAAAGTGAACGCGATAGGAGCTGTCTTCCAGAGAGTGTACACAGTCAACGAAGTTCGTAGGCCAAATCACGATCTGGAGAACAGAGCCTGGTTGAATCACTTTTATCTCCGAAATGAGATCAGTCAATGGCGAACAGAGAAGCCTGGTTTTACCAGATTCAATGACGGAAACATGGCAAATAATGCCATCACCAATGAAGGAAACCATATCCTGATTTCTCAAGAAGATCTCCAAAGTGTTTTCAAATCATTGAAGAACAAGAAGTCAGCTGGGATAGATGGTATACCGAATATTGTGCTGAGCCATCTCCCCCCGATTGCAATAGAAATATACACTACGCTCTTTAACAATGCGCTAAATAATGCACACTTTCCGGCACATTGGAAGACAGCTATAATGCAACCCATTCCTAAAAAGGACAAAGATAGCAGTATTCCCACAAATCCACGATCGATAAGTCTTCTTCCGTGCATTAGCAAGGCTTTTGAAAAGATAGTCATTCGAGCCCTGAAATTGTGGGTTGAGGACAGAAAAATAATTCCGGACAACCAGTTTGGATTCCGGGCGGGGCATGATACCATACATGCCGCGACAAAACTGGTGTCCGACATACAATGGAATAAGAATAAGAATCAGTGCACTGGTGCTTGTTTGATAGACTTGGAGAAGGCGTTCGATACCGTGTGGTTAGAGGGCCTCTTCCTCAAGCTGGTCAGACTGGGCATAAGCAAATCACTGTTATATATGATCCATGACATGATAACGGGTAGAAAGTTCGTCGTGAAATGTTGCGGCATGACTTCTACGACGGTTTTTGACATAAAAAATGGTTTGCAACAAGGAGCTGTTGGCTCTCCGATCTTATTCGCGATATTCACGGCGGATCTAATAGGTTCCATGCCACACTTAATTGCGTATGCCGATGACCTTGTAGTGTACAGATCAGGACCGAAGGTGGAAGTCATAAACATCTTGTCGCAACGTGACTTCGACAAAATTCAGCGATTTTGCGATGACTGGAAGCTGCTTATCAACTTCCAGAAGTGCGAAACTATTTTGTTCCGTACCCCGTTATACAGGGCTTTGCGGGACACATGCCTAAATTGGCGTAAGTTCGGCATAGTGGACCCACAGGGAGGACCGCTAACTGTGAAAAGTGTAGTTAGATATCTCGGCATATGGTTGGACCAATACTTGTATTTTGACAAACATATAAATATTGCTCTGACCAAAGCCAGAAAAGCCTTTGCTGTGGCAAGGAGGTTGTTTCATAGCAGCCAACTTGATACCAGGGTGAAGGTAATCTGCTACATGGCTCTCATACGGCCTATACTAGTTAATGGTTGTCCCCTGTGGTTCAATGTGAGTCCTTCCCAAATGGAAAAGATGAGGGTGTTCGAGAGACAGTGTCTCAGGGCCTGTCTCAAGTTGTACCGCACGCCCGAGTCTGACTACAAGAAGTATTACTCCAACGAGGTCTTGTATGACGAGGCAAACGTGAATAGAGTAGATAGTTTCATTATTAAGCTGATAAGAAGGCATGTGGCACGAGCTATGACTTCTACCAACAGTCTGATCTTCGGGGCTTACTACCCCAATGAGATGTATCACGAAAGGGTGCGACGGAATGGCCTCGTCTCGCCTGAGGCATTCCTCTACTTCGATAAAATTGGCCTGATACAGGATGCGGATGGATGTCCTGTAATCTTCCACGTGCTACGCCGAACAGTAGAACGGCGACTCTTATTCGAACCGAATGTCGTTCGGGAACACGAGAAGCTCTTCCGGTTCAGTAGAGTGATCCCCGCTCGAGACAGAGAGGAGTCCGCCAAGGAGCGACATTTCTTTTGGTGGTTACATCAAAACCAGCCTCCGACGTCGTCAGCCCTTTAATAGTCTTCCGACGGCTCTTTTATTTTTTATTTGTTTAACGCCTGCTGTAATGAACTAACAGCGTATTTACATAGATTTAAGGTAGAATAAGTAGTATAATATATAAAAAAAAAAAAATAACAGTAGGAACATGTACAGCGCTTGGAGACAAACATGTTTACCCGAAACCAACATCAGCAATCGGATCAAGCGTCCCAATAAATTACTACAGCTTTGGCAACATTGGCCCGCTATTCACATGCAACCTCGTAACTCACCTATGGTACAAGTGCAACGTGCAACCACTAGTCCACCTGATGGCTTGGCTTGGCGTGGTTTGGCTTGGCGTGGTTTGGCTTGGCGTGGCTTGGCTTGGCTTGGCTGCGTGTACAGTATTCATCGTATGTTCGTTTATTTCTTTTGTTCTCTGTTCACGTACTGTTATATTTCTCTGTATAACATATGTTAGATGTAAGCTTGAAGAAACTTGTCACCTTACTCATGTATTACCAGTTGATAATAAAAGACGTGCCGATCCACAAGAAAGGAGACCCCTTTGACTGCGCCAACTATCGGGGGATAAGTTTCCTTAACATTGCCTACAAAATCTTCTCTGCCGTTCTGTGTGAGCGCCTGAAACCATTCGTCAACAACCTGCTAGGTCCCTATCAGTGCGGTTTCAGGCCATGAAAGTCCACTATCGATCAAATTTTCACATTACGGCAGATCCGGGAAAAGACTCAAGAGATGCAGATCGACACCCACCACCTATTTGTCGACTTTAAGGCCGCATATGACAGCATGCATAGAGACCAGCTATACAACGCCATGTCTAGTTTTGACATTCCTGCCAAACTCGTCAGATTGTGCAGGATGACGATGGAGAACTCTCGCTGCTCCATCAAGGTCGGTAACGAACTCACCGAGACCTTCAATGTCAAAAAAGGTTTTAGGCAAGGCGACGCGCTGTCATGTGATTTCTTTAACATCGTCCTGGAGTAGATCGTGCGAAACTCACACGCCAACACTAGAGGCACGATCTTCCAGAAGTCCGTGCAATTGTTAGCATACGCCGATGACATTGACGTGATTGGCAGAACTCAGCGAGCCGTCAATGAAGCGTTTGCTTGTATTGAGACGGAGGCGGCAAAAATGGGTTTAGCGGTGAATGAGGGCAAAACAAAGTATAAGTTAACACGCTCCCAAAGTTTCAAAGTGTGTGAACAGCCAGACGCTAGCTCAGCGTTTTAAGCCGAGCATGCCAGACGGATTCCGCAGCGAAGGAATCCGACACCCACCGTGGGAGCGTCGCCGACCGTCCACCGTCGGACCGAAAAACTCCAAGGCCATCGTTCAACGACATCGAACGATTAGAATAAGTAGAGTAAGTATAGTCTTTAGCTGAGTTCGGGCTGAGTAACATCAGCAACTTCATTTTAATAAATAAAATCATCATAGAGGGAAACGAAAATGAAATCGTTTTTAATTTATATGCTGTCATCAAGAAAGGACACACAACATCGACGACTCGGTCAGAACGTCACCATAGGCAGCTACAACTTCGAGGTAGTGAAGGACTTCGTCTACCTTCGCTCCCAAGTAAATAGTGCGAACAACATCAGTACTGAGCTTAAACGCAGAATAACTCTTGCCAACCGCTGTTTCTTTGGGCTCAAGAGGCAATTGAGTAGTAGAGCCCTCTCTCGAAAGACAAAGCTCACGTTATATAAGACCTTGATCATCCCTGTCCTGCTGTATGGCGCGGAAGCTTGGACTATCTCAAGAGCGGATGAAGACGCACTTGGTCTCTTCGAGAGAAAAGTTCTGCGTTCAATCTTCGGTCCTGTTTGCGTTGAAGGTTCTTGGAGAAGGAGATTCAACCACGAACTGTACGGGCTGTACAGCGACATGAGTCTAGTCAGGCGTCTACGGATTCAACGCCTAAGATGGCTAGGCCATGTTGAGCGCATGGACAACACTGCTCCAGCCCGAAGAGTCTTCGACTCCGAACCAGTGGGACAACGCAATAGAGGACGACCACGAACCCGATGGCGCACTCAAGTGGAGAAGGACCTCAACCAACTTGGAGTGCGAAATTGGAAGCAGCTGGCTAAAGAACGTGCCAGCTGGAGAGGATTGTTGACCGAGGCCCAGGTTCACCCCGGCTGTAGCGCCACAAGAAGAATAAAAGACGTGCATATAAAAAAAGAGAAGTAAATGTGGGTATGAATATATTATATTACTAGCGGCGTATAAATTATACATGTTTGGCATATCCATAACATATACGCCCTGGTGACCGCGTCCGTACAGCACGGACATATTTAAGGTCATAAGTTTTTAATGCTAAGTTAAGGTAGTTTAAGACGAGTTTTTAATGACAGTTTTCTTGGCTAATCAAAATCAGATTGTCCATAATACCAACAAAAACTTTGGTTACGCTTACAATAAAATTAAGATAGTATTAACTTAGAGTACCCGCATAGGGTCAGTAGATTAGATGTAAGAACGATTGTTAAGATAGTTAAGCTAATTTTAAGTATTTTTGTTTAGAATTTATGAATATTTAAAGAAAAAAGAAAAAAATACAGAAATAAAATCGTTTTCTAAAGCCTGCCTCAACCTAGTGTTCATTACCTTACTTACATTCGAACCCAGGTATTGTCCCAAGGCGTATTATCACAAAGCGTTTTGAGGCTCAGTTTTATCCAGCCAGTTATGAATAATGTCACCACCGACTTAAAGACAAATTATTTTGTTGCCAACATGATGCGATATCAAACGAGTTCGATTGTACTTACTTATCAAGCCAAAGATCCATGGACAGTCTAAGCCTGAGCAATGCAAGACTTACATTGATGAGGGACGTTCCTGGATACGCTGCTATCAGTCATCAAAACAAAGCTATCATGGGTCCCCGATAACTTGGTCTTTTGCATTCGAAGATCCTTCAGCTTGAGAATTGGTATCCACATGCGATTCTACTTCGGATCTTCCACTAGGATGTCATTCGTGGAGGTCATGTTTGACCCGAGGTAGATAACTTCTTCACAATCTAAACTTAGCGTTAAGTAATATTCCAGGAGGTGGTCGGCGGAACACTTCTTGGTCGACAGCAAATTCACACTGAAAATAAACCAACTCCTCGCCTCTTCTTCAACCGCCGTGAAAGCTTCCAGAACCGGACGTTGGGAACGCCATGGATGTCGATGTCATCCCAACCGTTGAACTGACTTGTAGAAGATAGTGCCGTCGGTGTTGACTTTTGTCCGCCGCACTCTCTTCTCCAGTAGCAGATTGAAGAAATCACACGAAAGCGCATCTCCTTGCTCATATCCGGTTCAGATTTCGAACAACTCGGATTGCACGGTGGAACGTGTACGTGTTACCGTGCTGCGACGCATCCGGGTAATTTTTCGGCCGTCGCTTCGAATAAGTTCATTGCGATGAATGCTGTCGTAAGCAGCCCTCAACTCTATGAAAAGTTGGTGTCGGGGGTATCGATTTGAAACTCGATGCTCTTCTCCAAGATTTGTCGCCATGTGAAAACTTGGTCGATGCGGCGCAAAATGGCTTTAGTCGTTCACAGTACAAAGGTCAAGATATTGTTGTCTTGTGAACGACATTGAGCAGGGATATACCTCTGCAGTCGTTGCAAGACGAAGAATCACCTTTTTTTTTTTGTGTCATGAAGCATACGAAGCTGGTATCCCTGTCGTTGGGCATTCTTTCGTCTTCCCAATTTCTGCAGATGATCAAGTGTATGCTCCCTTCACCGATCCGAAAAGTCAAGTAAGTCAGAAGCATACGAATTCCAAAAAGACCCAAAATCCATGTCAAAGAGTGATTACCATTGAATTTGGAAAACCATGAGAAGTAAACTTAGCAGAAATTGTTCCTCAAAATGACCTAACCCCAACTTTAAAGATGACTAAGCTCAGTGTTTAGCTCTCAATATTCCTCCCATCAATGTGACGATTCCACATTTTCGTTCCAATTCATAAATCAAATGATATGAAAATATCCTTACAAAGCCTCTCTTCCATGCTGCCCACGGCCACTTTCCGCCTCCCCAGCCCCAGCAGCCTTTCTTCAACCAAGAAAAGCCATAAAGACTTATTTGAGACACAAACAGATTTTCCCAGAAATGCCATCAATGCACACAAATGAATACTCAGCAGCCCTTTCACATTTCCATTAGTTTCTTCCAATTACAACTTTATAAATACGTTATCCTCGTTTAGCACGTACACACATGCACATGTAGGTCTTAAATAAAACTGCAAATGTCACAGCATTCAGTGTTCCGTTCCCCCATTCGATAACCTTCAGCACACACGTACTATCACCTCGCACCATCGCCCGACGAGCTCACTGCCGAGAGAGAGAGAGACGCTTCCATATCAAAGGAACCACTCGGGCCTTTGTTGCCAATTGAATATAATTGTTAAGCCGGAAAATTATGAGCGAAGTTTTTCTTCCGATTACGCCTGCCTGCCTGCAAAACGTGTCCTCCCTCCGCCGCAGGCAATGAAGACACACCCACACGTGTTATGCAGCAAGTGTCATATATGGCGTCAACTTCAGAAGTTCCTTTCAACACACAACGCCACCCGCCCACTGCAACCCGTCCGCAGCAAAGTGGGTTTATTTGTTCGGGAGCGCTGCAGTGCCGCCAAAAACTTACGGCGTAAATTGCGTATTTTATTTGTGCAAAACACTTTTGACAGTGCACCGCCGTTCTGTAACTGTTGCAGCGCCGCTGGTCGGGATGAATGCAAAAAGTTCCCGTCGCCCTGTTCGCACAGAGATGGCGCGCAGCCCACTAATGTCATCGCCAATTATAATGTCGCGGGTGTGAATTTAACTTCCATCACACGAGCGCGCTGATGATGATTTCGAATTTAATTAGGGAGAATATGTTGGTTTTTTTTTTTTCGTGTAGCCGCCCTCCACGATGTGTAATTATGTGGCAAAGTTTTTGACAGTTTTTGTCACCACCATTTGTGATGTCAGACGGGAGACAAGCCTTTAAGATATGGGATTCTGGTTTGAATACTAGCATGCTTTGAAAGGGGGCCAAAGAAACAAGGGAGATCATCATTAATCGCAGACGGAGTTTGGGTGGAACGAACGAAATGACAGATGTGAGGTGTTGGAATGACAGCTGTAACTTGGGGAAGGGGAAAAGTTGCAGAATACGTATTGTTTGCCATCTATAGTAATTTTCGATGGAACATTTCACTTCCCTAATTAGAGTTCTATCTCTGCCGTAATATGATCATAAGTAGCACTAGATTCACCCTACAGAAAGTCCACATAGCAATCTGGCGATCTCCGGACAGTCGAACCGGCCAAGTGCTCATCGACGGAAGACACGCGTCAAATATCTTGGATGTGCGAACATTCGGCGAGGCATACGTCGACTCTGACGATTTTATCGTAGCAGCAAGGTTCAGAGACAGAAAGCTGCACCAGCCAATAAAGAGAGGTTTTGACATAGGACGCCTGAGCACACCGGAGATAGCTAGAGCATACGAAGAGCAACTAAGTAACAGACTCTCCGGTATGCCTACGTCGAACATGGACGCCAACGACATGTGGTTGCATTGCCGCTCGGCCATCAAAGAGGCAGCAGAAATCACCCTAGGCTACCTGCCTACCACTGTGAGCAGAAAAACCGTGCAACTGACGAAGCATATTAAAAACCGCTGCAACGGCAAACAAGTGCAGCGCAAGAGGAGTTTTTTTTTATATATAATTTGCGCGTGCTCAAGGGGTTAATAATACCCTTAATTGTCCGGGGTCAAGACACAGCACGAGCCGAAGGTATAGAGGGAGAGAGAGAGAGGAGGTACCTGTGCACATTGGTCTTAAACATCTGCAGATTGTAATCTATTGGAAATATTGAGCTGAGAAGAGCATTCCATATTCGTGTAGTGCGGCTAAAAAACGAGTCTCTAAATTTCACTGTGCGCCCGAAAGCAGGCTTAAGGGTAAACTGATGTGCATTCCTGGCGAGACGTGTATTGCGGGTGAATTCAAGGAGAGGAGGAATGCAATTGGCTAGCTGACTTGAGCATCGTTTGTTAAAGTAACGATAAAACACGGACAAAGAAGACACGGTTCGTCGATGTTCGAGCGAGTCTAATGAACCCGCGATATCGTTGTCTCCTATAAGTTTTATCGCTCGCTTTTGGATTCTATCTAGTAGGTGCAAGGTGGTCTTGGGGGCACCAGACCAGATATGAGCGTTATACTCAAGCTTAGGGCGAATATAAGTCTTATAGATTAAAGCTAATCTGAACCTGTCGGGCAACGCAACAGAGGACGCCCGCGTTTAAGGTGGCGCACCCAAGTGGAGAAGGACCTCAACCAACTTGGTGTGCGAAACTGGAGACAGCTAGCCAGGGATCGCGCTAGTTGGAGAGGAATGTTGGTTGAGGCCCAGGTCCACCCCGGCCTGTAGCGCCACACAAAGAAGAAGAAGAAGATTAGAGCCAAATCAGAGGGGGTGAAGTATTTCTTGCATCGACTAAGGAAACCTAAACATTTTGCAGCATTTTTGGCGACCTCGAATGTGTGATCGTTCAACTAAGTGTTGTGTTGATGTACATACCGAGGATGGAAAGTTTTCCGGTTTCATCGATACAAGCGCCATTCATGGATAATGGCTGATTATCAGGGGTTCACTTTAGAGACAGCAGACAGCATTGAGTTTTGGAAGCATTGAATTCCACTCTGTTGTTCTTACCCCAGTTAATTATGCTGTCCAGATCGGAATTCAATATGCTTGACATACGCTGCCGTTCCAATATTACGTCCGAAGGGCAGGGTCGTGAATTTTGGAACGAATATGAAAAGCTGAGGGTGCTGTCATCAGCGAAGGAGTGGATTGGATTAGAAGTGGCAGACAGGAGATCATTTATAAAAATGAGAAAGAGTGTCGGAGACAGAACAGAGCCTTGGGGGACACCAGCATTTATTTTGTGGATATCAGACTTGAACCCATCCAAAACAACTTGGATGGAACGGTTCGAAAGGTTGTTTCTAATCCATAGGAGCAGAGATTCATCAACACCATAGGCACGCATTTTCGACGAAAGAGCTTGATGCCAAACTCTGTCAAATGCTTTAGAAATATCAAGCGCAACTATCTTGCTTTCGCCTGTATTCTGCAAAGATTGGTTCCACTTTTCGGTGAGATAAGCTTTCAAATCACCAGTGGACCTGTTGCTGCGGAAGCCATACTGTCTTCAAGTGCTGTCTTGTGCTTCAAGATATTTCATGAGCTGACGATTTATCAGCGTTTCCATGACCTTAGAAAGAAGGGACGTAAGTGCTATGGGTCGGTAGGAGGTGGGTGACGAAGATTCGCCCTTTTTAGGAACGGGCTGGACAAATGCTGTTTTCCATCTACTCGGAAACAGACCTGAAGAGTAGGATAGATGAAAAAGCTTACGCAGTGGTTTTGCCAGCGAAGAAGAACACCTCTTCAGAAGTATTGGGGGAATACCATCCGGGCCAGCGGATTTGTGCACGTCGAGATCTTTAAGTACTCTTGCAACTGTACGAGTGCGGAAGTGAATTTGTCCCATGGTGAAACCAACGCTCTCGCGTACAGGTGGGGACAAATTACAATCTTGCAGTATTGAGCTGGCTGCAAAATGCGTTGCAGGCAGATTGGCTTTGTCCAAAGAGCTGACAGCTGGGATGTCATTGTAAATGAGCGTGGGAATTGAGGACGAGGCGGAATTCTTTATGTTTTTCACAAATGACCAAAAGTTTTTGCAACCCTTGGGACATTGTAGCACTTTTTGCCTCAACTTTTGTTCATGGGAGAATTTCACACGTCGGATTATTGCATTGCAGTCATTTCTGGTCCGTTTAAACTTATTCCGGTTTTCCTCAGTAGGGTTGGCTTTGTATAACCGGAAATTCAACTCTCTTATTCTGATAGCCTGTTTGCAGCTCGAGTCATACCATGCATCGGGTGTATCGGGCTAGAAGACGAAAGAAGAGACTTTTCATAACAAAAGGCAAAAGCATGGCCTCAGACTTTAGGAAAGACACCTAAGCTCTTCGAAATTGCGAGGCTAATCTAGTTACACACCCACAGGTAATGGTAGATGTGTTTAAGCAGCATTTCCAACAGCTGCTTAGCGAGCCTGTCTGACTCCAGTCGATGAAGTAGTCCTCTCACCTAGCTTTTGAAAAAGTAGGCACAGCCATTAAAATTAACAACAAAGTAGAAGGCTCAGATGGCTTACCATCAGAGCTCTTCAAAGCTGCGGGCTATGTTCTGGTAGGGAGCATGCACCAGATAATCTGCCGAATTTGGGAAGTCGAAAGCATGCCCGACGACTGGAATGTCAGCTCCATATGCTCTATCCACAAAAATGGCTGCCCTACCTCTTGCAACATTTACAGAGGCACCATATATCCCTGCTCAAGGTCGCCTTCAAGATCCTATCCAGCGCGCTGTGTGAACTGTACCAGTGCGGCTTCCGACTTGACTAATCGACTATAGACCAAATCTTTAAACAAGGGCAAATCCCGGAGAAGACAAGCGAGTTTCAAATCGATACTCACCATTTATCTAGGGATTTTAAGGCTGCATACGGCAAAATTCATCGCAAGGAACTTTTCGAAGCAATTCGGTTTAAAAACCTCTGAGCCGTTTGAAGCCTGCATCGAATTTAGGGGAGAAGATCGTGTAATTTCTTCAATTTGGTACTCGAGAGAATAGTACAGCGGGCAAAAGTCAATAAGGAAGGCACTATCTTCTATAAATCAGTCCAACTGTGGGGATACGCTTATGACATCAACATCGTTGCGAGGTCCCAACGCGCCGAAGTGGAGGCTAGAACCGCATTTGAAAAACAGGAGAATGAAGTGGTTCAAAGTCAATGAGGATAAGATGAAAGAAACGATTCAACTCACAGCATATATATATTATATGGGCGGCGCTACAGCCAGGGCCTATCTTCTCAGCAACAAATCGTGTTGTGCGTGCTCCAAACGGCCAAGTTTGATGAGCTTATTCTAGACAGGAAATACTCTTTTAGCATTGTCAGTGACTCGAAAGAGGCGGGGCCGTGACAGTTATTTTTGTCGCACAGAGCAGAAATCGAACCTACGAAGTCGAGGTTGGGGTCGACGCACGTACCCACAACCTCATAGGCCACCACGCGCAGCATCTAGGCCAAAAACATTACAAACGAAATCTACAATTTTGAGGTTGTGAAGAACTTTATCTTCCTCGGGGCAAAAATTGACTCCACAAATTACACCATAGTGGGTATCCGACGTAGAATTGCTCTTGGCGCTCTCGGTTGACGAAACGGCGCCAAAACTTCTGACTCGAAGGACCAAAATCATGCTCTACGAATTTCTTATTTTGCCAGTTTTGCTTTATGAAGCCCAAAACTGGACGCTAAGCAAAACTGCAGAGCTGATTCATGGTGCATTCGAAAGAAAAAGTCTATGTCCGATATTTGGTCGCATCTGCTACGAAGACGAATGGAGGAGAAGACACAAGCGCGTCTATATGTAGTTCAGCAAAAAAGCGTCGTCTACACTGGCTCGGCCAGATCGAGCGTATGGCCACCAACGCTCCAGTTAAGAGGGTCTTCAAATCCGAGCCTCCTAGTTCGAGAAGGAGAGGAAGACCGAACCTCCGGTATAGAAATCATGGATGTAAGACAGATCGGCCTTGATGACTGGAATCAGCGTGCCCAGGACCGCAGCGATGGAAGGCAGCAATTGCGTAGCCTCGGACCCTTAATGGATCGCCGGCCTGATAAGTAAGTCTAAGTTGATAAAAGGAAATTTGAAAATCAATCGAAAATTGGCGGAATTGTAAGTTCGGTTGGGTTCGGTGGTCAAAACTAAACAGGATTTATTCCAAAATTCCATGATTGTTGAAGGATTTTTTATTCTAATCTCAAAACTATTATTTATGCTGAGAAAAATATATTTATATAAAATGGCAAATAATGGAATGCTTCTGTCAAGAAAAAAAAATCTGCAAACAATTTGCAAAATTTTGCTCTGCAGCAAAAGATGCTTATCTTTGCAGGGAATGCCGATCTGTAACAGCAATCTTG
This sequence comes from Eristalis arbustorum, assembly GCA_916610145.1. NCBI lineage: Eukaryota > Metazoa > Arthropoda > Insecta > Diptera > Syrphidae > Eristalis > Eristalis arbustorum. The sequence continues at coordinate 89,095,087 of OU744316.1, read as the reverse complement.
AATGATTTGCCCGTCTTATTACATTTATGAAAGCAGTCTTTAGACAGACCTTTGGGACTTACTATACTGATATACTGGACCATGAGTCTTACTGGCTTTACTCCTGACTAACGACTAACGTATCAATTCTCTGTCAAGACATGATTGGCTTAATACAAGATCCATAAGGATGGCTTATTATAATTCGTATCGTCCGCCGAAAAATTGTAACTAAACAGCGATTGGAATGACGGTCTCAGGCAAAGCAGCACGATCTTTGTTCGCAAAGAAAGGGATGTAAGTCGGTCTCCCGGAAGTTCGTCAGTTTGTCAACAACTAAAACACTGCACAGAAGCATGACACTGAGAATACCAGGTAATATGACCATTTGCTGTCAAAGTTGCGTGACGTAACTCGTTTACCATTTTCTTTGAGAGAGAGAGGACTTTTTCTCATACAATGCAGACAAATTGTGAGGAAATGTTGAATTAAATTCCGTAAAAAATAGTAAAATTGGTTTTGTATTTATATTATTAATCGCAAGGAACTTTGCCAACCGAGTCTCCCTGAAACTTACTGAGAGTTTGACGCTGTCTGCACATACAATAAAAGAAGAATGGAAACGTTGTCAAAAAGCCATCAAAGAAGCTGCCACTGATGTGCTGGGTTTCACGACACCACCCTTGCAGGTACATGCAGCCAAACAGCAAGCCTACAAGGCAACGCTGCATCGAACAACGAGAGCTGTTCGTGAGGTCTACAAACAGAAGAGAAGGGAAGATAACCGGCTTTTCAAAAGGAAACAGAAAGAGCAGGAGCCGTGGGCCGTGGTTGGAGATGGAGGGGTGTTACGACAGGAAATAGGTCCGAAAGTTTTACCAAGAGATCCAAGTATCCGGAAGGTATAGACCTCGGACTGAAGCCTGCAGGGACGAAAATGGACAACTAGTAGAAGAATCGCAGTCGATGCTGAGGATTTGGAAAAATCACTTCTGTAGACTGTTCACAAATTCCGCTGCAAGGCAGAATGTTTCACTCGATTTGGACGATGATGAACAAGACCCGACTTAGACGGAGTCAAGATAGCGATATCTAGACTAAAGTCGAACAAAGCTGCTGGAGCGGACGGATTGTCCGCGGAACTGTTTAAGGCAGCTGGAGACGACCTGGTTGGGCGCATGCACCAGCTCATCTGTAAGATATGATCGGAGGAAAGCATGCCCGATGAGTGGAATCTCAGCGTCGTTTGTCCGGTCCACAAAAAAGGAGACCCCTTTGACTGCGCCAACTATCGAGGGATCAGCCTTCTTAACATCGCGTACAAAATACTCTCTGCCGTTTTGAGTGAACGCCTGAAACCCTTTGTCAACAACCTGATAGGTCCTTATCAGTGCGGTTTCAGGCCAGGAAAGTCGACAATAGACCAAATATTTACACTTCGGCAGATCCTGGAAAAGACTCAAGAGATGCAGATCGACACCCACCACCTATTTGTCGATTTCAAGGCCGCATATGACAGCGTGCATAGAGACGAGCTATACAACGCCATGTCTAGTTTTGACATTCCTGCCAAACTCGTCAGGTTGTGCATGACGACGATGGAGAACTCTCACTGTTCCATCAAAATCGGTAACGAACTCACCGAGACCTTCAATGTCAAAAAAGATTTTAGGCAAGGAGACACGCTGTCATGTGACTTCTTCAATATCGTCCTGGAGAAGATCGTGCGAAACTCAAACGTAAACACCCGAAGCGATCTTCCAAAAGTCCGTTAAACTGCTTGCTTACGCGGACGACATTGACGTGATTGGACCTGTGTTCGTCAAAGAGGCGTTTGCTGGCATTGAAGCGGAAGCGGATAAAATGGGTCTAGGGCAAAAACAAAGCACATGCTGTCAGCACGGACGGACGCACAACATCGACGTCTCGGACAGAGCGTCATAATGGGCAGCAGAAACTGGTAGGTAGCCAACGACTTCGTCTACCTCGGCTCTGGAGTAAATAGGGACCATAACAGCAGTACCGAGATCAAACGCAGAATTACTCTTGCCAATCGCTACTTCTTTGGGCTCAAGAGGCAATTGAGTAACAGAGCCATCTCTCGGAACACCAAGCTGACTCTACGTAACACTCTGATCACCCCTCTGTTTTATGTCGCCAAGATATGGGCGCTATTGAAAACGGATGAAAATGCTCTTGTTTGTTTTGAGAGAAAAGTTCTGCGTGCGATCTTTGGTCCTGTTTGCGTTGAGGGCGTCTGGAAGAGAAGACTCAGCCAAGGGTCTGACAAGGGATCTACGGATTCAATGCATATAGTGGCTTCAGATAGTTAGGTTAAGGTCAACGAGGATAAGACAAAATATATGCTGTCGAGCAAAAAACGGTCCACCGTACACCACCTAGGCCAAAACGTCACAATCGACAGCTACAATTTCGAGGTAGTAAAGAAGGTTGTCTACCTCGGGGCAAATGTCAACTCCACGAATGACATCGTAGTGGAGATCCGACGTAGAGTCGCCCTTGAAAACCGATGCTACTTCGGTCCGTCGACTACACTGGCTCGGCCACATCGAGCGAATGAACAACAACGCTCCAGCAAAGAGGGTCTTCGAATCCGAGCCTCCTGGTTCGAGAAGGAGAGGAAGACCGAACCTCCGGTACAAAGACCAAGTCATCGCGGATGTAAGATAGCTTGGCCTTGATGATAGCAGCGTGCCCAGGACCGTCACCGATGGAAGGCAGCAATTGCTCAAGCTCAGACACTTCATGGTTCGTCTGCCTGATAACAACAACAGTGGCTTCAGATAGCATGCACAACTTGATCTTGTGGCGGTTTGCAACAGAGCACTCTAATGGAAACTAATGTAGGGAACACGAGTAGAAAACAACTTCAACTAACTTGGCGTGGGCAACTGGTGTCCTCTGAGTTAGAACTGAGATCTATGTTCACCCTTGGATATGGTGCCACACGGTGCAAATTCAGTTGAAACAGTCTGTCCCCAACTATAAGCAGCGTTGACAATAAGCGAACTGTATGACCTGCTTGACGACTAAATAATAATATTCTACATCTTTGGTAGATTGCAAGTACATTCGTTCACAACTAGACTTACACCAAGGGGACTCTTTGAATTTAAGACAATCATCTTCCCCCAAATAAACTACAAACTACGAATTTACAAATTACAAACGCAAATACACTTACAATTGATGGCAAAGCGAGCACTCATAAGGCGTTGAATCGATGTGCGTCACCAGGTGTTCTTCCAAGTTCGCTCGCTGTGCGAAATTCTTTCCACACTGATCGCAAATGAAGTCACGAGTTCCTGTAAAAGCATACAAAAGTCAGTAAAATTAAACCATCAATGTAAAATTGACAAAACCTCACCTGCGTGTATTTTCTGATGAAACTTCAAATTGGAAAGTGTTCCAAACCTTTTATCGCACTTAACGCAGCTGTATTTCAAACGTACATCGTCAGGTAAATGGCACTTGCTGTGTATTTGAAGGGAATTCGATGTGTGAAAGCCTTTTCCACATTGCCGACACATCAACATGATGAGGAGGTCCTCCTTTTGGTGCGTTTGAAAGCGGTGCTCTTCTAAGCTCTTGAAGTCTTCTTGCGTTTCATTGCATACATCGCAGACGAGACCTAAGTTAGATCGATGCCTCTGCCGGACATGATTGACGAGTGCATAGTAACGAGTGAAATCCTTCAGGCAGTCAGCGCAGACCCACTTTATGTCCTTCATGCTCAATTCATGCACAATCTCGGTGTGTCTGATTAGGTCCTTTGCAGAGTTAAAGACTTCGGAACATTTAACACACTTCCATGGATACTCCAGCCACGTATTGATAGTGAGCTCTCTACTGGGCTGAGTTGTGCAGTCGGTGGACTTCTCTTCGTCAACATGCGCATTTTCTTCGGTATGATCTGCGAGATATTGGATTTGCTCTTCAATCGAGGCTTCCTCGCCGTCTTCAACTTCCTCGATAATTTGGTACTGAGTCTGGTCGTAGGCAATTTCCTCCCCATCGTCGTCAATGAATTCTATACCATAGGTACTAGACGAGAAAAAGTTATTGGGGTTAATCGTTCCGTCGTCGGTGTCATTCTCGTCGGCGATGTCGCCGCTTTTACTGGCCTCAGCGGCTTCAGCATTCAGAATCAAATAAGTCGCTTTCTCATCTTTAACACATATAATCTCCCTGAAATCCTGCTTCGCATGGTTACTATCGCTGTCGGTTGCAGCCAAAGTGTCTCGAACTTCTTGCAAAGACGCTGTTTCCTCCTGCGATGTTTCGTCATTTCCCGTGGAGGCGGCAGCTGCCATCAGAGCTAACGCATCATGGTCTTCCGAAATGGCCACATCACTGGCGACTGCATCATCAGCTTTTGAATTCGGTTCGACGTTGAGAAGTTTTTGCAGGGATTGTTGTGATTCGTGCACCTTCTCATAGAATTCAAAGGAAACATTTAAGCAACGAACACAGTCCGGGCACACACCTTTCGGCAGAACATCTTTTAAGTCAATCGAGAGCTGGCAGCACTTTGCCAATTTCTGACACAAATCATGACTGTTGTCACGGATGAACGTCAAACATTCCGTTTTCTTCAACGACGCACACAATCGGCATATCGATACCATTGTCTACGGATATGAAACAATTTTAGTGTTTTTTACAACACCCACTTACGACACTCACTAACTTTGTTAACCCCGACCAACTGCAGTTGTGTTGTTTTGTAACAATATTCACAAACAGTCGTTGGTTCGGATAGAAATTCAAAACACTTGAATACTTTTTCCGAACTGTACACATTCAACAATAAATTTTGTTCTCACTAAAAATGAATGTCCTCGAGAAGAGATGCGATTAAATGTCAAAATGTTCAATTGTAATTTTGATGGATGCAATGAGTGCGTTCAGGCGTAAATTGACTGAAAATATATGAATGCATTTGAAGGCTGTATTCAGTGGTGATCAATCTTGTGTATATAGGCCATCTGCCAATTGCGTTACGCACTTTGATTTGAATGTTTTCACTCGAAAATTAATGAATTTAAAATGTTTGTTAAGTTGTAGTCAATTTCATGATGATATAAAGCTACATAATGTAGTCTCCTTCTGCCTATTTCCCAAATTGACAGAACGTAATGGAGAATTGCAGATACTATTATTTCCTACAGATATTAAGTCAACATTTCTATTGAATTATAGGTAGGCGTGTTTTTTTGACGCATTGCAATGAATGAATTTGTGGTCGACCATTAATCAACAGCAAATACAGGTAACGTATTATGTCATCACAACAACGAGCAAGCGAGTTTTCCCTCGGAGTTGGAGTCGAAGTTCATGCTGGAGCAATAGTGTCCATTCGCTCTACTTGATCTAGGCACCTCAGACGAGAGATTTGAACTCCTTTGACCAGATCGATGTCGCTATACAGCCCGTACAGGTCGTCCTTCAGTCTCATCCTCCAAACACCACCAGTACATACGTGACCGAAGATAATTCAAAGTTCTTTTCTCGCGAAGGGACCAAGAATATCCTCACCCGCTTTAGTTAGTATCCATGCATCTGTGCCATACAGCAGAACTCGGACTATCAAGGTCTTATATACAGATATCTTGGTTCTTCGAAACGGCTTTATTCCTCAGTGGTTCGCACAGCATTTGGCCAGCGTGATCCTCCGTTTTATCTCCGCGGTGGTGTCATTGTTTGTATTAACTTTGGAGCCTAGGTAGACAAAGTGTTTCACTACTTCGAAGCTATAGCTGTCTATAGTGACAATTCGACGTCGGTGTTGGTGGACATTTTTCGTAGACAGCATATACTTTGTCTTACCATCATTGACCTCAAGCCATCTAGGCCGCTTCCTTCTCGATGATCACAAACGTCCCACTGACAGCCCGTTGTGCTTTTGCACAGATTTGTGAAATGACATTAAAGAAAATGACAGCATGGAAGTTCGTCGCCTTGTCTTAATGCTTTTCTGACATCAAACGTCTCGGTATAATCTTTACCGACCTAACAACGGGCGTTCTCCATCGTCATTCTGCAAAGACGAACGTTTTGGGATCCCAAGACAAGACAAGGCGCTGTATAACTCGTCTCTATAAATACTGTCATATACGGCCTTAAAGTCGATGAATAGTCGATGTCTTCTCCAGGATCTGCCGGTATGTGAATATTTGGTCAATAGCGTAATTCGCTAGACTGATCCCGTACTGATATTGACTAATCAGGCTGTGAACATAGGGTTTAGGACGTTTACAAAGAACGACAGAAAAGATCTTATAGGATATATTTAGGAGATCTATACCTCCGTAATTGCCACAGTTTAGAGGGTCTCCTTTCTCCAGAATCGGGCAACGATGCTTGGATTCGATCCGCTGGGCATACATTCATCCAACCAAATTTTACAGATGAGTTAGTGTATGCACCTTGGCCAAATGATTTAGGAGTTCGGCAGGCCTGGCACCAGCAGCCTTATTGGACTTCAGTTTGGCGATTGCTGTTGTCGTGACTTCACTGAGGTCGGGAGGGCAGAATTCTTATCGGATGGATTATTCTGTCTGATAGCGGTATTTTTGTCGCCATCGCCGTTATATAGTCTGCAGAGGTGGTCTTTCTATACTCTCAGCACCGGCTGTGACTTTACTACTAGATTTCTATATCTATCCTTGCAGGATTTTGTTCGGTTCTTACGAGCTTGACTCGTTTGTCATATCTGTTGATACAATTTTCGAACATCCTTCCCACAGTTGCGAGGCAGACTCGATCAATTTTCAGATGGTGATCTCCAGCGATTGAAGTTGTGTGACATTGAATTTTCTAACAGCACTGGGTTAGTTTCGCTTCATCCGGGAAGTCCTCGTTCGGAATTTGGTCACAACTAGGTAGTTATATGAATCTATGTTGGTGCCTTGGAACGTCCGGGCACCCATAATGCTGATGGAATGTCTTGCGTGAATCGCAATATGATCAATCTGATTGACTGTGGATTTACAATGAGGTTACGCCTTGCCGCAAAGTCTATGAGCCTAAGTCCGTTGACGGAGATGGTGTAGTGTAGGCTATGTTTTTCCGACTGTACTACCCAGAATTGCCTCCCTGCCTAACTTCGAGTTCAAGTCACCAAGGACTATCTTGACGTCGATGCTGGGACATTGCTAGCACGCTTTGTTAAGCAGTTCGTAGAAGCATTATTTGGTTGCGTCATCCTTCTTTTCTGTTTAGGGCGTGTGTACATATCAGGCTTATGTTGGCGATATTGCCTTGATTCGGATGGAAACCAAGCTTTCGCGCATACACTTATAGTTCAAGACTTTTTGTATAAGTCTGTTGCCAATGACAAATCTTCATCCGAATGTGCGCTGACCTGATTCCTTAAGTGTGCTTTTTTGACTGGTCAGTACTCAGCTTAAGATTTTACACGGGAAGCAATAACAAAACAACTTACTGAATTAAAACTTCTTCTTCTTCTTCTTTGTGTGGCGCTACAGTCCGGGGTGGACCTGGGCCTCAACCAACATGCCTCTCCAACTAGCGCGATCCCAGGCTAGCTGTCTCCAGTTTCGCACACCAAGTTGGTTGAGGTCTTTCTCCACTTGGGTGCGCCACCTTAAACGCGGGCGTCCTCTGTTGCGTTGCCCGACAGGTTCGAATTCGAAGATTCTTCGGGCCGGAGCTGTGGTGTCCATACGCTCTACATGACCTAGCCACCGTAGGCGTTGGATCCGTAGACGCCTAACTAGGCTCATGTCGCTGTACAGCCCGTACAGTTCGTGATTGAATCTTCTCCTCCAGAACCCGTCAACACAAACAGGACCAAAGGTCGTGCGTAGAACTTTTCTCTCAAAGAGACCAAGGACTTCTTCATCCGCTTTCGAGATTGTCCATGCCTCCGCGCCGTATAGCAGGACTGGGATGATCAGAGTCTTATATAGAGTCAACTTGGTTCTTCGAGAGAGGGCTCTATTACTCAATTGCCTCTTGAGCCCGAAGAAACAGCGGTTGGCAAGAGTTATCCTACGCTTGATCTCGGTACTGATGTTATTTGTACAATTTACTCCGGAGCCGAGGTAAGTGAAGTCCTTGACTACCTCGAAGTTATAGCTACCCATTGTGACGCTCTGTCCAAGACGTCGATGTTGTATGTCCTTTTTTGAGGACAGCATATACTTCGTTTTGCCCTCATTCACCACCAGACCCATTTTAGCCGCTTCCGTCTCAATGTTAGCAAAAGCCTTACTGACGGCTCGCTGAGTTCTGCCAATCACGTCAATGTCATCGGCGTATGCTAACAATTGCACGGACTTCTGGAAGATCGTGCCTCTAGTGTTGGCGTGTGAGTTTCGCACGATCTACTCCAGGACGATGTTAAAGAAATCACATGACAGCGCGTCGCCTTGTCTAAAACCTTTTTTGACATCGAAGGTCTCGGTGAGTTCGTTACCGACCTTGATGGAGCAGCGAGAGTTCTCCATCGTCATCCTGCACAGCCTAACGAGTTTGGCAGGAATGTCAAAACTAGACATGGCGTTGTATGGCTCGTCTCTATGCACGCTGTCATATGCGGCCTTGAAATCGACGAACAGATGGTGAGTGTCGATTTTCATTTCTTGGGTCTTTTCCAGGGTCTGTTGTGGACTTTCCTGGCCTGAAGCCACACTGATATGGACATATCAGATTATTAATGAACGGCTTCAGATGGGTACACAAAACGGCAGAGAAGATTTTGTAGGCGATGTTAAGAAGACTGATCCCTCGATAGTTGGCGCAGTTGAAGGGGTCTCCTTTCTTGTGGATCGGGCAAACGATACTGAGATTCCACTCGTCGGGCATGCTTTCCTCAGACCATATCTTGTAGATGAGCTGGCGCAGCTGCCTTAAATATTTCAGCGGACAATCCGTCCGCTCCAGCAGCTTAGTTAGACTTCAGGCTTGATGTTGCTATCTTGACCTCGTCTAAGTCTGGGGGACGGTATTCGCGTCTGTCATCGTCCAGATTGAGTGGAACATTCTGCCTGACAGCGGTATTTTGGTCCTCATCGCCGTTTAACAGTCTGCAGAAATGATCTTTCCAGATTCTCAGTATCGACTGCGACTCTACTACCAGATGTCCATTTCCATCACGACGGGCTTCTGCCCGAGTTTTATATCATGGCTTAATGCAATCATGGTACCGTCAAAGAAGAAAATAAACAAACTGCAGTACGAAAGCCTCCCTTAAGAGAGAATAATAAAATAAAATTTCCATACATAACAAAACGAGAATGTATTTCCCAGGAAAACAATTCACATTTGAACCCAGCAAATATGTTCATCATCCCTCGGCTGTCTGCTTAGGATGCAGCCGGAAGTGCTTCTGTAGCACATAGCTCTTGACGAATCCCCTAAAGCATATCGGACACACATAAGGCCGCACACCAGTGTGCGTTCTTGTATGGATCTCCATGTCCGTCTTCTGACTAAACGTCTTGTGACAAGTCTCGCATTTGTACGGCTTTTCGCCGGTGTGCGTTCGCAAGTGGAGCTGCAGAAGGAACACTCGCGAGAACTTGCGACCGCAAATTTTGCACAAATGCGGCTTCTCGCCGGTATGTGTACGCATGTGAACTCTGAGATTACTGGATTCCACGAATTGCTTGCCACAAACTTCGCACTCCCAATCGAACTGGCCGGCGTGCCTGAAAAGCACTGTAATTAGTAAACTTCCAATAGTCGGGTATATACCACGAGATTACCTTTTGAGATGAAGAGACAGAGCCGCCTGGGTTTTGAACGCCTTCGGACACTCTGTACAAGGATAAGGCCTGTCATTGGTGTGAGTTCGAATGTGGACTCTCAGGCTCGCCTCTGAATTGCAAACCTTGCCGCAAGTATCACAGATTTCTCTTCGAATCGTCTTCTTCTTCGCCGCAGCGATGCTTTGTTTGGATGCACTCTGTTGACTGGACTCTAGACTACACGATTTGGAATGTGTTTGCAAGGACGATTGTTTGGTAAACGAGTGCAGACACAGCTGACAAGTGTGCAAACAGTTCACAAGCTCTGGATGGATTTGCAGGTGACGTCTCAAGTTCACATGGTTACTAAATGCCGCTCCGCACTCATCACAGTCGTATTTGAGAGGAGCCGCCTTTTGCATCGTTTTCTTCATATTCGATTTCGCCTGTAAGAATTAGACATGTAACCACCGAAAGCAAAGGGAACGATTAGCTATACCTTATTTCTTGTGTCTGTTTCCATCACGAAGTGTTCCTCAATGTTATCGAACACAATGAAATCGTCTTCCGGATATATTCGTGTGTCATCTTTCTCGATTTTCACTTGGCTTTCTTCAACTGTGCCGCCTATATTAAGAGTTTCAGTCTTGACCTCATTGGGTATCAAATTCTCACACACCACATGATCCTGAGGCACTTCGTCCCAACAAATTTCGGTTTCTGGATTTTCTTCAACTTCCTCAATGATGATTTCATTCAGCATCTCTTCGGACATAGATGTGTATGGGGGATCATCGATTTCTTCACTGATTTCCATGATTATTGGCGGATCTTCAACGTATTCTTTTTGAATCATTTGACTGAGGAGTTCATTGGACTTTGAACATTTCTCACGAAATTTCGCTGCAACCAATAGCTCTTCGGCACACACCTTGCAGAGATATTTTGGAAAATTATCTGATCGATCTACCTACAAGTGAATTGCTTCGTTTATTCAGAGAACGTATATTTATTTCTATAAAAGGCAAACCATTAGACCACCACAAGCCTTGAGTAGTTCGACCAGGTTCGATTGGAAATCCTCAACTTCTTCGTAAATGTTAACCATTAGTTCTTCAATATTAAGGCAGACGCGACATGTTAAATCTGTCAAGGATTTATGATTCATATTGAGAAATTGTGCACTTGTTTCCCTCCCGATTGGAAACAAAAATAATTATGTTTATATGCCACTCCGATTTGTTAGAGCAATTTTTGTTTTCTTATTCAAATGTATGACATTTCATATACGACTTGACAGTCTATGGCAGTGATACCAAGTCTACCTTAATTTCTTTTATATGAAGTGTTATCCCAAGAACACAGAGAGGTGTGGTTATATCTTGACAGAATTACTTAACATAAAATTTCAGTAATTTTTTTGTTTTGTTGCCTTGCATTTTTTTAATGTTACTAACAATTTGTTGACTTTGAGTGCAGATTAAATGGATCAGGGTGATGAGTAATTTGCAATTTTTCCAAGCTAACTAGTCTTATGGGAATATTCATGAAGGCGGTATTTTTCATCCATACACATTATTGCTGTCTGTTGCGTGTCTGTCATTCATTCAGTTGTGTAGCTCACAAGAGCCACTTCATCCGAAAACGAAAAAACTGAATCAAACTGAACATTCTTTGCTGCAAATAGCTTTGACAGTTCGCTTGATATTTTAATCCCATAATGTCATGGTTTCGATGATATATACTGACGAAAGCTACATTTGTTTCTCGATGTTACTATACTTGGGAGGCGTTACAGTTCGGGGTGACCCTAGGCCTAAACTAACAAGCCTCCCCAGCACGGTCACTAGCTATCTGCCTCCAGTTGCGTATTTCAAACCGATTGAAGTTGCCTTACAACTTGTGCACTTCACCTAAGGCAAGGTCTACCTCTTTCTGCGGTTTTCATTATATTTCAAGACCTTGCGTGCCGCAGTATTGGGGTCCATTCGCTCTACATGCCCTCTGCCTAGCCATCTTAAGTGACTGCTGCAGATTTTGACTAGGTCAATGTCACTGTATAGTTAGTAGTTAGCCTTCTCCTCTGCAACCCGTTTACGTCTATCTAGGGGTCAGTATATTTTACAACGGAATTTTCTCTCGAACCTACCGAGGATACCCTCATCCGTTTTCGGCAAAGTCCATGCTTCAGTGACGTCCTTGCAGTAGTAAGGACCTTTTTTGGATAGGTCCTGACTACTGCATTGCCTTCTCAGCTATGGAAGACTCCGATTTTCACAAGTAATTGTTCGTTTTATTTTTGACGAGGTGTTGTTATAAGAGATTATAGGACGAGGTAGACAAAGTCACACACTAACTCAAAGTTATAGCTGTCGATTGTGATGTTCTGTTGAACTTTTCGATGAAGTTTTTTTGTTGACAGCATATGCTTTGTTTTGCCTCATTTACTGCTAAACCCATACTGGCAGCTTCCGTTTCGGTATTAAAGAATGCAACGGCGACGGCTCGTTGTGTTCTATCAATTATGTCACATATGCATGATGTTTGGTTCTTGGACCAAAAGTGTCAATTCGACATTTTGCTTAAGAGCTATGGAAATGTTATAATGTATACAAAAGTGACGGATGTTTATTTAAGCGATGCCGATGCCGTATCGTTAAGGCACATTCATATGAGGTCGCCACGAACTGCGAGCTTCGCAAACTCTGACAACTCATTCATATGGAGTGGATTGGCTTCTTCTATAACTTACGCTAGTACATAGTTGCACTGATTTTGAATGCTTGTGCCTCCGGTAACGATGTTAAAGAAACAACATGTCTAAGTCTTCTTTTGACATCAAATGTCTCGGCGGGGTCTTTACCAAACTCGATAGAGCAGAGAGCGTCCTCCATCGTCATCCTGCACAACCTGGCAATTGGCAAGAATGTACAAATCTGAAGCAATGCACGCTTAACAATTCGGAGAAAATGCCTGTTCCCTTGTCTAACTTCGACCCATATGTGAAAGGTGTATCGAAGTCACGGTCAAGTCACTTATTGTGTGTTCTATTTGTAATCTATTTAGGATGCCAGCATAACCGATTGGGATTGCGTGCAGGGTTTGGGTAAGATTGGGTAATCCGAGTAGCACTTTTATGGATATATAGAGGTCGAGAGGAAGGAGATCCAACATAACCTTTAGGCCCACTGTAGTAGAAGTGCTGTCATCAACCTACGCTGCAATATGTCAAAATAGGCCTGACAGTAGCTGTATACATCCATAGTATTGTTCTAGGCAGTGTTACCACAGATTAAATTATCTATGAGTCCCAGCAGCTCAAAAAACGAGTAATTTTGAAAATAAATGAGTCCCAACAAAGGTTTTTGATAACACAATGACTCCTTATGTGCGACAAGAAACTCAAACTACAAAGGAGAACTCAGACTCAAAACTGGTCCATTGTACTACCAGGCAGCAACCTCTAATTTCTTCTGAAGACCAGCTGACGCTTATGTGATGAAAGGCCTAGAGAATCAGATGTTCAGCTCTCACCACATCAGCGCCGAACACCTGCCACCTGATCCAAGCGTCGTCGTCCTCTCCACAGGCGGCACAGATTGTAACTTCGCTTAAACCAAGCACAGACACTACACGGATTTCTTCCAGACTTTTGCGGGCAAAACGCTTGGTCTATCTCATTTACATATTGGAGAAACATGCCGTCTACGATTGCGCTTGAGAGGTCCAACCATCAATGGAAGCCATAACCTGGCAGTTCGAGAGCAGGTTCAGGTCCTGAGAAAGTTTCCTGTAATCCTTGTCCTTGGTGTCCTGGGACCCAGATGAGTTTCAGTGAATTTTGACTGGCAATTAAATTCAGAGAAGATTTGCATTCATGAACTATCTTGGAAGTGTTTAAAGCATTGAGTAATGCCTTAAGTACGGCCTGACTGCCACTACAGACACAGATACGTCGACCAATCCATCTGTTCTTCACAAATGGTTTGTTGCCATTACGATCAGATAGATTTCCGCTCGCAAGTTCACCTAATGATGTATACAGTCCTCCACGAAAACACCAGCGCCGGACTCTTCATTGGTTTTGGAGCCATCATGAAGATACCTTTTCTTACCCGAAGTCTGGCCAGAGCCATTTCTGGGTGCAGTACTAGTATGTGCTCAGGCATTTTAAATAAAAGCATTCATTCATTCATGGGAATGTGCAATTAAAATTACGATAGGTGTTTGGGTAAATTGTTCTTGAAAAAATGAGTCAAATCTAAAAATGATGAGCCCCCGAGTCAGGATAAGAAAAAAGAGTCGTTTTGACTCTATAGAGTCTCTGTGGTAACACTGGTTCTAGGGTTCGGAACGCATCGTATATCTTATTGCATAGATCTAGGGCACAGGCTGCTTTCCTGGTTCTTTCGTCAATGTTTAGCTGCCACCTTAGTTTCTTATATAAGCCCAAGGTACTTCGCACTTTCCTTTAGATTGAGGGTTGTCAATGGTTGGCAGGTCAAAGGGAGGAATGACTCTTATGTTGGTGAAAATAACCTACTCCGCTTTTTGAGGGTTAATCCCAAAACCGCAAAATTTTGCCCACCTAAGGAGGGTGTTAATCTTACTTACTTATCAGGCAGACGAACCAGGGTCTGAGCCTGAGCAATTGTTGCCTTCCATCGGTGACGATAATGGGCACGCTGCTTCCAGTCATCAAGCCAAAGCTTTCTTACATCCGCGATGACTTGGTCTTTGTACCGGAGGTTCGGTCTTCCTCTCCTTCTCGAACCAGGAGGCTCGGATTCGAAGACCCTCTTTGCTGGAGCGTTGTTGTCCATTCGCTCGATGTGGCCGAGCCAGTGTAGTCGACGGACTTTTGCCTTCCGGAGTACATCCACATCCTTGTACAGCTCGTAGAGTTCGCGGTTGTGTCTTCCCCTCCATTAGCCTTCCTCGCAGACGGGACCATATATCCGACGCTGAATTTTTCTTTCGAAGGCACCAAGAATCATTGAATATATATTTTTGACGTTTCTTTAATTCTGTTCATTTCTACGAAACCTCGTTCCACAATTTTCTGCACATTTTCTCTCTCAAAGAGAGATTTTTACCCCCACTTCTGACAATTTGCTCAACTACGAATTTCTGTTCACAAATCAATTGGAACAGACCTAATATTTATATTACAAATAAGCTTTGAATTTGTCAATATACATATAATGCACGTACCTGTCATCAATTCTGAATATTTTAATATTCATCTTCACAACGACTGCAAATTCTTTGTAACGGAGTGAATTCTTGCGACTTTTATGACGGTTTTTGAGAGTTTTATTTTCTTTAAAATAATTTGGTTGGACACCATGTTTTCAGCAGTCTGGCAGCACTGCATGGAAAGAAATTCCAAGCCAACTGACATAAGCAACGAAGACTTGCTATAACGACGAAGTCAATATGGTTGACAGAAAATTCTCTACACTGTTTGTCTGCATCACAGAGCCAATAAAATTATTTTTTGTACCTTCAAATAAATAATAACCGCCGAGGTTTATGTGAATAGAATATTAAAACAAAACAGTGAGACAAATCATGTCGCTAGATTTTACAGTGATTTGTCGTACATGTTTGGCCCTTGAGGGGGCAGTATTATCAATCTATGATAGCAAAAACTCGTCTGGTAACCATGGATGCGTCGCTGATATGATTGCAGATTTAACAAGTATTCCCGTAAGTAAAGTGTCGAGCAGAATGATGAAAAACAAGATTTACCTCATGTCGTGCTATCTTACAGCCAAAGAGAGAAGATGGAATGCCAGATAAAGTCTGTCTCACTTGCATCAGTGAGATCAATCGATGTTATTCGTTCAAGATCAAATGTGACAACTCGGAGCGAACGCTACGACAACTGCTCAGCATGGACGATGATCCGTCGGAAGAATGCCAAGAAGATGAACCCAAAGCTGCGGCAGCTGAGCCAGCAGAGAGTCGAGAAGAAAAGAAGGTAGTGAGCCATAAAACTGAGACAGGCTTTAGAGTGCTTAATCAAGAATGTGAGCAGGCGCAAAGCGAATCGAGTGACGTCTATGCGGTTCGTGCTGAGGAAGACATGGAAACCTCTTACTTTGTCATCTCCGAAGAGGTGGAAGACGATGAGGAGATCGATGATAAAGAAGATCCCCAGGAGGACGGGAATTCCATGGAGTACGATGAAATTCTTGAAAAATACACACACCAGGCACAGGAAAATGGCGAAGAAGTTGAAAACGATGAGTTTGCTCAGCCAGACGCACACAAACAGAGAGGCTCGAAGAACAAGAAGGTCGAACAAAAGTGTCCCAGATGCCCGATGAAATTTGTGCATCCTAGGAATCTGTCCAAACACATTCACAGACATCACATTGTCGGGGGCACACTGGTGGATGAAGTGTCAAAGCTGCCGAACTCCCAGCCGGAACAAGAAGACAACGAGCAAATGGAGGAGCACGAGGGTTACGAGTTGGAATTCCAGTCCATTGACGACACCGAAGATGCAAGTTTGATGGATGATCGTGCAAAGGACGAGGGCGACAACAAATTGTCAGAGCACCGATGTCCCCGTTGCGGAGCCGGGTTTGCACAACAGAAATCTCTCAACATTCACATCAAGCAGAACAAGTGCACGGAGAAGCAATACTCCTGTGGAAAATGTCAGAAAGTGTTCATTTCTAAGGACAACCTCCGCGTGCACATTCGTGCCCACAAAGAGGAGGTCCGGTGCCTCCTGTGCATGGAGGTGTTAAAAGACAGAATAGCCCTGATTGAGCACAAGGCGGAGAAGCACAACACGAAAGCCCGCAACCAGTGTCCGCACTGCAAAAAAGGTAACCCACTTTCGAATCAATTAGTCAACTTCCACTCTATCTCTGATCCGTTGTAGTTTTTACCATGCTCTCGACGCTCAAGGATCACATACGGGTCCACAGCGGAGAACGACCATTCCTGTGCTCGATTTGCGGCAAGGGCTTCAGTCAGAGCGCCAATCTGAAGCAGCACGTGATGCGGCACAACAAAACCAAGCCCTACAAGTGCGAGGTATGCCCGCGGTCGTTTGTGAGCAAAGGCGAACTCTACTCCCACGTCCGAAGCCACACCGGCGACCACCCGTTTGCATGTGATATTTGCAAGGCGGCCTTCACCACGTCCAGCTCGCTGGTGAAACACAAACGCATTCACACCGGCGAACGTCCGTATGCGTGTGAGTACTGTCCACTGCGCTTCACCGCTCTGAACACGCTCAAGAATCACAGGCGGACGCACACCGGCGAGAAGCCGTACAAATGTAAGTATTGCATGCGCGGCTTCGCACAGAAGAGCGATTGCGCAATTCATACGCGAACCCACACCGGAGAACGGCGGTACATATGCCAGGTGTGCGGGTCAGCATTCTACCAATCCTGTTCGCTGCGGACGCACATGAAGACGCATCGCGACGGCAAGGACGACAAAGTGAAGAGCGAGGATGTGAAGCAGGCGCCAGGCGTCGAGCAGCTGGTGGAAGGCGAGGAAATCCAGGGAGACAAAAAACCGAGTGTTGACGTGCCCATTGGCGCCGTCTTGGGCGAGGACGAACTCGTGCATTTCGCCATCGAGGAGTGCTCGAGCGAGAACAACGATTTCGTTGGCGAATGACAAAGTTAGATGTAAGATGTTTAGTACTGGGGTAAGAGAATAAAGTATACGGTTACTTTAGTACGTTGTTTTCGAGAATTTATTCCCACGACTCCATACATTTCGACTTAACCTAACTTAGTGGTCCGCGGCCTAGAATTGGCCGTACGGCTGCGACTGTCCTGGTGAATGCTGCGTCACAATGACCATCTGGCTGCATGAGGTTGACGCCTGTCCGGCGTTTGTTGGGGATTCAGATGTCACCATGGGTTCGCCCTGGAACCAGTTGATGAGGGCATGCTGGGGCATCGTGACGCACTTCTTCTGGTCGTCAATGAGATTCTCCGAGTACTTGACGTGGTTGGCGTAGGCTTCCTTTTCGTGCTGAGCATCCTTAGACATTCGATGGAGGTCCTTGAGAATGGCACTGCCCCACAGTTGCACGTGGATGTCGGGGATCTTCGAGGCCAGCTGCATTGCTGGGGTCACCATGTTCATGCTTTCCTTTGAGTTGCCGATGCTGAGGAAGACGTGGCTCAGCAGGACCAGTGAGCACGATGTGAGTCGATTGAGATCCTCGGCGTTGGCCATCTTGAGGGTTTCGCGAAGGAACCGTCTGGAAATTGGAGAAGAAGAGGGTGAGATCTGAAATATGTACTCTCTCGAGTGGTGACTTACTTCGCTTCGTGGAAGCTGCTCTTGTGAAACGCATGCAATCCCTGTACGTAGTAGAACCCACCCATGAGTGCCTGCGAGCTGTACGAGTGTGTATTCTCGGTTGAAACAGAGTCTAGGATCTGCTTCAAGTCCTGGTCCCTCTTGGTTCGCAAGTAAATGATGGCAAGATTGAGGTTGGCGAACAGCTTCAGATCCCGCTCAGCGGTCTCGTTCACGCATGCGAGAAACTGCCTCTCCGCGTAGTCAAACAAGCTCGTTGACATCGAGTACAGACCCAGCAGGCAGTGCAGCTGTGCAGAGTGACGCTTCAAGAGGCTCCGGTTGGGCGTGGCCAAGCACACGTCTCTGGCAGCTGCGATTTCAGTAATCGCCAGTTCCCGATTGCCCATCACCATGCGGCACATAACAATGTGCTCGAGCAGAATTATCTTGAATACCGACAGTATTGGCTTGTCATCCTGAGACTTGAGCTTCTCAATCTGCGTCAGCGCCTTCTCTGTGTACTTCTGCGCCTTGTCCATGTATCCGGCCATCATCGAGTGCGAGACCGTAACGAGGTAGACCAGAACGTACAGCTGCTCCTTGGGCAGCCACACGAACATCTCTAGTGGATTTTGCCCGAAAATCACGTCGTCCGATGGCCATGTGGGTGCCATGATGGTCTGGATGCTCATCTGCAGCTGCTTCAGACTCGGCTTCACCGTCTTCACCTGCCCGAGGGCAAGGTAGTAGCACACTTGGAGAACCAAAAAGAACACCTTCAGGTACTCCTTCTGATGCGGGTTCATGATGTTGTTGTCGATGATGGAACCGGCTTGGTTTAAAAGCGCCAGCACATCGGTCGTCTTCCTCTCAATCATCAGTATCATAGCACGACTGAGAAGGAAGAGGACCTTCAAATATGTCGCGTTCGCTTCCTCTGCCGACTCAGCACCGACTGCCAGCAGTTCCGAAGCGAGGCCATACTCCTTATCCGTTGCGTGTATCTGGGAAAGTTGCAGCAGCAGCTTACAATGCCAATACACGTTGTTTTGCGACAATTCTACGGCTTTGCGTAGAATCTTCTTCGCCAATGATCCCTGTTCCATTTGTAGGTAGAGCTGTGCCAGCAGACTGGCTGTGTCGAATTTAACGTCATCAAAATTGAGCAGATTCTCGGACAGTTTCCATGCTTTCTCCAAGTGACTCCGGGCCAGGTCTATGTTCTTTGTGTAGGCCATAAGAATTTGACCCATTTGCAAGTGGGTACGCGCCTCTACTTTGGACGGTGGTTGAAAGGTGAACAGTGCCTGCAGGCATTGAATGCATTTCTTCACATTTGGGGGATTGGACGTGCGAAAGTGCTCTGCCAAACCGAGAAGAGATATATAACACGCGTCTTGGCTAGCCGCCATTATTGTAATACTTGTGCTGTTTTTTAAGCTGGGATGTGCGTTTTTTTCTTGAAAGTAAAAAATATAAAATGCTTTTATGCAAAACTCAAACCGAACAAAAATGTTTACTTGTCAAATGACAGATGACAACTTGACTGGATGTGGTGTTGCAAGCGGCTTTTGTTTTGTCTGTACAGCGGCTGTTTTTGGATCTTTTTAGATTTTCAGAAGCATTTGTGGAATCTTTTGCCGCTATCTTCTATTTCGTAAATAAATCGAAATGTTGAACCTGATTTTTGCTATTAAATAAATAAATTTAGGCTAGATATTGGAGCTCTGGCGATATTTTCGTTGCTACAGAGCACATGTCGTCCGAGAAGTAGATCTTGTCGAGTTACCTATTTCATAAGAAATGTTGTGTTATTGAGACTTATTACTAAACTGAGCACTGACCAACCAAAAAAACACGCCTAAGGTTTTATGGGAATAATTATGTTGGTATTACGATTCCCGGTAAGCGAATATGTGATAAAACCATTTTCTAGATCTCGACGAAATAACCACTAAACATAGTGGCTAAAACGATGGATTAATCAGTTCATCATATTTTTTATACTTTGTTCTTATTTCGTCAAGATGTAAAAAAGGCGTTTTCAAATCTTGGCGCCCGGGAATAGTAGTCGAGCCATACAAGAAATCCTATGCCCATCGTCAAGTGTAAGCCCAGCAAAACACATGTTGGTTTCACAAATCAAACAAGTCGATGAATATGTCATCGATGCACGACAGCTGTTGTTTATTTTGATCAAAGACATCAACAGACATCTATTTGTTTACAAAATGGATAAGGACGACTTGAAAGATTTTATTGACTTCGCAATATTCGGCTTTGTGGGATATGCCGCCCATGAGTTCCAAAAGTGTAGTGAAACTAAGTCTGATGAAATGAAATGGGATAAACCATGCAAGGATACGAATGGCGTCTATGCCTCAAATTACATAAAAATGCTGGAAAATAATCCAAAACAATTCACGAATCTCACGAGAATGACACCGAAGACATTTCAATTGTTAATGACACTCATTGAACCCGAGTTGGAAAAGAAATCTTGGAGAAAATCAATCACACCACGCTGCAGGCTCTTCATAACACTGCAGTGAGTAAGAGACTCCTCACAGCCTCGTGAAATGCATGCATTGATTGTTCCCATTGTAGGTACTTCTCACAAGGAACCTCGAGGCATGTTTTGGTACAAAACTTCCGCATCGGTCTGTCCACAATATTGCGTGTAATCTATGAAACAGCGGATGTTTTGTGGAAGATACTGAAGCCGCTTTATATGTCCACACCCACACAGGAGAACTGGAAAGAAATCGCTCAGGATTTTAAAAATAACTGCAACTTGCCAAACTGCGTTTCAGCTGTTGATTACATAAGAATTTTGACGCAACATTGCCACTTCAGAAGACTTCACGTAATTGATGTTACAGCTGCTTGTGACACTGAGTACACATTCACATCTCTCGATGTGGAGAGGAATGACCACCAAACCAAATTCGTCGAGTCTTCGTTTAGAAACACGCTCCTAAATGGGAATCAAAACTTACCCCCTCCATCAGTTCTTCCAAATTCAACCTGCATGTGTAACTACTTCTTTGCTGGCAATTCGAAGTTCCCATTGAAAACCCATTTAATGCGCCCATATCCAGGCAGATTTCCTGACACTGAAAAGTCACTTTTTAACGAACACCTTATGAGGGCACGCCGGTTTATTGAAAACGCATTTGGTATCGTATTGGCGAGATGGCGTATACTGGAAATTACGATGAATGTGCTTCCGGACAATGCTGAACGAGTGGTGAAGGCATGCTTTGTTTTGCACAATTTCTGTAAACTCCATGAGTCTACGTACTGCCCAAAGGATTACGTTGATGCATACAATGAAGATTATGAACTTGTGCACAGAGGCGCGTGGAGGAATAAAGTGAGACGTAGGAGTAAAACCAAAGTCATCGATTCCAACAATTCTTCTATAGATGCATTCGAACTGAGAGATACATTGAGGGATTATTTAGCCAGAAATACAATTGGAATAATTTAGAAAGTAGAAATTTAGTGATTTTTTCTGAGGTCGTGGCAATGGTGATATAGACCGTATGTTTGTGAAATTTCTTGCATTGTGAAAGATTAGTGACCAGCAGTGCCATTTCCACACGAGCATGTCGACTATTGATTTGAGCGCATATCTCACTGTCCATCGTATGATAGAATACGCATGGCTATAAGAATTGTAGCCAATGCGTCTTGTATAGATTGAATTGAGAGCAGAGTTGCCGCCTTTATTTTAATGCCGTGTAAGCAATTAATCTTGTAGTTAAACGAGAATTGGTGAGCGAAGAGACGGCATAACCATAAAACTGTACGCAAAATTTCTGTTCTGCAAAAACTCCACAATCGATTACGACGTCAAGAACGCAGTTTTCTGCCCGAGTTTGCTTCAATATTTACGGCCGAAGCTTTCGCAATCTTACAATCTACGGAGATAGTAATGACATGCCGAGGTAAACATAAAATATGTTCCGATAGCATTTCGGTACTTACTGCTAACAAAAACCCTAACAACACCGAGCTCATAGCAGCTATCGGATATAAGCTCATCAAATCGCCAAAAGCAATATTAAGCTGATGTGGACTCCTGGGCATGTCGGGATTCAAGGCAACGAACATGCGGATATTACAGCAGTCTCGCTTCGGTACATAATTTTGACATCTCCAAAATTGACATGACAAAATTCATTCAGAAGACCATGAAAAGTAAGATCACAGATGACTGGAGCCTATACCATATCATTACAAAAAAGTGAATCCTTTGAGAATTAACCCAACATATCCTGCAAAAATCAGTAACTTTGTACGACTACGACTTGGTCACACTTCAGCTCCACATCAGCATCTTCTCTCCAAAAACAAGCCCCCTGTTTGTGTTACCTGCAATACCACACTAGTTCTAACACTTATCCTTGAAAATTGTTCCTTACTAAAATCTATTATAAAGGATATTTTTAAAACTGATTCTATTTATGAAATTCTTAAAAGCCCTATTCCAAATAACATTGAATTGATCTCTAAATTTGTTACAATAGCAAACCTTATCATTTAACTTTAATTTACAATTGGGCGAATAGTCTCTGCAGCTACGCTCTTTAATCGTAATATTATCATGTAATTTTATATTACTTGTTAATACATAAATAATAATAATCTTGTAATCCCAGACAGATCCTCATCCAGCTGCCTCCAATTTTGCATGCCAAGTTGGTTGAGATCCTTCTCCACTTGTGTGCGTCATCGGCTTCGTGGTCGTCCTCTACTGCGTTGTCCCACTGGTTCGGAGTTGAAGACCCTTCGGGCTGGAGCTGGAGGAACATGGCCTAGTCATCTTAGGCGTTGAATCCGTAGACGCCTGACTAGACTCATGTCGCTGTACACATGTACGTACAATTCGTGGTTGAATCTCCTTCTCCAAGAACCTTCAACGCAAACAGGACCGAAGATTGAACGCAGAACTTTTCTCTCGAAGAGACCAAGTGCGTCTTCATACGCTCTTGAGATAGTCCAAGCTTCCGCGCCATACAGCAGGACAGGGATGATCAAGGTCTTATATAAGGTGAGCTTGGTCTTTCGAGAGAGGGCTCGACTACGCAATTGCCTCTTGAGCCCAAAGAAACAGCGGTTGGCAAGAGTTATTCTGCGTTTAATCTCGGTACTGATGCTGTTCGCACTATTTACTTGGTAGCCAATGTAGACGAAGTCCTTTACTACCACGAAGTTGTAGCTGCCTATGGCGACGTTCTGACCGAGTTTTCGATGTTGTGTGTTCTTTCTTGATGACAGCATATACTTTGTTTTGCCCTCATTCACCGCTAATCCCATTTTTGCCACCGCTAGCAACCCTAGTTAGGGTTAGGTTAGGTTGTAGTGGCTGACTGCTAAGGGCAGTCGCACTTAGGCCAGAGTAGGCCCATTGTGATATATGGCGAGTTCATCGGCTTTGCAGTTTCCTGGTACGTCACAGTGTCCCGGCACCCACATGAGGTCAATGTTAAAATGCTCAGTCATCTCGTTAAGATACAGCGGGATATTTTTGAGTAGAAAATGACATTGTCCAGGGATTTTATAGCGACCTGACTGTCGGAACAGATAGTTATATCTCTTTTTCATCATCTTCTTCTTCTTTGTGTGGCGCTACAGTCCGGGGTGGACCTGGGCCTCAACCAACATGCCTCTCCAACTAGCGCGATCCCTGGCTAGCTGTCTCCAGTTTCGCACACCAAGTTGGTTGAGGTCCTTCTCCACTTGGGCGCGCCACCTTAAACGCGCGCGTCCTCTGTTGCGTTGCCCGACAGGTTCGGATTCGAAGGTTCTTCGGGCCGGAGCTGTGGTGTCCATACGCTCTATATGATATAGCCACCGTAGGCGTTGGATCCGTAGACGCCTAACTAGGCTCATGTCGTTGTACAGCCCGTACAGTTCGTGATTGAATCTTCTCCTCCAGAACCCGTCAACACAAACAGGACCAAAGATCGTGCGTAGAACTTTTCTCTCAAAGAGACCAATGACTTCTTCATCCGCTTTCGAGATTCTCCATGCCTCCGCGCCGTACAGCAGGACTGGGATGATCAGGGTCTTATATAGAGTCAACTTGGTTCTTCGAGAGAGGGCTCTATTACTCAATTGCCTCTTGAGCCCGAAGTAACAGCGGTTGGCAAGAGTTATCCTACGCTTGATCTCGGTACTGATGTTATTTGTACAATTTACTCCGGAGCCGAGGTTTCGTTTGCAGCCGCCAATGACGTCCCACGGGGGTTGGGTACCCCATCTTCAGTCGAAGGTGCTCGGCTCCCGGATTTCACCACGGGGAGGTGAGAGTAGGTGCAGACGCCTGTGCCTGCATAAGTCGCTTGCCAACGCTTCGAAATCCATCCCTTTTTCATATCACGTTGTTTTTGAGCCATGATAACGTCTCTTTAATCGGTATGGTTTCTGCCTGAAAAACACTACAGTGATCAGGGAGCTTCACGGAGATAGCAATGTTGAGGTCTTGTGAATAGACACCCGCACCCACCGCTTCGTTTGTCTTAGATCCATCTGTGAAAATGCGCAGAGGATCTTTCAGCGTTTGCCTGTCTGATATCCAGTCCGATCTAGAAGGAATGCTGATTGAGAATTTCTTCTCGAAGACGGCCTGGGGTAGTAGGCGATCGGTGTCGTTAGGAAGGAAATTGAATTCCTTGAGAATGGTTGAGTGGCCAGTGTTGAGTTCGGACCACAATCGAAGTGTTTTGAGTTTCAAGACTGTGCTTTCTGCTGCTTGTTTCCCGAATATTTCCAAAGTTGGAAGATGGAGGAGAATATTCAGTGCGTCTGACGGAGTACATCTCAGTGCCCCGCTGATGCACAGGCAGGCAAGTCTATGTACTCGGTTGAGTGCTTTGCAGTTGATAGCCTTGTTTAGTCCTGTCCACCAAACTGAGACTTCATACAGAAGTGAAATAGAGATGAAAATCCAGTGAGCGATGCGTGGTTGTAGGTCCCATTCGCACCCAATGGCGAATATATTCAATTTATACCGTTGATTAAGAAAAGAGACTATTTTAAGCAACCGTGGCATAATAAAAGGTTGGTTAATCTGAAAAATGCAATAAATAAAGCCTTCAAACAATGGAAACATTCCAATTCTGAATTTAATAGAAAGCGGTTTTGCCAATTACGCCGAGAATATGAATGTCTGAATAAATTTCTTTATAAACAGTATATATTGAATACTGAGTCTAATATCTCTGGCAATCCTAAAGGTTTCTGGGTATTTGTTAATAATAAAAGGAAGTCGAAGGATTATTTTGAAAATATGGAGTTCGAAGGGATTATATCCCATAACATTGAGACAACCTGCGAGCTATTTGCAAAATTCTTCGAAACAGTGTACGTTGATCATGCGAATATTAATACACCTTCTCCAAATGAAGATGCATATAATATGAGTATTGGATCACTCTGTTTGTCTACAGAGGATATATTACAAGGAATTGAATGCTTAAATTCATGTGTAAGTGCTGGTCCTGACAATGTACCGTCAATTGTTCTTAAACAGTGTAATGTATCCTTGTCTTTTCCATTAACAATTATGTTCAATTTATCTTTGTCCACTGGAACATTTTTGGAAGAATGGAAAAGCTCATTTGTAACACCTATATACAAATCCGGACCTCGGCAAAAAGTTGAGAACTATAGAGGTATCTCAAAGTTTTCCGCCATTCCGAAATTGTTTGAATTAATTGTTACAAAAAAACTTTACCTTACAACTAAAGAAAGAATAAGTTTACAACAACATGGGTTTATGTCTGGAAGATCCACCTTAACTAACTTGACTTTATTCACGAAATATCTTTTTGAATCGGTTGAGTCGGGACACCAAGTTGATGTGGTTTTGACAGATTTTAGAAAAGCTTTTGACACAGTATGTCATACAGTCTTAGTAAATAAATTAAAGTCCTTTGGTATTCATTCTACATTCCTTAACTGGATTTCGAGTTACCTATCAAATAGGACTCAAACTGTGAAAATTGGTACTTGTCAATCTAGAACTATAAAGGTATTATCTGGTGTCCCTCAGGGCAGTCACTTGGGGCCATTACTATTTATTTTATTTGTTAATGATATTCCGTCAATTTTCAAATATGTTAATTGTTTAATGTATGCTGGCGATTTAAACATTTTTCTGCGTGTTGCAAACATGCAAGACTGTACAAAAATTCAAAATGATTTAGTCGCGTTAGTCAAATGGTGTGATATCAACCATCTGGAGCTAAATGTAAATAAATGTCATTCGTTTTCTGTTTTCCATACTTTGTTGCCAATTCTCTGTGAATATACTATATATGGGAAGACTCTAACGAGAAAAAATGAAATTAAAGACCTTGGTATAATTTTTGATACGAAATTGAAGTTCACATTTCATATTGACTACGTAATTGCTAAAGCAAACTCAATGCTTGGGTTCCTTAAACGTTCTTGTTATGAATTTTCTAATCCGTATGCCCTAAAGTCAGTTTACATGTCCCTTGTACGTCCGTATCTGGAGTACTGTTCCGTAATATGGTCTCCATCGCATTCAAAACACGTGTTACGTTTGGAAAAGGTTCAAAAGACCTTTACGAGATTCGTTATAAAAAGAATGAATTGGAACCTTGAATCTATGCCTCCTTATAAAATAAGATGTGCCTTAATAGGACCAGATACACTAGAAAAAAGACGAAGTATTCAATCTATTATGTTTATTTATGATATTTTCTCGTACCGTATAAACTGTCCTGATATACTTCAATGTATTAAACCGTATGCCCCAGAAAGAAATCTTCGATCAAGAAACTTGTTGTACCAACCAAGCCACTTATATAATTATGGTTTTAATGAGCCGCTTACAAAATGCATCCTCAATTTTAATTCTGCCTGTATCGAAATAGATCTATGTGATGATAGACTGAGATTCAAAAATTCAATTCCAAATCTCTGAATAAAATTCATATAGTGTCTTAGTTAAATATGTTAAATTTCACACTGCTGTTAGTTTAATTATTTATATATTATTATTAATTGTATTTATTACAACTAGCTAATTACTGACTTTATATAAAATTATTCCCTTATTATTATTAAAATACTATTATACTTATATTTCTGCAATCTGTAAGAGAGTTAAACTCGGTAGATGAAATAAAATAAATAAATAAATAAATATTTTGCAGCTGAAAAGGGCAGAAGAGTCTTTTTTGAACCTTTCCTGGATGTTGAGCTTTCAATTTAGCTTGCTATCGATCGTGAGAAACTGGGGGATTTCGTATCTTCTGGTGAAGAGTACGAGGCGGATGTTTGTGCCCTTCTGCATTGTCTCTTAGAGTGGAGACTTTGCATCCTTCCTCTTCCAGTATTAATAGCAGTTCATTCACCGCTACGTTCCAAAGAAGGGGAGAAAGACAACCTCTTTGTGGGCTTCCCCTATTGACTCTTCTATGGATTTTAGCTTGTCCCATCGGAGAGTGTATTACCCTTCTGGTGAGTAGCTGATGAATGAAGGCCACTAAGGACTTTCTGATCTGGAGGTTGTTAAGCGCAAGTGAAATTGTCTTTGGTTTGATATTGTTGAACGCACCTTTGATGTCGGAAAATGTCACAAGTGTGTATTCTTTAAACTCGAAAGATTTCTCAATGGTGCCTATCAGTGAGTTTAGGGCTGTCTCCACAGACTTGCTCTTATTGTAGGCATTTTGTTTAGATGAGCGTCTATGTGCTGGAATAGCTTGCTCAATATATTGGTCTATTAGCCTCTCCAAGGTTTTCAAGAGAAATGAGGAGAGACTGATGTCTGATGATGGCATGGGAGTATTTACCCGTTATGGGTATAAACACTACTTTGAACCTTCTCCAGGAGCTGGGAACATGACCTAGACTCTTTCTCTGAAGCTCCGCAGGGATGATGCCGTCAGGTCCTACTGACTTGAAGGGTTTAAAGCTTGTCAGTGCCCACATGACAGTAGTGAGTAGTAAGCAATCCTAGCAATTGCACGGATTTTTGGAAGATCGTGTTGGCGAGTGAGTTTCGCACGATCCTCCCAAGTATGATGTTGAAAAAATCACATGGCAGCGCGTGGCCGTGCCTAAAACCTCTTTTGGCATTGAAGGTCTCAGTAGGTTCGTTACCGACCTTGATGGATCAGCGAGGTTTTCCACCGTCATCCTGAAAAACCTGACGAGTTTGGCAGGAACGTCAAAACTAGAAATGTCAAGTCAACAAGTCTCTATGCACGCTGTCATATAAGGCCTTTAAGTCGACAAATAGGTGGTGAGTGTCGATCTTCATCTATTGGGTTTATTCGAGGATCTGCCGTAATGTGAACATTTGATGGTTGGTGGACTTCCCAGGCCTGAAACCGCACTCATAAGCACCTATGAGGTTATTGACGAATGGTTTCAGGCGCCCTCACAAAACGGCAGGAATGTCTTATAGGCGATGCTGAGGAGACTTATCCCTCGGTAGCTCATTTGAAGGGATCTCCTTTCTTGTGGATCGGGCAAACGATACTAAGATTCCACTCGTCGGGCATGTTTTCTTCCGACGATATCTTACAGATGAGTTGGTGCATGCATCCAACCTACATCTCCAGCTGCCTTAAAAAGATCTGCTGACCAGCATCTTTTTTCGACTTTAGTTTCGATATCGCCATCTCGACTTCGTCTAGGTCAGGGAGGCGGAATTCACTTCTATCGTCGTAGAGTGAAACAACATTCTGCCTGACAGCGGCATTGGTGTCCTTTTCGTCGTTAAACAGTCAGCAGAAGTGATTCTCAATATCGACTGCGACTCTACAACGAGTTGTCCCTCTTCTATTTGACAGACTTCTGTCCAAAGTTTATACCCTTTGGATAGTTGTTTTACCCAATGGTAGAACATTCGGACATCATTTCTGTCGTAACACCTCTCCATTTCCTCGATCGCGCTGATGTTACTGAATGTAGTCTTAATGCGGATTGTTGTAAGGCGCTTATGGAGTTAAAGCTTAAGCCTTCTTGCCTCAATTTGCCTCGAACAACAAAACCGCATCCAAATAAGCTCTGCCTTCACTCGTTGTAGCAATCGCCCTAATATATGTCGCTGTTTCTTTTCCTGTTTTTGTTAGGCACATAGCACCTCCTGGATGACGGTGATGTCTGCCTAATAGGATTCTAGGGCCTCCGCAAGTTCATCGGCTGCACTTGGTCTGTTAAGGGACCTCACATTAAAATCGTTGTCCTTGTTTCGTTGCCCATGGTCGTCAGCAGTAGGGTCATCCGTGTTTGAGTTCCGAGGCTTGTTGTAGGCTCTAAACTGCGAGCCAAGCGAAACCCCTGAATCTGGAGAAACGGGTCCTGGTTTAAGCCCCTGGGTATGGAGCCGCTATACACATTGGTTTTCCTAGGCTATAGGCGGTGAAGGCTATCCAGAGGGCGCCACGAGGAAGCTGTATGTCAACTTAACCTGTGCATTTACAGGAATCGTTGATGGCAACTCTCAGCAGCTTGAATTCGTTATTTTTCTCTTATCCTTTAACATGATCTTTTTTAGTTCTTCAATATCGTTAAAAGAAAAACCACCCAGTAGTCCTCTTCTGCTTTCTTCAAGGCCGGGGAAGTATTGAGATAATGCAGTACTGTGTTCCTTCGCATTCCTGCAACTTATTCAGAATTCATTGTACGATGTTTTCGAGATTGTGTCACTTCTGGTGTTTGTCAGTAGCAGTAATTTTTGCTTTCATTCCGTCTCAACTCCATCTTGGAGTTGATGGTTTTTTCGAGAAATATTCCGTCTTTGAAAAACTATTCTGTCTGAAATATACACCAGTTGGACTGAAGGCCATAGACATCTCTGATTGTCCAGCATGTGTATATCTGAACCTGAACATGCGCCCTCATTCGATTTGAATCTCTCCATAAAGATTTTCAATGCAGACGGTTTGTGAACATTCAGATCGGAAAGGAAAAATTCAAGAAGTTCAAATCGATTCCCACTGCATATTTTTCGCTTCCAAGGCCGTTTTGACATTCCTGTCAAACTCGTCTGGCGATGCAGGATGATGTTGGAAAAGGTTGATACCAACTTCATCGAGACTTTTTTCATAGTCACCATACTATGACCCGCATGATCTACTAAAGGGGTCGCAGACGGTAAAGCACGCACTAGAGCTCTCTAGGGCTGTCATCGCGTATCTTTTCAGTATCATCCATTCTATTCTATTCAGTGATGTATCATATGTAAGATCACGATCGTCTTGCCAATCTATTATTTTGTATACGGTTTTGGGGCCATTCGATCCTCCGCCATCTAATTTATCCGGCTTTGTGCCCAGGCGCAAGCAAGGTAGTTTAGTTCAACCACGTATGTAGTCCTTTGTAGCCAAGGGGTCGTCTTCCTGATTGAGTCGCATTTAAGGCATACCTCGGCAGACGTGAGGATGAGTACATTCGTGGCACATGTCCAAACCGTTTTAGGTTCTTAAGAAGGAGCTGCTCAACATTAAGTTCCACGCGTACTGCCGTGTTTCTTAAATTTCACAGAGATCTTAGATGCCAAAAAGTATTTTAGATAAGTCGACAGGTTGTCCTGTGTTTTCTTTGACATCATGCTGGAGACTCACATGCCAACACCAAAGGCATGAACTTCCAGAAGTCTGTCCGGTTGTTATCATACGCGAATTTGACGTGATTGATATAACACAGTGAGCCGTCACTAGAGGCGTTTGCTGACTTTGAGACGGAACCGGCTAGAATGGGTCTTGCGGTTATTAAGGGTAAATGGAAGTACATGCTATTCTCAAGGAAGAACACTGAACATAGACCCCTTGGACAGAGCCCTAAAACAGGCAGCTACAGCTACGAGGTAGGTAATGATTTCATTTCATTCGGCTTCGCAGTAAAACAGTGCAAACAACATCAGCACCGAAATCAAAAACAGCATAAGTCTTGCCAGCCGCTGTTTGTATGTGCAAAGGAGGTAATTGAGTTATAGAGTCGTCTCACAGGGGACCAAGCTCAGTCTAGTATACTTACTTAAGGTGGCGCAACAGTCCGGGGTTGACCTATCTAAGAAAAGCTTCAACGGCAAAACGATTAGAAGTTGTGGGACACTTGGAGGAAAAGATTAAACCACTAATCGCATGTGTTGCACAGGGGCTAACGGATCCAAAATTCAAATACGCCTAATATAGCTTGGCTATGTAGAACACAATTGGCCAAGCCAGATTCATCACGACGAGTCTTTGACTCCGAATCTGCGGTACAACACGGCAGAGGACGCTAAGTGTTTCAACCAGAGATAAGGTATGATGTTCTCTTATCTCTGGTTTCAACGAAGGGACGTATGATCTGAATCAATGTGCTTTGTGAAAATTGAGACCGTTAGCCAAAGATCATGCTACCTGGAAGGGTGTTTTGGTTAATTGAAGCCCAGGTTCACACCGAACTGTAGCGACAGACAAAGACGAAGATAAGGAAGTTAATGCCTTCGTTGTGAAACTTGGCATCACTGGTTACAGTGACACAAATTAAACACCTTGTTTTTTTTTGTAGATTTATAGAATTTGTTTTGTTTTTTCTTTTATTTCATAAATTTATCAGCATTTTCATATATATGTATATGTTGTTTTTATGTATTCACATGCTTACTTACATAAATGTACTTTGTTTTGACATCTCAAATGTGTTAGCTATTGTTTTCTTTTCTTGTTTTTTTTTTATGCTTAGTAATATGTTTTGTTTTCCCTTTTTTTTTATTTAATCTTCTCTTCGCCAGTTCATACACACACGCACATGTAAC
This sequence comes from Eristalis arbustorum, assembly GCA_916610145.1. Lineage (NCBI taxonomy): Eukaryota > Metazoa > Arthropoda > Insecta > Diptera > Syrphidae > Eristalis > Eristalis arbustorum. The sequence goes on along the minus strand of OU744316.1, from coordinate 89,063,281 downwards.
ATAATTTCTGCTAACTACAAGTTACAAGTCAACAATCATATTTTTTGTTTTCAATATTTATAATTTATTGTTGGTTGATTTTTTATATATACTTTTTTCTTTTTAAATTTTAAATATAAATTCACATAAATTACTATATAAGGATCGCATGGAAATTAAAAAGTTCTGTTTTCTTTAAGTGAGTGTGTGGTCGGTTCTCTTAGAGTTGTTTTAGTTTTAGTTTATATATATATTTTTTTCATTTATCTTATGAATATGTTGCATTTTTTTTTTCACTGTAAGGATATTTATGAATATATGTGGGTGTATATCCATGTTGTATATGCAACTATGTATGTATATAGTTTTAAAATACTTTAAGTAGGCAAAATTGTATTTTATTCTTTTGTTCATATATATGTTTGTATGTATGTATGTATATATTATCTTTTTTCGTATATTTTTGTCTCTTTATAGTTCTGCTTCTGTTTAGTTTCTATGTACTCGTATCTAGATGTAAATATCTGTTCGCTTGCATTAGAAATAAATTGTAAATATTAAAAAATCAACGGATTTAAAAATACGTTCAAACACAATTTAAGGCTATATTCTGATAATGATTTGTTTTGTTTTTTTTTTGTTTTTTCGTTTCTCTCTTTTAAAGCTCTGCAAAGTTTAGGTTTTAATGGAATTCATCGGATTTGTATAGCAAATGGTTTTCGAATTCGATTGACTTGGCGTGGTTTTGACAAGCTGTCACGCAGACTTTGTTCTGTTTTTCTTACACCATAATTTGTCACTTGAAGTGGGCTTGAAGGAATATCTATAAAAGAATACAATAATAATAGGTTTGTATAATTATCAGTACAGAGCAGTACAAAACAACACAAATCTGTGAAAGTCTGTTCCAGTACGACAAAAAAAAATGGGTTTTGTGTCAAATGTGCGTTCTCCTGAGAGAGAAAAGAATTTCACCACTCTGCCCATTTTAATAATAATAATAATAATATGGGTGGCGCTACAGCCCGTAGGGGGCCAGGGCCTAGCTTCTCAGCAACCACTAGTGTTGTGCGTGCTATTGTTCTCTCACGAGTGGAAGGGACCTACAGTTTTATGCCGACTCCGAACGGCCAAGTTTGAGAAGCTTTTTCTAGACAGGAAATACTCTTTGAGCATTGTCAGTGACTCGAAAGAGGTGGGGCCGTGAAAATTATTTTTGTCGCTCAGAGCTGGAATCGAACTTACGACGTCGAGGTTGGGGTCGACGCACATACCCACAACGCCACGGGCCCCAGTCTGCCCATTTTAGCCCAAGAAATTTCTGTGGGTAGTTTTGGTTAGTTGGTTGGTTTTCTGTCAAATCAATAGATGTGTCATAAACTGGAATATAGTTTTAGAGGTTATTCAGCAGTTTTGTTTTGTTATTTTTGGAATTAGTAGTTCATACGAATAAAAACCAAATGAAACTCCAATAAAATTCCATTTTTCTAATTTCCGTTTTGCTGTAACTGTTGACATATGACATGCCATACGTCATAAAGAACGCAACAGGCTCTTAAACATGACATAATTTACATATTTGGTTTAATTGCGTTCCCGTATTCTCTTGATCTTTTGCTTCCGTCTGAAAGGTTTTTACCCCCACTCTTTAAAAATGACAGTCTTCACAATTTAGTGCAGAAAGTACTGGAACGGACCTAATAATACAGGAGGCGGTACAATCCGAAGTGGATGATTTGCTTCCTATTGACTTCTCACGACTGGAGGATGCTAACAATTTAATTCCAACTTTGAACGGCACATTTTGAGAAGCTTATTCTAGATAGGTGGCAACGTAGGCGGTTACAGTACAAGAAGTGGTGACTGGGATCGGGTATCAGAGCTCACACTAGCAGTTACCCTCTGGTGGTTGTAAACTATGATAAACCACTCAAACATACCAGGTATCTACGAATAGAGGAAAAAACTATCGTCTGAGTAAAGGTTCTAGCAACCGAATCATTCGGCTTACCAGCAAATCAACAACAGCATCGTCCAGCGGGGCGATGAGTGAAACTTCCCTTAATTAAGAGCACAATTGCTGGTGCATGCGTAGTCTGGCGTGGGTATCTGATAGAGACTATAAGGGAAAGCTTTAGTCGCAATTCGCAAATTTATTAAACCATAGAGAGACAATTTTGCGGTTCACTTTGTCAATAAAATTCCAACAATCGCAGTGAACTCTTGTAAATTCGCAGAGGACTAGCAAACTTATGCAAGCTCGATATCACCACAGCTCGCCACGCGAAGGATCCAACTGTACTATTGTGTTTAAGGTGACCATTCGAGGTAGATGCTGACTAGCAGCCAAATGTCGGAGCATTCTTATGATGCTCTCACTCTACAGAAATATCAAGATACAAAAGTATCAAGCATCTTGGCGTTAACTTCACGGGAAGACTACAATTCAGAGGCCACTCGAAACTTCACCTTAAAGAGGCCAACCTAGGTCCTCGAACGTTTCAAAATGGATTGAGTCAGGACTAAGCTGCTATTCTACAAGCAGGTAATATGGCCAATCAGCATGGAGAAGATCGGAATTTTCGAAATATGTAATGATCTAGCACCAGCCTTGTGATGAAGCACGCGTTATCTCCTTGCAACAGTAGATACATGCTGACACTGTTAAGAAACAAATTTGTTAAAATCAAAAACAAAAATCCTATGGAGGTAATCACGAACCTGTGAAGCACAAAGGTACAAGGAAGCAACTCGTACAAAGAGTTGCATGGCTTCTATCAGATCAGCGATAGCTTTCAGCAGAGGCTCCAACTCATTTCAATAGCACCAACATGGGGCACGGTTTTGAACGTGACGAAGTACGAAATGTGTTCTTAGTCCTACAAGGATACGTTCTTCCTTGCGACTAAAGCTGATCAATGATGATGATCTCTTTTCGCTCACTGTAGGCGATAAAATCTTTGCTGTTGCTACTCCTGGCTTTATTCAACGCTTTGACTTATTTTTAATTTATTTTGTTCATGGAGCGTACATACATAGCTTGCCCTCGGACTAGGATCGATCAGGACAGAATTGCACAACGCATGCGATAAAGGTCAAGCTGCGGGCCTCAAAACTCTTGATCTTGAAGGTATTTTAAAATCTACTCAATTTTGTTCAAACCTAAGACTTAACCTCTCCTTCGCAAATGACCTAAACTTACGCTTTATCGAAGATGAAAGGAAATCTACAAGTAGAATCACAATCGTTGCTGAGAATATGGATAGACCACTTGAATGTTCGGCAGAATAACCCATGTTTGGAATTGACATACACACACATACACACAGTGGCCACGTTTAGTCTATATACCCACACGACTTTCTAAATGAGTCTATCTGACGACAGGCCACTAGTTGCCTGCGTAGCTACCGATCTATTTGGTTATCATTTGTTGCTGCTGCTTCGTTTGCCTAGTTTCTAAATGGCACAGACCTCTAAAAACCGACCCACAGATTTTGTGCTCATTTACCCGGATTCTAGAGCCCCCCGAGTATCTGTCTCTTTCAATTGCGACGCGACTATAGAATGCTCTCGGTTAAGTTAGCAGAGCGCGGTAGTTACTTCTGCTTTACGAAGCTTCACCTGTATTGATTCCTTCTTGGTGCCATTAATAGTCATATTTACGAGGTTTGATGTAGAAGTTACGAGGTTCTGCCAACAAGCTGGTCCTTTATGTTACATCGCACCAAATACTGAACGACAGATAGAGGCCATTCGAATGTCTGACCAACCCATTGAAAATTGTGTTCTGCAGTCGTGCCAGTGATAGATATTTGAGCACTTCTGATTGTACTTCATGGTTTGCACAAATGGTACAAGCTCTCAGTCGGCCCTTAGAAAATAATTGTAGTGAAGCTCGATAGGGAACAACGTTAAAGACAGCCCCTCCAGACGGCTGACAGTGATGCTCCATCTTCTACCTATCGACTTTCCCATTCAAAATTTAGCGACGCACAGTGCAGTAGCTTATGGCCATTTGGTCACAGCAAGAGAACTCTTCCGGTTTCGTACATACTGTATTTCGCCTAGATTTTCAAATATATCACATTCCAGTGTGGTAGGTACCTACTCATTACACAGTGTAAAGGCCTCGTCACCGATGTGATTTGACTGGTTTTCGAATAGGGACGTGACAACTTTGAATTTAATTTGTGAACGCACTCTATTAATAATCATCAAACTGTCACTGTCACTTTAAACTCAGTAATTTCACCATGGTAAACTATAACGAACGAGCAACGCCTGCAAATTTTCTACCGAAATGCAGGGTCGGTGACCGTCACATTAAGAGCGTTAACTCTAATTTTCGGTCAATTGTCGTTCTATTATATAACCAAGCAATAATAAGCTTAGTGCAACAATTTGAGTCTATATATGTGTGACATTTCAGTGAGACAACGGGTTTCTCGAAAATATCGCTGCCGTTCAGACATCTAAGTCAGTCAAATTCACGGCATTCCCAAGAATTGGGCATCGCCCAATGGCGTATTTTGCTGAGGGCCCACACAAGATCATGCGTTTGCACCCGTACAAGATCAAGCTGACTCAATAATGAAGAGCCGATGACCATGTGAAGTGACGTCCGTTTATTTAAAAAAAGGCTTATCGGAAAACCCTGTACATAATAGATGGCGCTTTATTTAAAAAAATAGAGTTCTCGTGACTTTACATGAGATCATTTAAGTAGAGGATTATTTCGCTCCCAACCAAGCAAGCAAAAACACAACTTAACAAAACTTGACGAATCTTAACGAAACTTCGAAAAGTGATGATAGGCACTTGATAGCGATGAGACACCCATTCTTAACAAAAATAAATTATTTTATCTGCGAACAGCTGCATTTGTAGATGTCAAAGTTGACAGTTCATTTAAGAAACTTCAGCGGACTTCCAAGAGGGAACCTAAACGAGCACACATTTGTCAACCAATTAGAACTCCATTTGCTGTACAACTGCTAAACGTCCTCTCACAACAAGACTATATACAATTGGCCGGGATCAAATAGGATATTATAGTTTCGTTTTCTTTTTTTGTTTGCTTTTTTTTGTCTAAATTTACTGAAAGACTAACACGAGTTAAACAAAATTATAGTCAGAGTCGGTTCGTTTGTTATTAATCCTATAAATTATATAAATGCATTAATTTGAAATGTGCTTTATATATATATATGTATATATGTATTGTTTGTTTATGAACTAGATTTATTTAGTTTCTTCTCTTGACGTCTGTTAAATATGTATATACTTTCATTTTCTATTCTATTAAAGTGAGTTTTTGTTTTAGTTAGAAAAAATAAATAAATCTGGAATTGACACAAACAAAACAAAGTGGTAACACTAAACAGTTTGACAGTAATTATTTTGTTTGCATGTATATATTAAAAAATCTAAAACGATCTGTTTCCTGTCGCATAAAATCTCTAAATAATCGAAAATAAGAAGTAAATACGTTTTGTTTAGCTCTCAATCCCAATCTCTACATGCATATGTTTAATTATATGTATGGTATATATTTATGTAAAAAAAATTAGACAGAGCCATAAATACAAATGTATATATATACAAGATTTTTGTTTACCATAAATATTAAATAATTATTTAAGCCTAGTATCATTTGTTTTCTCATTTATTTTGTGTATGTTTATACCTTATAAGGTCAAAATGTATTTTTTTCTTTAGTTTTAATGTAAAATATTATTTTTTTTGTTTTTTGTTTTGTTAAAATCTATTCAGCGTTGTTTTGAATCGTTAGGCAAGAATCGAGCTAGAGTACACTTTAAATTTGTTTATACATGTGTAGTAAATGTATATATGTATATATATTTGTTTTCATAATTAAAATTTAAATTTACTTTGTTTTTTTACGTTAATTACTTGAATAGGTAGTGATAATTTTTATTTACAAATATTTTTTGTTGTTTTGTTCGTTTTTATATATACTTTATTGAAATATAGAACAAAGTGTAAAAAAACACAAAAGACTTGTAAAGAACACAATAAAGGCAAAAACGCAATAGTCGTTGTTGAATTTGTAAATTACTTCTATGTAAGCTTAAAAATTAAGACAAAAAAATAGACGTATTGTAAATGCTTTTAAAAATTCAGCAGCTATTCAGATGTCGACTAGATGATGAGGCGGGGCTTTCGAGTTTTAAAAGCAAAAAGAGGATTGTGGTGGCGGTGACCTTCTCGGCCGGCGCTTAGAAAATAATATAGTGTCGTGAAGCTCGATTAGGAACGATGTTAAAAACAACCTCTTCAGACGGCCGACAGTGATGCTCCATCTTCTACCTATCGACCTTTTCATTCAAAATTTACCGAGTGTAGGGCAGTAGCTTATGGCCACATGGTCACAGCAAGAGAACTCTTTCGGTTTCGTACAGACTACATTCCACCTAAATTGGAATTTTCAAAAATATCACATCCCAATCTAAAAGGTACTCTTTACCCAAGCGAAAAGGCCTCGTCTCCGATGTGATATGAAGGGTTTTCGAACAGGGACTTGACAACTTTGAATTTAATTTGTGAACGCACTCTTTCACTAAACATCAAACTGTCATTGTCAATTTATTCAGTAAACTCTATATATTCATTCATCAGCTAAAGTACACAAACGATGTTTAGATGCATGCAGCAGATCATTCATAAAATGCTTTAAATTGTATGTTTGTGCAAGAATTTACAACGTTGGTAGTTTTATTTGGAAAACTTTTGAACAAATCGAGTCAGAATCAAATCTGTGTTGTGTCTAGTTACCGGTCGATTTTGACGGTTCATTGCGCTGTCTAAAATTGACGGACATGAAAGTGTTACAGTGTTCGCTTGAATTGTGAGCTGATCTCTAACGGCAAGACACTTTGGACCGTCTGAAGCAAATAACCGCTCAGAATGTTCTCATGCGCTACAGCCCATAGGGGGAAACGGCCTAGCTTCTCAGCAACCACTCGTGTTGTGCGTGCTATTGTTCTCTCACGAGTGGAAGGGACCTACAGTTTTACACCGACTCCGAACGGCTTTGTTTGAGAAGCTTTCTCTAGACAGGAAATACTCTTTGAACATTGTCAATAACTCGAAAGAGGTGGGGTCGTGAAAATTGGTTTCATCGCACAGAGCAGGAATCGAACCTACGACGTCGATGTTGGGGTCGACGCACATACCCACAACGCCACGGGCCACCGCCACACAAAGAACGACATACAGCCACTCAGGCCGAAGCTCCATGAACTTAGTCGGGAGTTCATTATACATCCAACTTATATGCGAGACCACCAAGTTCGGTATTACCATTGAAATGGCGACAAATAGCCAACAAAACGTCCCATATTCGCCTTAAAAGCGGACAATTTCACTACGGTTAAGTCCAGCTATAAATTATATTTTTTCATCAGGTTCTTCCATCATCGCGATCGCTTGGGATGTTCAATTGAAGATGGGCATGTTGTTTCTTCTCTAAAGAGACATTATCATTGAAGCTAGAAACTATGCACAATTGCAGGAAATAGTCCATGATTTTGAGAGAAGAGGATAATATCCATGTCTCGCTTTTTGGAATACCCTGTCTTTCGTACGAGAAACCGAAAATATAATACAATGAATTCGCAGGCCAATGGTGTTCTTTTTTCGAAAATTGTGGTCTTGGGATCGATTTAGCAAACGAACTCACTCTTCAGAATTGAAGACAGTTCACTTTACTGACACATTTGATATCGGTGAATGCGAAAAGAAAAATAAAGTCAGCTGATAAACTGGGTTGACATTTCGAAAGGCCCAAGCCCATAGAATCCGGTGCGTGCGTTGCAGTTGACATCCACAAAAATCGTATTTGCCGGACAGCAAAGAGCTGCCAAATGATATACGTGCGTTGCGTCCGAAATATGTATACGTACATACAATCCCACACGACCATGAGAGTAAAGTGATACACACATGTGAGAATAAACTGTCAAACGGAAGAAAAGTTAAAAGTTTGCCAACTTCATGAATTCTGATGTATTCCACATATAGCCCACACTCTTTGTCTCGCTCCCTCTTATTAGCTCTTATGAGTTGTCAATTTTTTGACAAGACGCAACGCACGCACCGGATTCTATGGGTTTGGGCCTGAAGCTATTCCTACGTAGCACGAGATCGACAGGGGACACGCATTATAGAGTTTATTAAACTCAGACAAATCACTCAGAACTAAAATAAAGCAATCGCAGTTATGGGACAGCAGCCCTGTGAAGCGCATTGGGCTTGCGGTTAATGACGGTAAGAGAAAGTTTGTGCTGTCTACGGTCAATGACGGTAAAAAAATTTGTCTACTTAGGCTCCGAAGCCAATCTCTGTGTTTTTAAGCTGGAAAGACCACTGAGAAATAAAGACTCTCTCGTAGCACCAACATATCCCTACATAGGACCTTGATAGTCCAAGTCCTGGGGTATGACGCAGAAACATGAAAACTAACTAAAGCGGACAAACGGCTGGATGGCGCAGTTGGTTGAGTGCCTGCTCTTGTTTAAAGGGGTCCCAGGTTCGAGTCCTAGTACCGAGATCAAGCGCAGAATTACTCTTGCCAATCGCTGTTTCTTTGGGCTCAAGAGGCAATTGAGTAACAGAGCCATCTCTCGAAACACCAAATTGACCTTGTATAAAACCCTGATCATCCCAGTCCTGCTCTATGGCGCAGAGACATGGACGCTATTGAAAGCGGATGAAGAAGCTCTTGGTCGATTTTAGAGAAAAGTTCTGCGCACGATCTTTGGTCCTGTTTGCGTTGATGGCGTTTGGAGGAGAAGGTTCAACCACGAACTGTACGGGCTGTACAGCGGCATGCACCTAGTTAAGCGTCTTCGGATCCAACGCTTAAGATGGCTAGGTCATGTAGAGCGGATGGACACCACAGCTCCGACCCGAAGAGTCTTCGACACCGAGCCATTGGGACAGCGCAACAGAGGACGTCCTCGCACTAGATGGCGCACACAAGTGAAAAAGGACCTCAACCAACTTGGTGTGCGCAACTGGAGGCAGCTGGCGAAAGATCGGGCTGGCTGGAGAGGCATGTTGGTTGAGGCCCAGGTCCACCCCGGACTGTAGCGCCAATCAAAGAAGAAGAAGAAGGTTCGAGTCCCAGTGAAAGCAAGGCTTTTATCTGATTTTCAAGTCACCATTTGCCCCTTACTCTGGGATGCTGTAAATTTCGCTGGTACCCAATAACCTAACCTAACAAAAGCGAACGAGAAGATTCTTGATTGCTTCGAAAGGTCATTTGATATCTCTTTGATCCAGTATGTACTGACGTTACATTTGAAGGAGGAGACTGAACAACGATCTGGTCAAACGTGTCTCGTCTCAGATGGCTACGTCAAGTAGAGCCAATTATTACCAATCCTCCGGCCCGGAAAGTCTTAGACTCCAACCCCGAGGGACAACGCGGCAATGAAAGACGATGCCTCCGATGGCGCACGCAGTTGGAAAGGGGCCTAAATGACCTTAGCTGGAAGCAACAAGCACAAGACGGGATAGGGGGAAATGACAGGAAAGGAGCCTAAACGACCTTAGCTGGAAGCAAAAAACACAAGACCGGGATAGATTGAGAGACATGTTCGCTGAGACCCTGGACGACGCCGGACTGTAGCACCAGTCAAGGAAGAAAACATTTGATTATTTTTATACCGAACAGAAATGGTCGAAACTATGTACAGTTGCTAATCATTGAGTCTGTACTTTGAGCCCGATTTTCCATAAAAAGTGCTTTGTTTTCCTTAATTTGTTGAAGGGTTTCAGAGATAACTAGTCAACGCCTAGGGTTTCTGCTTTATGGCGAAATACGTTCTATATCAGTCCTATCACTGTCCCCATGGCTGTGCTCTGTTCTTGTGCAACTCTACACTGATTTGAATCGTGCTACCCTTCACGTGCCAAGGTCGTACACTGGATGATGTACTTAGTCATAGTAAACTCCATCGTGTGCTAGTACTGATCTCATATTCTCTTTGGATACAATGTGAATCGTTGTAGTCAGTCAGGACCAGACCAGCTCCAGATAAAAGCTTGACTGGTGGCCGTCGTTAATAACAAAAAAAGTTGTAGTCAGTCAGGACCAGACCAGCTCCAGATAAAAGCTTGACTGGTGGCCGTCGTTAATAACAAAAAAATGGAGACAATTGGTTCGGGTCATTGAACGCCTGAGCATTGATGCAGGTACGTTTCTTAGACAGTAGTCTTAGCCTGAGACCTTCCATCAGGACTAACTTTTCAGTTTCTTCTCTTAAAAACAGAGGCATTGGATTGGAAATTGAATTGGCCAGCTTGTCAACAGCTATCGAGACCTATTAAGTTGAAGCGGGAAAGTAGGAAGTAAGTACCACACTAAATGTCAATGAAGTCCTGTTTCCAGTTGCTTGCATCTTTCAGTATGACCGCCTGCCTTGCCATCGTTGAAACATTCACGCTTGGACTCTCCCTTTCCTGCTATCAATCAAATGTCAAAATCCACCAAACACACCTAACCCCAGTTCAAACGAAGGAACATACAAACAAAATTAAGAGAAAACAAATTTTGAGCACAAAATGGACACCACCTGTCAAACTAGCCGCCATCTTGAAAGCTGTCACTTGAACACTACTTACTGAAAATAGTAAAACACCTTACAAAATACTCCGTCCTCCCAGTCTATGTACACCTGCTTCACTCAAATGGTCCAGACCTGGACCTTCTCCGCGACCACACACCAGCTGGCGCGTTCGTAGTACGACGAGACAATGTGCAGACTGGCGACATGATGGTTGATGAGCGCGTCCAACTCGCCCTCTCGGAACACGTGGTAATACCTGTGATGCGTGGTTGCTCCGCCTTGCGTTGGACTGTCCAGGGAAGCTGTCGAACTGTTCGAGTTCTCCCACGATTCTATTGTCGACTGGCGGTTAGGCGCTGCTGCGCAACCTTCCGGCTTGTTGCTCTCCTCCAGCGAATCGTCCTCGCACTTGATGGTGTTGTGGGTGGTCTTCTTGGCATATCCCTCGGCCTCGGCCTCGTCGGGCGCGTCTTCGTCTAGCACGCCCTCGTCGCTCTTCACGTCCTCGTCCTCCTCGAGGATCACGTCGTCGTCGTCCTCGCGAGCGGAGCTGTCGCCGTCGTCCAGCAGGTAGGCGGTCTCCGGGTTCAGGCTGTACTGGCGGTTGCGCTTGTACTTGAACTTGGAGATCTTGTAGTTGTCGTAGAGGTTCAGCGAGTAGCTGTTGGAGCTGTTGCCCTCGGCCTCCTCGCGCTCCTCCTCCTCGTCCTCCTCGTGGATGGTCAGACTGCGCGTCTGGGAGGAGAGCGACGACGTGGACGACGAGTTCGGCGACTGCTGCAGGCTGGGCTGGATCGAGAGGTTGGCCAGCATCAGGCGCCGTTCACGCAGCTCGTCGCGCAGCGCGGTGAGGTCGCCGTTCCGCTTGCGGAAGTTCGCCATCACCGGGTCGTCGATGTAGTCGCCGATGTCGCCGCCAATGCCGTCCAGGCTGCGGCACTCCACCTTGTCGGAGCGGTTCTTATCATCTAGCTCCCGCAGGAGTTGAGCACTCAGCTGCTCCGCGAAGTCGGCGCACTCCTGGCGCGTTGCGGAGCGGATCTTGTTCACCGCCCTCGGGTAGGGCACGCTCCCCACGGAGTCGTCGTCGATGTTGAGATTCTCCATCGAGGCGCTGTCGCCGTTGATGAGCAAGTCAGACTTTGGTATATCGCAGGGCGGGTCCGCCGGCTCGGCGGCACTCAGCAACGCGGACTTCGGCGCGCTGATCACGCTGTCGATGGAGTCCGGCGAGGAGGGCTCGCTGGAGTCGCAGTCGCTGTCCAGGTCGTCGGTCTCGGGGTTGAACAGCTCGAGGGACATGAGCCTGGGCACCGGCGCCGTGGCCGAGGTGCGCCGCACTATCGGGTAGCTGGGCTTGTGCAGGTGCGGCTTGCGGAACTTCGGGATCGGCGGCAGGTCCTTGATCGTCTGCCGCGTGATTCTGGCGGCTGGCGGGGATGCCTGCACCTTCGGCTCCGGCTTGTCCACTATGATCGTGGTCACACGCGTGTGCCCGTTCGGGATGGGCGCGGGCTCCGGCTTCTTGGAGCTCTCCAGCTGCTGGATGTGCTCCTCGTCGAAGGTGAAACGCGGTTTTTCCTGTATCGATCCGGTGCTGGTCTTGGTGCCCTTCTGCACAAGCTTCGGGGGCGTCAGCATCGCCATGGCCGCCTGCACGGCGGACACCGTCTGCGGCGGGGACGTCACGACGGTGTACGCGGCCGCCGGCGAGTGCGCGGGCGTCGGCGGGCACGGCATTATGAGCGGTGAGGTTGGCACTGATGGTATGCGGTTCCTGCAGTTGCTGCTGCTCAGGTTGTTGCTGTGCGTCAGGCTGCTGCAGTTGCTGTTGTGCGCTCCGTTGCAGCTGCTGCTGCTGTTGCTGCTGCTACTGTTCGAGTTCTGCTGCTGGTAGATCTGCTGCTGGTGCTTCTGCGTGGCCAGTTGCGGAGTGTTCTGCTGCTGTTGCTGCTGCTGCAGCTCCGGTTTCGGAATGAAGATCACCGACGCAAAGCTGTCCTCCGACTCGATGCTTGTGTCCGACTGCAGGCTGCTGTCCTTCGACGAGTCGGAGCCAGACTCGCGCGAGTGTCGTCGCGCCTTGTCGCCGTCGCCCAATTGGTCCTCGTTACCATTTGTGAGATTGGCAGCGGCACCCGCTGCCGCCAGGCCGCAATTGCACGCCTCACCAGACTTGCTCGACGACAGGGAGCCCTGTCTGTGCACCGCGTGGTGGGCATGGTGATGATGCTGATGATGATCTCGTGTCGCTGTCGTGCTGGTTGCCGTCGCTGCGGTCGACGTCGTCGAACTGGTTGTCGCCTTGAAGTTCTGCATGATCTTGACGAAGCCGTTCTTTGTCACTCGCTCCAGGCTGCCGGTCGACGTCTTCAGCTTGCTGGTGAAGCCCTCGCGCAGGATCTGCAGGCGCTTCGAGAAGACCGACCGGCAGAGGAACGCCTCGTTCAGCGACATCTGCTTCTGGATTCTCTTCCGGACGCGCTCCTTCTCCCGGATCCGGTTGCCCGCCATGAGTTCCTCGTTCAGTGAGCTCTGCTTGCGCAGGAATGTCTTGGCGTCGGCGAGCTGCTTCACGGCCGCAGCCTCTCTCAAGCCGTTCTTTGTCTGTTGCTGCTGTTGTTGTTGTTGTTGTGGGTGACTACTACTAGTTAGACTATTATTACTACTACAATTATTACTTATCATATGAAATGGATTATCTGGCAGTTGATAGTCGTCATCACATAGGGATTGTTTCTGTTTAATCAATTTTGGCCGACGACTTGACGTCGCCGTGGAGTGTGGTGGAGTTGAGGACGCCGTCGCGGTGCCCGAGGCAGCGCTTGTGTTGCCGCCCGAGCCCGGCGAGTTGCCGGTGCTGGTGATGGGCCTCTCGACGGCACTGCTCTGCGGGCCCATCTGGCCGGGCGAGATCTGCACCACCAGCTGCTTGGTTTCCATCATCTGCGCCCCCAGACTGGGCACACTTGAGCGAGAGCGAACAATTTGCCGTGGCGGCGGATTGAGAATGCTGCCGAGGCTGCGGGACTTCAGGCTCGCCGACAGCGGTGGATCGGGGAAGTCTTCGAAGTCCTCCAGGCGACGCAGTTCGATTGGTAGATCCTTGGCGTCCTCGTAGTCGAGGCTACTGTTGTTCTTCGTGTCCTTCGAGGTCCATGAGTCCAGAAACCATGGGTGACGCTTACTGCCGGCCAATTTCTGCAAGAGCAAAACAAACATACAATGAATCCACCGAAAATGCATCCAAAAAGCCAGCTGAGAGCATACCTGAATGGCGCGCCGGACAAAGCTGTAGCACGACTCGCCCGGCGATGATGAGGACAAACTTGAGCTGTCACCGTCGCCGGCCGATCGACTGGAGTTCGTTGACTCCTCGGTGTAGGCATTGTAAGGTGGTAGGATGTCGTCGTCGTCCTCCTCGTCTGAATACGTTTGGTTGCGGTTTTTCGGCGGCTGCCACGGTATGAGAACGTCTTGTGATTCGAAGCGACGATGCCGTTGCTCCAGCGCCCAGACACTGATTATCACCCGGCCACCGATGCGAAGGATGCGAGCGAGCTCGCGGATTGCACCCACGCGCCGCTCGGTGGTGGCGAAATGGTGGACCACGGCCAGCGAGAGCACTGCGTCGAACGACTCGTCACGGAATGGAAGTTCTAGGTTATCACAGACTGCCACCTGAAAAGAAAGTTGTTGTTGATTAGTGAGGGATCTTATTGTTGTCGGATTTGAGGTTAGGTCGGTGTCTTGGGGTACTTTGTGGGGTATTGCTGCAAACTTAAATTAAAGGTCTTGTGGTTTTGACTTTGAAAGGTGTGGAAGATTCAAACGATGACTATATAGTGTACTGTACAATCGCAACGGACTGCTAGGATCTTTGCCGATCGAGTTTCCTAAAAACTCTCTGTAAGTCGACGCCGTCTGCGCAGACCATCGAAGAAGAATGGAGTCGTTGTCAAGAAGCCATCAAGGGGCTGCCACTGATGTGCTGGGTTTTACGACACCACCCAGAAGGAACCCATGGTTTGACGGCGAGTGCAACACAAGCAGGCCAAGCAGGCTTACTGGTAACACTGCATCCTACAACGAGGGCTGTTCGTGAGCTTTACGAACAGAAGAGAACCGGCTTCTCAGAAGAAAAAAGAAAGAGCATGAGAAGCGCGTGATCGAGGAGACGGAAAGGTGTTAGGCAGGAATGACGTCCGAAAGATATACCAAAGGGTGATACCAAATGTTTGGACAGAAGTCTGTCGGGATGAAAATGGAAAACAACTAGAGTCGCGGTCGATACTAAGAAAATGGAAAGAACTTCTATAGATTGTTAAACGGCCATAAGGACCAAAATACCTTTGTCAGGCAGAATGTTCCACTCAATTTGGACGAAGACATGAGAATCCCGTCCCCCTGACGAGGTCAAGGTAGAAATACAAGGAAACAAGGATAAAATCTAACAAAGCAGCGGCAGGAGCGATCTGTCCGGTGAAAACTTTAAGGCAGCTGGAGATGATCCGGTTGGGCGCATACACCAGCTCATATGTAAGACATGAGGAACTCGTGAAAGGAGACCCCATTGACTGTGCCAACTATCTTCTTAACATCGCGTATAAGGCCGTCTCTGCCGTTTTGCGTGAACGCCTGAAACTATGTATTTGTTAATAATCTGACAGGACCGTATCAGTGTGGCTTCAGGCCGGAGAAGTCCACCCTTAACCAAATCTTCACACTACGGCAGATCCTGGAAAAGACCCAAGAAGTGCAACTTGACACCATCCGTTCGTCGATTTCAAGGCTGCATATGACAACGTGAATAGAGCCGAAACTCGTCAGGTTGTGCAGGATGACGATGGAGAACTCTCGCTGCTCCATCAAGGTCGGTAACGAACTCACCGATACCTTCAATGTCAAAAAAGGTTTAAGACAAGGCGACTCGCTGTCATGTGATTTCTTCAAAATCGTGTTGGAGAAGATCGTGCGAAACTCACACGCCAACACTAGAGGCACGATCTTCCAGAAGTCCGTTCAACTGCTAGCATACGCGGACGATATTGACGTGATTGGCCGAACTCAGCGAGCCGTCAATGAAGCGTTTGCTGGTATTGAATCGGAAGCGGCTGAAATGGGTCTAGCGATAAACCAGGGCAAAGCAAAGTACATGCTGTCATCAAGAAAGGACACACAACATCGACGACTCGGTCAGAACGTCACCATAGGCAGCTACAATTTCGATGTAATGAAGGACTTCGTCTACCTTGGCTCCCAAGCAAATAGTGCGAACAACATCAGTACTGAGATTAAACGCAGAATAACTCTTGCCAACCGCTGTTTCTTTGGGCTCAAGAGGCAATTGAGTAGTAGAGCCCTCGCTTGATAGACCAAGCTCACCTTATGTTAGACCTTGATCATCCCTGTCCTGCTGTATGGCGCGGAAGCTTGGACTATCTCAAGAGCGGATGAAGACGTACTTGGTCTCATTGAGAGAAAAGTTCTGCGTGTGATCTTTGGTACTGCGACACGAGCCTAGGCAGGCGTCTATGGATCCAACGCTTCCGGTGGCTAGGTCATGTAGAGCGGATGGACACCACAGCTCCGGCCCGAAGAACCTTCGAATCCGAACCTGTCGGGCAACGCAACGGAGGACCCCCGCCTGTAAGGTGGCGCACCCAAGAGGAGAAGGACCTCAACCAAATTGGTGTACGAAACTGGAGACAGCTAGCCAGGGGTCGCGCTATTCGGAGAGGCTTCTTGGTTGAGGCCCAGGTGCACCCGGACTGTAGCGCTATACAAAGAAGAAGAAGATATAGTGTACTGAGCCTCAGTTTGGTGGACCGCTCCAGATCTAACTCTCAACACTAACGCTCCAAACAGAGCTGGTCGGCGTGAAGGTAGAGGGACAATTAGAATCACTCCCATCTTGTGCAGTTAATCCCACTTCTTTGGACCAATTCGGCAGCTGGATTGCAACATGTACTGTGAGTCTCATGACATTGTAATTTCTCTGACGGATTATGAGCCAATGAGGGAATCTGTGTAGATGGTTGCTACAATATCTTACCTATGTTATATAACTGGAAGTCTCTTATTATAGAGCCTTGCATGCGGAAACCATAGCTGCAGGTATCAAGACCCGCTGTTGACAATTTAATTGAAATTCAGACTCAAACTTTCAAAGACAGCAAAGTACCTAGGGGCTGTACTTGATTCTAAACTCACTTCTAAGCCTCACATGTAGGATTATATAAAGAAGACGTGTCTGACGTATTATAAATGTCTTTACAAAAACGTGGGATCTCATGGTTGTAAAAACTATTCTGACAAACGATTCTCTTGTCTGGTAGAAAGGTTGTCTTAAAATAACACCAATGGTAGCACTCGCTGGTGACTAGTGGCTCATGACGCTGTGGGTATGTGCGTCAACCCCTATGCGCTTTAACCTCTACGTTTAGGTCCGATCCTACATCTGTACGACAACAATAATTTCCACAGCAATTAGGTTTAGGGCCTCCTCCACGTCCTCCGTTGCGTTGTGCTGACGGCTTCGAAACGGGCTAGAGCCGTGTTGTCATTGCGCTCTACATAGTCAAGCATCTTAGGCATTAAATCTGGCTCGTGTCGCTGTACAGCCCGTATAGTTCGTGGTAGAATCTCCTCTTCCAGACGCCTTCAACGCAAGCGGGATCAAAGATCGCACGCATTTTTTTTTCTCAAAACGGCCATGAGCTTCTTCATC
This sequence comes from Eristalis arbustorum, assembly GCA_916610145.1. Lineage (NCBI taxonomy): Eukaryota > Metazoa > Arthropoda > Insecta > Diptera > Syrphidae > Eristalis > Eristalis arbustorum. The sequence continues at coordinate 89,045,974 of OU744316.1, read as the reverse complement.
GATTTTCAGTGGCATCCATGTCTCTGCGGCAAAGCGCAGGACAGGCATCATTAGAGTGCTGTATAAAGTTAGCTTTGTGTTTCGAGAGATGACTCTGTTACTCAATTGCCTCTTGAGCCCAAAGAAGCAGCGACTGGGAAGAGTAATTCTAATCTTGATCGCGATACTGGTTTTATTGTCCCTGTTTTCTTCCGAGCCGAGGTAGACGAAGTGCTTGACTACCTCAAAGTTTCTACTGCCCATTGTGACGTTCTGTCCGAGACGTCGATGTTGTGCCTACTTTCGTGGTGACAGCATGAACTTTAATTTGACCTGGTTTACAGCTGGACACAGTTTATACGCTTCCGCTTCAATGCAAGAAAACGCCTCATTGACGGCTCGCTATGTGCGTCCAATCACCTCAATGTTGTTTGCGTAAGAAAGCAGTTGAACGGACCTTTGGTAAGTTGTGCCTGTCAAAACTAGACATGGCATTGTACAGCTCGTCTCAATGCACGCTGTCATATGCGGTCTTGAAATCGAGGAACAGATGGTCAGTGTCGATTTGCACTTCTTCGGTCTTTTCCAGGATCCAGGATAGTGTGAAGATCTGGTCTACGGTGGACTTTCCTGGCCACACTGACAAGGACCTATAATATTATTAACAAATGGTTTCAGGCGTTCACACAAAACGGTGGAACGGATCTTGTACGCGCGATGTTGAAATTCCACTAATCGGGCATGCTTTCCTCAGACTATCTTACACCTGAGCTGGTGCATGCGCCCAACCAGATCATCTCCATCGTCGCCGTTTAGCAGTTTTCAGAAGTGACTTTTACAGATTCTCAGCAACTACTGCGATTCTAATACTAGTTATCCATTTTCGTCCCTGCAGACTTCGGTCTGAGGTCTATACCCTAAGGATAACTGTTTTGCCTTTTAATAAAACTTTCGGACCTCGTTGCTGCCGTAACACCTTTCCATCTCGCCTTGGCCTTGTAAGCCTCCTGTTTGCCGACGTGTGGATACTCGTCTTCAAACCATAGGTTTCTTTTTAGCGGTGGCAGCAGTGGCCTTCTTCTTCTATTATATTTGCAGGCAGATACTCTGAGGCTCAGAAAGACATAATTCTAGAAGGAACACCCATACGCACACGAATTCATATTCAACAGTGGTACAACACAACAAACGGACTGCCACAAATAAGGTTTCCCAATAAGACTTGACAACATTGGTTTTTCTTAATAAACGTACGTCGCTTCAAATGGTCCATCCTCATCCACTTAGATTTTTACGCAAAATACGTCATAATGTGGTCTGATTCTTCAGAACGCCGTGGAATAAACTGATTTGAACCGTTTGCTACGGACGCCTGAACGGTAGCAATGTTTTCGAACAGAGTGTGCGTATTTCAGATCTCCGAAGACATTCACCTTTGCTATGCCTTGAAGCATATGTCCGAGACATACACTTAATGGGGAAGGCCAAAGTCTAATATAGTAACGTGGTCGTGTTCCGTCAAAACACCATCAATCTCATCAAATGAGTTGAAGAGGGGTCTACCAAGTGGTCGCTGTCTGGCTCTAGCGAGTGCCGGACATTTACAAAGGAAATGTAGGAAGATCTCCTTCTCATCAGTGTTGTTGCAGCTGCAATAATGTGTGTTATGTGGCATACCTAGTTTTTCGACATGAATTCCTATCGGCCAGACTGTCACCAATTTTGCAATATCATGACGGTTTCGCTGTAGGAAATCGTTTGACGATTATACTTGACCAGATATCTGGAGGGCATGGGCTTGTGCATCCAGGGCAAAGTTGTTGATTGCTCTCAACTTGGCGAGATGCCAGCAACGATCCCTGTAAATGCACAGGTCAAGTTGACATACAGCCTCCCCGCGGCGCCCTCTGGATAACCTCTACTGCAGCCGCTTAGAGGTGAACCAATGTATGCAGCGACCCCTTGTCCGGGGGTATAAACCAGGACCCGGTCCTCCAGGTTCGGGGGTTTCGCGTGGGGTTAACTTCCCCACCGTGTAAAACTCGCAATAGTTCAGAGACGGCAACAAGCCTCGGATACGGATGACCCTACTGCTGACGACCATGGACAACGAAATAAGGACAACGATTTTCGGTTCTGCACGTGGAATGTGAGGTCACTGAACAGACCACGTGCAGCCGGTGAACTTGCGGAGGCCCTAGAAGCCTATAAGGCTGACATCACCGCCATCCAGGAGGTGCGATGGGATGGGCCGGGCAAAAAGAGGATGAAAAACTGCGACATATATTACGGCGATTGCTACAAAGAGCGAAGGCAGCGCTTGTTTGGGTGCGGTTTTGTTGTTCGAGGCAGACTTAGGCAAGAAGTCTTAACTTTTGCATACATAAGCGAGCACCTCACAACAATCCGCATCAAGGCAACATTCGGCAACATCAGCCTAATTTGCGCCCACGCCCCAACGGAGGACAAAGACGATGATAGCAAGGATGACTTCTATGATCTCCTAGAAAGAACATACGATCAATGCCCCAGCTACGACACCAAGATCGTTCTAGGAGATTTTAATGCAAAGCTGGGCAAGGAAGAAATCTTTGCTAGAGTCGTCGGTAAACACAGCCTACACGACAACCCGTCCGACAATGGACTCAGACTGTTGGACTTCGTGACGGGGCGAAACCTCACTGTAGCCAGCACGCGGTTCCCTCACCTCAACATTCACAAAGGGACCTGGCGGTCCCCTGATCAATCAACCGTCAACCAGATTGATCACATTGCGATCGACGTCAGACACTCCTCCTGTGTCCTCGATGTCCGAACGTTCCGAGGTGCCAACATCGACTCAGATCATTACCTTGTTGTAGCCAAGGTCAGAACTCGGATATCGATTGTACAACGGAGTAGAGCAAGACCAAAACAGTTTGACGTTGGAAAGCTACAATCGCAATCGACCGCTGGGAACTTCTCCGATCGAGTTTCCCTGAAGCTCTCAGAGAGTCCAACCCTGCCAGGCGAAACAATCGACGAACAGTGGAACCGTTGTCAAAACGCCATTAGAGAAGCTGCCTCTGATGTGCTGGGTTTTAAAATGCCACCTAGAAAAAACCCATGGTTTGACAATGAGTGTCGGCAGGCGCATTCAGCGAAGCTAGCAGCATATAAGGCGACGCTGGATAGAAGGACGAGAGCGGTTCGTGAGCTCTACGAACTTAAAAGAAGGGAAGAGCATCGGCTCCTCAAAAAGAAAAAGAAGGAGCATGAGAAGCGCGCGATCGAGGAAATGGAGAGGTGGTATGGCAGAAATAATGTCCGAAGGTTTTACCAGCGGGTGAAACAACTATCCAAAGGGTACAAACATCGGACAGAAGCCTGTCGGAACGAAGAGGGGCAACTCGTAGTAGAGTCGCAGTCGATACTGAGAATCTGGAAGGATCACTTCTGCAGACTGTTAAACGGCGAAGAGGACTCCAATACCGCTGTCAGCAGAATGTTCCACTCCACGCAATGGACGACGATAGAAGAGAATTCCGATCTAGACGAAGTCAAGGTAGCGATATCGAGACTGAAGTCGAACAAAGCTGCTGGAGCGGATGGATTGTCCGCGGAACTGTTTAAGGCAGCTGGAGATGATCTGGTTGGGCGCATGCACCAGCTCATCTGCAAGATATGGTCTGAGGAAAGCATGCCCGACGAGTGGAATCTTAGTATCGTTTGCCCGATCCACAAGAAAGGAGACCCCTTTGACTGCGCCAACTATCGGGGGATAAGTCTCCTTAACATCGCATACAAAATCTTCTCTGCCGTTCTGTGTGAGCGCCTGAAACCATTCGTCAACAACCTGATAGGTCCTTATCAGTGCGGTTTCAGGCCTGGGAAGTCCACTATCGATCAAATTTTCACATTACGGCAGATCCTCGAAAAAACCCAAGAGATGCAGATCGACACCCACCACCTATTTGTCGACTTTAAGGCCGCATATGACAGTGTGCATAGAGACGAGCTATACAACGCCATGTCTAGTTTTGACATCCCTGCCAAACTCGTCAGATTGTGCATGTCATCAAGAAAGGACACACAACATCGACGACTCGGTCAGAACGTCACCATAGGCAGCTACAACTTCGAGGTAGTACAGGACTTCGTCTTGCTTGGCTCCCAAGTAAATAGTGCGAACAACATCAGTACTGAGATTAAACGCAGAATAACTCTTGCCAACCGCTGTTTCTTTGGGCTCAAGAGGCAATTGAGTAGTCGAGTCCTCTCTCGAAAGACCAAGCTCACATTATATAAGACCTTGATCATCCCTGTCCTGCTGTATGGCGCGGAAGCTTGGACTATCTCAAGAGCGGATGAAGACGCACTTGGTCTCTTCGAGAGAAAAGTTCTGCGTTCAATCTTCGGTCCTGTTTGCGTTGAAGGTTCCTGGAGAAGAAGATTCAAGCACGAATTGTACGTACATGTGTACAGCGACATGAGTCTAGTCAGGCGTCTACGGATTCAACGCCTAAGATGGCTAGGCCATGTAGAGCGCATGGACAACACTGCTCCAGCCCGAAGAGTCTTCGACTCCGAGCCAGTGGGACAACGCAATAGAGGACGACCACGAACCCGATGGCGCATTCAAGTGGAAAAAGACCTCAACCAACTTGGAGTGCGAAATTGGAGGCAGCTGGCTAAAGAACGTGCCAGCTGGAGAGGATTGTTGACCGAGGCCCAGGTTCACCCCGGACTGTAGCGCCACAAGAAGAAGAAGAAGAAGATATCTGGATGAAGCTCAATTCGTAAGTATGGCTTGGAGATAGTCGTCTTTACTATATGTGGGCGGATTTTGGCCTGAAGACAGGCTTTCCGGATAAGGAAAAGCTCCACTTTAAAAATACTGAACTTAGCTGGCAGTTTGTAGGGTTTGGAGATGTTGAGGGAATCTTAAATTTCACATGCACCGTGTCCGCAGTCCATTTTGGAGCCGTCGGTGTAGATTACCCAGTTAAAGTCCTTGCAAAGCAGCCCACCTTGCCATTAGGGTCCGGGAACCGTGTAGTCAGTGGAGTGCTATACTAGTTCACTGGGAAAGAGGTCTAAAATGCTGCAGTAACCATAAGGCTTAGATTCCAAGCACTCAGATTCCCTGAGTCTGACGGCACTATGTGCGGAGATCAGGGCGTAAAGTTGTAGCATTAAGGTGAGGGCAGCTGTTGGTGTCGCCAGTATTTTTTTTTTCATACAAGTGATCCGTATGTCAGAATCGGCAGAACTACCGCCGTGTACATCCATAGGGTCAATTTTGGTTGGAAGCCCCAACTTTTGCCGAAGGTCCTACTACAGCCGTAGAAGGCTATGCACGCCTTCTTGACCCACTGGTCTACGTTAGTCTTCCAGCTAAGTAAGGAGTCTAGGGTTACGCCTAGGTACTTGCGCTGAAGGATAGAGTGAGCGGTTGGTTGTAGACAATGCACTCAGGCTGTTGGAATTCGTGACGGGGCAAAACCTCTTTGTAGGCAGTTCTCTCACCTCAACATTCACAAAAGGACCTGATCAATCAACCGTGAGCCAGATGGATCACTATGTGATCAACGTCAGACGCTCCTCCAGTATTCTCGATGTACGAACGTTCGACGTGCTAACATCGACTCGGATCATGACCTTATTGCCAAGGTCAGAACTCAGATATAGATAATAGAACGGAGTAGAGCAAGACCAAAACAGTTTGACGTCGGAAATAATAATATAATATGGGTGACGCTATAGCCCGTGGGGGCCAGGGCCTAGCTTCTCAACAACCACTCGTGTTGTGCGTGCCATTCTTCTCTCACGAGTGGAAGGAACCTACAGTTTAATGCCGAATCCGAACGGCTTTGTTTGAGAATATTTTTTTAGACAGGAAATACTCTTTGAGCCCTGTCAGTGACTCGAAAGAGGTGGGGTTGCGAAAATTGTTTTCGTCGCACAGAGCAGGAATCGAACCTACGACGTCGAGGTTGGGGTCGACACACATACCCACAACGCCACGGGCCACCACAAGCCCATTTTGACGTCGGAAAGCTACAATCGATATCGACCGGTAGGAATCGCAGAGAAAGTGTTTTCTCTTGCTCTACGATGGATAAAACATTCGTTGGCAGCTTCAACAGTAGAAGGTCAGTAGAACCTGAGAACCCTCATGTAGAATGTTGGAGTGCCGACGCATCTGTTCCCTCTCGACATCTGTTGCACTCGCACTCACCGCGTCATTAATTGACCTTCCCACCTCGTTTGCAGCAAAGCACCTCTTAATCTTGAGTCCCCATTAGCCCAGGGCTAACCCTCAGCTTAACCCCAGACATTCATTCTCGCCTCTTTGTGAGCGGCCCATCTGCGTCAGAGGTGAGTCCATAGAATTCGGCCAGCATATCCACTTGTGCATCATGTCCATGCATTCATTGCTCGTAAATGGTAATCCTTTTCAATGGAATCAAAAAGGATTCCTTACCAGACGTCAATTACGGCATCTCAATGCACGTTTTAAGGACAATTCCATTGCATACAGCATTCATTGACATCCATCTAGCACCTTTCACATAGCGGCCAGTCAACAACAACCCTGATGGTTGGTGCAGTACTCCCTCCCCGTACGACGACGCTGCTGTCACGACCACCAGGACTTAACAATTCAAACGAAATGACATGACGTGTTGACTATACAAGTATCCTTCTCACATGTTTGTCCATTCAAATGATGCCACCAACCACCGGCCCACTAGCCACGTTACCACGTCCCTGAGTGCTGAATACCTGAATAGTGCGCTTGACTGACATCACTGTCAGGGCAGGCATCCTATCAAAAAGGACATGACACAAAACGAAACGACTGTACTAACTGCAGCGTGCCCCCGCTCCACACACCACACTTCTGTCTAAATGTCCTTTTCAGAAAAATCACACAAAGTCCTTCGTCGTCGTCGTGGTTCGACAGGATGGAGCGCAGAGATAGAGAGAGCGTGTGGGTCCTCGCAATGACGTTAAATCTAAAGGATATTATGCCATGCCAGCGATATAATGATCCACACACAACCCGGGAGAAAAAGGACGACAGCGCACAAAACACAAAAACAGGACACAAATGCCTCGCGGGCGAGATGGATGTGTACTTGGCATCGTACTTTGTTTGCTCGATTGGAGAATCAGGACGACCACCGCCGCAGCGAGCTTTTGAGAGGAGAACACGAAGACAAAAAGCGCGGAAGCGGTTCACTTCTTCCTGTTTTTTTTTCTGTTTTTGCTGAGAAATTGATAAATGCTGCGCCACATACACCCACGGATGAATACAGCGTCGAGCTGCACTGGCTCAGATGAAGAACGCAAAAAGGATTTCAATTTATCTGCCCTAATTGGGCTGGCTGCTGCTGCAGCAGTCGCGATGTGGGCGGTTCACCCTCCCCACCGTGGGTCGGAATTGATGTCATGTCGGGAGGAGGCGCGCGGGCGGTGCGCGCGTGGGCCAGGCCATCTAAGTTCGACCGAGTCACCGATCGAATCGCTGCACAGTCTGGGAATGCAAGCACTTGCGGTGGCGTTCTGCTGCCACATCAGATAGCGAATAAGGAGTAACATATTTTTACTGCTGGTCGCATCCTTTGGGGCGTTAATGCCAAGAGGTCAAGAAAATCTAGGCGGTTATTTATGTGCGCCCCTTATCTCCGGAAGGAGCACATTCTGCAAGACAGGGCTGCCAGTTGGGGACGTCTCTCGGCCCGGGTCGCCCCGTCCGAAGTGTTTGATTTCGGATGCAAATCAGGGCAGTTCCGGGTTGCGAATGTGACTGGAGTGGCTTTTCATGTCCTGATTGTGTGTTGCGCATCCAATCAGTCTGCCGGCCGCAATGATGGATATTTGTGTGTTTTGACAAGTGGTTAAGGGACTTCAGACCCTAGTCATAGTTCCACTCTCAATTACAGGCATCAATCAGGGGGGGACAGAAATAAACATGGTGCGCCTTGCGAATTGGGGGCGGGGGCTTATTTTTTAATATGACGTTTTGTTTACCACGATTTTTGTGTCCTGTACCTTGCCTGATGTTGATGCTGCGAGAAATCGAAAGCTTTTTGGGGAACAGGTTGTCCATCAGCGAACGACGGAACGTTTCAAAGTGGACGTAGGCGTCACCCGCCGTGTCATGAAGTAACTGGGAAGTAAATAAATTTAAAAATGGACTAACCCAGTCGTACAGGTTCTGACACTCCAAAAACTACGCCACCTATTCAATCAACCGTCTTGAATACACCTGTGTAAAAGTTTATGGCTTTGGGTTAGGTTAGGTTAGGTAATAGTGGCTGGCTGCTAAGGGCAGTCACACTTAGGCCAGAGTAGGTCCATTGTGATACCTCGCGGATTGACTTCTCCTAACACTGGAACCAGTTGGTGCTTCTAGTGAAGCGATATAAATGGCCTATGCTGGCGTTGTTTAGCTCATTGAGGTTGTTGTAGTAGTAGGCCCCTAGGAGTAGGAACCTACGACTAGCCAGAGCACTACAGGGGCAGAGTAGGTGATGATTGTTTTTTTGTTCCTCTTCATCTATGCAGCTTCTGTAAAAAACATTATATGGGGCTCGCATGATGTGAGCAGGTGTGCCAATTGTACAGTGCTCGGTTATGACTTCGATCAGAGTCCTTAATGAGTGCCTACAAAGTCTAAGCAGACCGAGTGAGCGTTTAAGGTTAAGTGATGGCCAGATTTCATTTGAATTAAGGCAGGTGGTACCTTCTAGACCACACCTAGCGAGTTCATCGGCTTTGCAGTTTCCTGTTATGTCACAGTGTCCCGGCACCCACATGAGGTGAATATTAAAATGCTCAGGCATCTCGTTAAGATACAGCCCGCAATTTTTGAGTAAATCATGACATTGGCCAGCGATTTTATAGCGGCCTTATTTTTGAGAAATGACAGCGCCTCTTTGTAATGATTTCTGCCTGAAAAACGCTACAGTGATTAGGAAGCTTCAAATAGAATAGACACCCGCACCCACCGCTTCGTTTGTCTTCGATCCATCTGTGAAGGAACATCCAACGTTTGCCTATCAGACACCCAGTCCGATCTCGAAGGAATATAATAATAATAATATGGGTGGCGCTACAGCCCGTAGAGGGCCAGGGCCTAGCTTCTCAGCAACTACTCGTGTTGTGCGTGCTATTGTTCTCTCACGAGTGGAAGGGACCTACAGCTTAATGCCGAATCCGAACGGCTTTGTTTGAGAAGCCTTTTTCTAGACAGGAAATACTCTTTGAGCATTGTCAGTGACTCGAAAGAGGTGGGGCCGTGAAAATTATTTTCGTCGCACAGAGCAGGAATCGAACCTACGACGTCGAGGTTGGGGTCGACGCACATACCCACAACGCCACGGGCCATCACATCTCGAAGGAATGCTGATCGAGAATTTCTTCTCGAAAATAGCCTGGGCTATTAGGCGGTCAGTGTCGCTAGGAAGGAAGTTGAATTCCTTGAGAATGTTTGAGTTGCCGACATTAAGTTCGGACAACAATCGGAGTGTTTTGAGTCCCAAGGCTGTGCTGGCTGCTGTTTGTTTTCTGAATATTTCTAGTGGTGGAAGATGGAGGAGAATATTTAGTGCGTCTGACGGAGTACTTCGCAGTACTCCGCTAATGCACAGGCAGACCAGTCTTTGTACTCGGTTGAGTGCCTTGATAGTTTTGTGTAGTGCTGTCCACCAAACAAAGAATGTCGGTCTGATAATCGAGATGAAAATGCAGTGAGCTATGCGTGGTTGTAAGCCCCATTTGCATCAAATGGCTTTTTTGTACTAAAAAGGGCAGAAGAGGCTTTCCTGAGCCTTTTCTTGTATGTTCCACTTTAGCTGTGGGTTAACGCCGAGTCCGCATGTTTGCGTTCGTACTTTCAGCTTGCCGAAGGCATTCTGCATTATGTCTCTTAGAGTAGAGACGAATTTGCCAGACGCCGCTATGGCAATATCATCCGCATAGGCAATACCTTTGCATCCTTCGACTTCCAGTATTAATAGCAGAGAACACCTCCCTGTAGGATGCCCCTATTAACTCCTCTATAGATCTTAGCGTCTCCCATCTGAGAGTGTATTACCCTGCTGGTTGGTAGCTGATGAATGAAAACCACTAGGGACCTTTCGATCCTGAGGTTGTTAAGGTTTTTGGTTTGATATTGTTGAACGCACCTTCGATTACGAGAAATGTCACAGGTGTATATTTTCCAACTTGAGAGATTTTTCGATGGTGCCGATCAGTGAGTGGAGGGCAGTCTCCACAGACTTACCCTTATTGTAGGAATTTTGTGCTGATGTGAGTTTGTGTGCAGGAATAGCTTGCCTAATGCCTGTTAGTTTCTCCAATGTTTTCAGGAGAAATGAGGTGAGACTGATAGGTCTGAGCTCCTTCGGTTTGGATAAACACCACTGTGACCCTTTTTTTTCCGGGAGCTTGGAACATGACCTAGACTCATACAACCTTTGAATATGTTGAGAATCGAAGGCATGATGAGGTCCGCTGTTCTTTGAAGCTCCGCAGGGATGATGCCGTCAGGTCCTGCTGACGTGAAGGGTTTAAAGCTTGTCAATGCCCACATGACAGTAGTGTGACTGACATTTATAGGATTGCGTGGAGTTTTTGGAAGAGACACGTCTATGGCTTTACCAAAGGATGTGGTGCTACCCTGCCACAAGTCTCAGTTCAGTATCAGGGTTTCGAGGTTGTTTTCTGGGAAATGTCATAGTCTGATGATAACAGCCACGAAAAGCAAGTGCGTCATGTAAGGTTGGGGACGCCATTTATGCCTAATGGCATAAAATACTACCCAGTATATGGTAAGATCGAGGTGTTTTAGGTCAATATATTTGGTACATTGTTGCCTTTGTGATTTTTTACACCCTACTACTTTTACACAGACCTTTTCTTCTACTAGAACCATCAGACTTCGTTTCTTCGCTCTACACTCATCTCTACACCGCAAAAGTTCTCCAACTCTGCAAAGTAGCGTTTACTCAAACACTGGTTCCTTTCTTTTGCTAGCTCTTTTGCTATTTTTTAAATCTGAAAACACCCTGTTCTAGAAAACTAGAGATGTGCCAACCTGAAATTTTCGTAACTCGAGTTGACTCGAGTTGGAATTGAAGCGATCCGAGTTGCAAGTCGAAGCTCTAGTGTTGTTGACTAACTCGGTTTCACCCAAGTACATAGAATCAATTGGGATCCCATAGGCTTCCGCTTGGAAAACGGACCCAAATTTACCTAATGAGGTGTACAGTCTAATATTGTTGCCCTCCATGAAAACACGAATACCGGACCCATAATTGGTTTTGGAGTCATACATGAAGATACGACTATATTCTTTTCCTGGTTCGAACTCTACCCAGGGCCATTTCTGTGTTCAGTACTGGTATGTGCTCAGGGATTTAAATTAAAGTTTTCAGGTAATATTATAGCGTAGTTCATATTTGCAAAGTTATGAAATGTAAATGTGAAATAAAATTACATTTGATGTTTAGGTAATTTTGTTCTTAAAAAAATTTCAGATTAGTCTGAAAATTATGAGTCCTTGAGTCAGGCTAAAATAAATAACGCCATAAATTCCATTGGATTTTTTTTATGGATTTAGATGAAGAAGAAGGCTATTTAAGAAAAATTAGTTGCAAAATAAGAAGAGGGTCGAAGGCTGTTCTATCGATACCGGACAATCAGTAGTCACCATTAATTTATGCACATTTCAGTTTTATAAAAAACTTCACCCGGAAAAAGCGTCATTTAAATATGTATAAGATACATTGAGGGAACTGCGGCCACCTGTGGTGAGATCCAAAACCTTGACTCCGGAACTTAAATTGGCTGCATGTTTAAGGTTCCTGGCTGATGGTTGCTATCAGACTGGAACTGGCAAGGACTTTGATGTTGGAATGGCGCAACCCACAGTTTCTGTAGTTGTTTCCGAAGTAATTGACATCTTAGAAGCACAATTATGTCCAATATGGATAAAAATATCCGGGTGTTATAATGTGTATAGATGGGACGCATGTAAAGACTTCAGGCGGATTTGGAAGAAAAAATGATGAGTGATCCTACGTAGAATCGATATGATATGATATGATACTTCGGTTTGCCAAAGTAACTGGTCTTGAAACTGCTGACTCGAAGGACCAAAATCATACTCTACAAAACTCTTATTCTCCCAGTCCTGCTTTATGAATTCAAAAGCTGGACACTAAGCAAAACTGCAGAGTTGATTCTTGGTGCCTTCGAAAGAAAAATTCTGAGTCGGAGATATAGTCCCGCCTGCGAGGAAGGCGAATGGAGGAGAAGACACAACCGCGTACTCCACGATCTGTACAAGGATGTGGATGTAGTCCAAAAGGCAAAAATCCATCGACTACACTGGCTCTAGGGTCTGGAGGGGTTCAAATGCGAGCCTCCTCGTTCGAGAATAAGAGGAAGACCGAACCTCCGGTACAGAGATCAAGTCATCGCGGATATAAGACATCTAGGTCTTGATAACTGGAAGCAGCGTTCCCAGGACCGTCACCGATGAAAGACAGACAGGGATGGCAGATGTAGCGACTTATCGCCAAGCTGGCGATTTTAAATTTGGTTTTGGCAACACAAAAATGCGTATAACCCCACAACCTAAAAATGGCGATATTTTCAGCTTTTGGCGATTTTTTGTATCGAAATAAAAGCTCCCCATAGTCAATGGTTGAAGTTTCCTTTGTTAATGACTAGTACTTAGACTGTTTTACAACAGTCAACTTGATGCGAGGATGAAGCTAATCTGTTACATGGTCCTCATGCGGCCAATGCTCGCCTATGGCTGCCCCGTGTTTATCAATGTGACTGTAAGCTTGATTGACAAGATTTGGGTGTTGGAGCCAGAATCCCAGTGCAAAAAATTCTACTCCAAATAGGTCCTACACAAGGGGGCGTAACTGATACGAGTGGACAACTTCCTCGTAAAGTTGATTCGAGGTCATACTGCCAGAGCGGTGATCGCGACCGATAACATGATCACTTGGCTTACTTCCCCAACCCACAAAGGCCAGAAAGTTAGCATTGACTAGTATTTGACATTTTTTTATAAAATGTATCTTGATTATTTATTTTTGACATTAAAAAAAAATTGAAATTTAAAAATTTGGCGATTTTTGGCGCGTTTAGTTTTTGATTAGGCGATTTCTCTATTTGAAAGCTGACACCCTGAAGACAGCAAATCTTCAGGATTGGACCCTTCATGGGTCGTCGGCATGATAAGTAAGTAAGTAATTATACCCAATAACACTTGGAAAACGCTGATGTTAATATGTCGTGCATAGTTAAAAAACAACGACTTGGAGACCAATCTAACGAAGACATTACTTTTTCTTCTTCCAATGATACTACAGTCCGCAGAATAACTCTTGCCAACCGTAATAGAGCCATCTCTCGCAGACTCCAGTTGACTCTATATAAGCCACTGATCATCTCTGTCCTGCTCTATGACGCGAAAGCCTGTGGGACAACGCAATAGACGACGACCACGAAGCCGATGGCGCATACAAGTGGAGAAGGACCTCAACCAACTTGGCGTGCGTAATTGGAGGCAGCTGGCTAATGATCTTGACATGTTGGCTGGGGCGCAGGTTCATACCGGACTGTAACACAATCAGAAGCAACAACCTAACCGTCATGGTTTTACTTCAACCTCCTCCGTTCACGTAATGTGCCTTGGGTTTAAAGTTGTTACAGTGATTGGCAGAATTCAGCGTTTGTTGGCATTTGTTACACCGGTTCCCACATCCGCGCGACCTCGATCGGGTGGGTGCTTAACCAACCGCGCAGAAGGCTGTGGTCTTGTTGTCCTTTACAATAAGATGGTAGTCTGCTTTTGGTTTCGTTAACAATCTTTGCTATAAAATCTTTCTATAAATTTGTTTCCGTCTCATATTCGAACCGTGTTTCCGCCGTCTAGCACGAAATTTCCCCGCTTACCAACGCACATGGCCACCGCCAGAACTTATGGCGACTACTTATTTTTTTCAACACTTCCTCGTAAGCGTCTTGGCATTAAAGTACATAAATATATACCATATATATGGGGAACTTATAACAGTTTCATCAGAAGCTTAATTTATAAAAACAATAATTTTAAAACCGGGAGTCCATCCTGGGCCACGTGTGATCGACAGCCACCGATGAACAGCTACGACGAATTGACGTACCATCCAGTTTCACCACCGCTTCTTATATCAGATCCCATACTCGCAGCATATGTAGTAATCGATACCACCCAGCTTCCAAGCGAAGGCGGCGACCGACCCTGCGACTAGTAGACACATATATAAATACCCTGGTCTCGGATTTATTTAGCCTTGATGCTGTAAGTCCGTACGTTGCTAGATACCGCTTGACGCGTTCCGATGTCACCTTAGTTGACGATCGTTTCCTCGTTCTCGCTCGATTTATTTTTCTATACGGGTAGGGAGCAAATCCTCCTCGACGTTCAAATGCTTCTTCAATGACGATACGTGCGGAAGGAAAAGCTCACTCCTTCCTACCGCTCTTCTCTTGTTTTAAAACAATTGAATCACTGTCATAAAAAACACAATGCACGAATTCCATTTTTTTCGATGCACCATGTGTACTCCACGAGTTCAGTTTGTGACTGAAGTGGATGGGTCCAACCGTCCTCTGCATCGGCTGTTTTTTCCCTTTTGGAGAGTTGGGGTTCTCCACAAGATAAGACCATCTGCAGAGCCGCTAATTCCCGCTACCACTTCAGCCAACTCAAGGCCATTGAACCATAACCGGTGGAGTTTGAGACGAACCGAAAAAATGAGAAGAACGCAGCAGAATAGAACCTTAGTCCCAATGACTACCGAGCTAGTGTTAGAACTATGGACCTAAGACTACCGCTAGCGTCACCTCAGAATAAACTAGTGAGTTAACAATAAGCCCTCTCACTATACGCTTACATAAATTACCCTACATTAAAATCTTGAACTAGGCGAAAACCTTTGCAGCTTCTGGACCTAACACATTGAGACTATAATCGACTTGGCGACCAATGATCGTTGAAGGTAGTACATGCTGTCCTCAAGAAAGAACATACAACAAGACGACTTGGACAGAGCCTAACAAAGGGCGCTGTCTACCACGGCAGTACAAACAACTCCAACTCCGTGTTCAAATGCGGAATAGCAATTATCAACCGTCGCTACAATACGACAATACGTTGATCGTCTCAGTTCTGCTAGTTCAAGAGGCACCTGATTGAGCCACAGATCCTTTCAAGGACTCTAGGGTCAAACAATGAGGAAGTGACATCTGTAGGACTTTGCGACATTATCTAGGACAAGAATGGCAATGCGTGAACGCATTCCAAACTGCCACCACAGGGTTGTACATATTTATTCTTGTCCTGAAGTACGCCATTTTCCTTGCATCCAGGGGCTTTCATCAAGTGAATTGGCAGCTGAGGGAAGCCTCCCCACTCGTGGCAGGACTGCACCTTAATCCCCCAACATCTGCAAACACTCTCCGGTTCTCCTTTGAATTTGAGGCCATGCCTAGTTCCCAATTGCATTCAATTCACTGATACTTCAAAAATTGTATGCGCCTCCGCCAGCCTTTGACAGACAAAGTCTCTTCTCCTTTCCAGGTCGAAATAAAATGTTCACAATTCCGTGTGACCCACAACAGGCCTCCTTACTGCATCATCCTTCATGCGAAACTTTATCGCAAAATCAAATACATGCCATGAATCCTTTGACAGCTGCAAACCGACACACATTCCCGCACCACTTGCAGTTAACCGCTGCCGATCCAGCTCAAAGGTGTGCAGTCTGTCTTAGTTAATGGCAGCGTGAAACTAGCAGAAGGGTCCTCGAGAGCGACAAAAACCAGGACACACACGCACAGGACAAAAGAAACGAAATCAATTCGTTAGGTAAACAAAATTCCAGAAGTCCTACAGACGTCCTACTTAGCAGCACTTCTTGTCATTAAATTGCAACCCACTTGGTGTTTCCCTCCCCGTTTGCAATTAATTTGATTTCTCTTGCACTCTCAAGTGCGACCCCTCGACACGAAGGCTCCGAGAGGCTTGCGCTGCGGATTTGCAAAACACCAAGTGAGGCGTGCATGTCCTTTTCCACGCTCGTTCGTCTCATCCGAATGGATACACTTTGAGGGGCATAAGCCGTGCACTCATCCCGTGCGCCAGTCTGACGCGGAGAGTGGTGTCATTCCCTGCAAAACGAAGGGCCACTTAGAGGCGATTGGCGCCCAACGCAGCTTCAGCGGTTTTTTTCGCAGCCGTTCCCACCTTGCGCCTCGTTGCGCCGTGTAATTAGTGTGAATGCAAACAAACACTGCGAGAGGGTGCAGAACAATCCTTTGCCAACTGATGGAAGCAATAATTTATGACTCGCCCCAGGGCGGGAGGACGTGGCCGTCACGAGACCTTTCCATTGATTGCTTGACGCACACACAAGAGGACGCGCATCCTAGTCCTGTGTGAGTGCTTCCTGTGGCAGTGTGCGCGTGTGTGGAGCTTCATTGTGAATCGTGTCCCGTGCATGTGGAAAGTTCCCACCGCGCGGAGTACGAGAGAGTGGAGAGTTCCTTGCCATTTGTGTGCGGTTTCTTTTTTTTTTGGGGACATTTTTCCATTTGTTCAATAATATCCTTCTTGTCCCTCGCGCGCCCACCGCCCTGGTGTTAGAATGAATGTCTCCCGTATCGGCCCATCGTCCTTGTCGTCGTCACGAGCATAAGTGAGCGTGTAAATGTAGCCGCAGAATGAGGTTTGTTGGCTCGTTCTTCTCCTTTTTTGTTTCTCATGTGAAAGTGTGGACATGTCCTCGGGAAGAAAGATGTTCAAGTTTGTTGGGCAAAAGTTTTCCCTTCGAGTGTGCCCCGCGTTGTTGGTGCTTGTGGAAAAATAGGCTAACTTGGGGAGTGGAAGGACAACACCTGCATCCGCAAATGGATGGTCTGTGTGGGAATGGTGGTGGTTGTGCAATGTGGCAGATTTGGATCGCATTTTTTTTTTGTCGAGCGGAGCATAAGTTTTACAATTTTTAGTGCTTTGTCATGTGTCCTGGACATTAAGGAGACTTGTTGAGTTTTTCTTTTGGTCTTTCTCCTGATGACCAAGTTAAGCTTAATTTTTGTTGCTTTCGTTCGGTTTTTCTCGATTCAGTGTCTTTGGGCGGTCCAAGGCTATGGATTGTCTTACGAAATTGACTTGTTACGATTTATTGCTTTTTCAGAGAAGGCACCTTACAGGAGAGTCAGAGGAGAAGTAAAACCAACAGAAGGTGTGCACTGCATTCATGTCAAGCACCTCTATCGTGGAATACGGCGTGTCTGAGATTCACTTCACTCACTCGATTTACGTTCACTTGCCATATGGATCGTGGAAAACGGGGGACAGACCACCTTACCGACGACTACTTCGAACTCGCGAAAAAAATGTGTGGTGATAAATGACAGCAATTAATGCTCGAAAATATAGCTAATTTAAATTAAGCAAACTAAGTCCATTTGTATGTACAGTGGTGGAAAACTTATTAGAAACACTGTAAATGCTGAACAGATATTTTTTTTCATTTGTATCAAAAAGACCTTCCGCATAGGAAAACTGAACTGGAACTTTGCCGTTATCTGAAAGCTGCCTTTGCACATTTTATGTATTCTGAATTGATCAGAGATCATTTCCCTAAATAAACTGGTAGCAGTAAGATCTGAATTGTGAATTTTAGCGAAACGTTCCCCTCGGCGTTTACCACAATAGGGGTGAATATGTAGGAGATGCTCTGCATCGCTTCTTCGATACTGCTAGCGAACTATGTTTTTTCTGCACATCGCACTGGTCTTTGCCTGGAATAGCTTAAGATCCAATGGAGTGTAGCCATTCTTAATTGCGCACTGAAGCAGCTGACTTCGCGACGAAAATTTACAACTGAGAATTTTGGATTTTAGTAGAGCCATTATGTACATAGGCCAATATGTATCCATGCTACCGCCACGTGGGTGCAAATTGGAGAGGGTTGCCGTGATTTTGACAAGCTAACCAATTTTAAAAATTCCGGATCACGACAAAATTGATGCTTTTGTCTGTCGCACCACGCTTGTGCCGTTTGAAACCTGCAGCGGATTTCGGCAAGGAAATGCGCTGACGATAGTAATATTATATAGTAGGTATATATTCTTGGCCCCTGGATGTTGGTTAACAGTTTCTTTCACGCATCCAGAGATGGAGAAATTACTGCGGTGAAGGAGTGCTTCCTCGGTTCTCTGCCATTTCTAGAGTGAGCATATATATTTGTACAAATGAAGTGTGGATTACTGTGGTTGGTTTACCCCAGTACCATCACCAGAGTGGGTTGACGGTTTTCTTGATTGCTCAGGCTTCCTCGACGGGCTAGAGGAATTGGGGCAATTGGGTTAAAGTCCATGCTTAGCAGAGACCGTTATTGAGAATACTGACGGACGCTTTTGTATGGTTTCCTAAGTGAACTGACTTATATACTTTTCCTATTTGATGGAATGGTTCATATATATTCTTCATTTACATTTCGAGGTGATCATGTGATGGGTTGACTGGCCGATCGAGGAGTTAAAATATGTAAAAAATAAATGTATTTTGTGTAAATTCTTTTTCTTCTTCTTTGATTGGCTCTATAGTCCGGAGTAGACCTGGGCCTCAACCAACATGACTCTCCAGCGTACATCAAGTTGGTTGAGGTCTTTTTCCACGTGTGTGCGCCATCTAGTCCTAGGACGTCCTCTGTTGCGCTGTCCAAATGACTCGGTATCGAAGATTTTCCAGGACGGAGGTGTGGTGTCCATCCGCTCTACATGACCTAGCCATCTTAAGCGTTGGATTCGAAGACGCTTAACTAGGTGCATGCCGCTGTCCAGCCCGAACAGTTCGTTGTTGAACCTTCTCCTCCAAACGCCATCAACGCAAACAGGACCAAAGATCGCACGCAGGACATTTCTCTCAAAACAACCAAGAGCTTCTTCATTCGCCTTCAACAGCGTCCATGTCTCTGCGCCATAGAGCAGGACAGGGATGATCAGCGTCTTATATAAAGTCAGTTTGTTGTTTGGAGAGATGGCTCTGTTACTCAATTGCCTCTTGAGCCCAAAGAAGCAGCGATTGGCAAGAGTAGTTCTGCGCTTGATCTCGGCACTGGTGTTGTTGTCCCTATTTACTCCAGAGCCTAGGTAGACGAAGTCCTTGACTACCTCAAAGTTTCTGCTGCCCATTATGACGCTCTGTGCGAGACGTCGATGTTGTGCTTCCGTTCGTGATGAATGTGTACGTTGTATTTACTATTTACTTTGCCGCTTCCGCTTCAATGCCAGCAAACGCCTCATTGACGGCTCGCTGTGTTCGTCCAATCACGTCAATGTCGTCCGCGTAAGCAAGCAGTTGAACGGACTTTTGGAAGATCGTGCCTCTAGTGTTGGCGTGTGAGTTTCGCACGATCTTCTCCAGGACGATGTCAAAGAAATCACATGACAGCGTGTCGCCTTGTCTAATACCTTTTTTGACATTGAAGGTCTCGGTGAGTTCGTTACCGATCTTGATGGAGCAGCGAGAGTTCTCCATCGTCATCCTGCACAACCTGACGAGTTTGGCAGGAATGTTAAAACTAGACATGGCGCTGTATAGCTCGTCTCTATGCACGCCGTCATATGCGTTTACAAACATAGCTGATTGTTTTCCAACATGGGAACAGGTAACATACAATTGACCATGCGAGAAACATGGTACTGGAAACTGCAGTCGTTTGAACTGGAATGGTAGGTCAGTCGAAAGCATTGGGATACGGTGTATCAAAACGTGTTCTCCTTTATACTTTCCTTTCAATATGATTGCTTCTATTAAGTTGTTCAGTAATTTTTATTATCACTAATCGTGTGCCGTTACAAAGTCGCGGTTAGTTGATATTTCGCAACATTATAACTACAGATCCAACTGTTAATTGAATATTGACCAAACATTTTGTGTAAATTCAAGTCAATGTATAATGTGTTCAAATACATATATTGGCATGTGGGTTAGGTTAGGTTATACTGACTGAGCAGGGCTGACTAAGGGCAGTCACACTTAAGACAGAGTAGGCCTATTGTGATACCGTGTTTTTTGATATCTCGTTTTTTTTGTGCCATGACAACGCCAATATGGTTTCTGCTGCAACGCTACAGTGATCAAGGAACTGCAAAGAGATAAAACATCGGCATGCAATATTTTATCTTCCGCTTTGCCAAATTTGATCGTATTCTTTACTCGAGAAAGAAACAATCCGCCGCACACCACCTAAACCAAAACATCACAATCGACAGCAACAACTTCAAGGTAGCTAAGAAGTTTGTCTACCTCGGGGCAAACGACGAATGACATCGTAGTGGAGATCCGACGCAGAATCAGTCCTGCCAAACTACTGGGCTCGAAACTCCTGACCCGAAGAACCAAGACACTTATTTTGGCTTTAGGAGCTGCAAGCTGGACGATAAGAAAAACTGCTGCAGCTGATTCTTGGTGCCTTCTGCGTTGGATAAATGGCCCTGTCTGCGAGGAAGACGAATGGATGCACGACCCCGAACTCTAGGATGTGGATGTAGTCCGAATGGCATAAATCCGTCGACTACACTAGCTCGGCCTCATCAAGCGCATAGACAACAACGTTTCAGCAAAGAGGGCGATTATTCTTAGGCATTTGTACATGTGTGTGATTTATTTACCGACCAAAAATCGACAATTGGCCAAAGAGACACACGAATGAAGCGCTTGAAGCAGCTGTTTATTTAAACAACGTTCTACTTACGAATCGCGGTGAATTTGCTGAACCCAAATGTGCTTGTACATATATTTTGCTTTTGGCAGCACCCAAGGGTAGTGAAAGCAAAGTAGTTCCTGCAGGCTCCAGAGAACTCTTTATTTCTCCAAGGATCTGAGCAAGTCTCCATCTAATTTTGCAGCATATCTGGGGTGTTTAGTGTTGCTGAATTAGCGTTTTCAAGTTTTACTTAGATTCAAAGTCCTCGAGGGGTGGAATTGGATTCTTTCGGGATTTGGTGTGTTGCTGAATGTTCTTCCCCACATGATCTGCTCAACTGGCTACGTTCTATTTACTTGTCCGCCGCCATGGTAGGTACTTGTTTTTCCGTGAATGCCTGGACGACAATGCTCGAAGGCTTGAAATCGTCTGCCCCATACAAAGCGTTTGCCAATTCGAGCTAAAAAAACAGAACCAGTGTCAATCAAGAATGAATAATTTGAAGCCTGCATTCAATCAGAGACTTGTCACTTTGACTCTGCATGCACAGCCTCCTCCTGACCCAGTAGCTTCACCATGGACACCACGTGAGATTTTTCATCATCAGCTATCCTTTGCTTAACCAATTCACTTGAAGCACATTCAAATGAAGCGTTAGTCCTTAACCTCAATGTGCACGTGCATGTGAATAAGGAAGGACTCTTTAAGTTGTGCCATTATTCAAGGCCCGCCGCAATTACTGCTCCTTACACAACAAACACACACACACAGCCGCACAAATACAAAAAAAAAACACAATCTTACACGTGAGAGCTGAAAGAAAGGCAAGAGCAAACAAATCACCTTCACTGGAAGTTTTCGTGTGTTTCTTTTTTTAATTAAACCTACCCACCAGCCAGTGTGGACTGTTCTTTGTGAACATACCCCTGCATCGTCGCCCACACGAACTTCTTTTCATTTTTGCACATGCCTTTGTATCTCTCTCTTTCGGCTTCGGTGGGAAGGCGAAGGCCCGCAAATGAAAGAACGTGAATCTTTTCGAAAGTGGATGTGACATTCGATTCCGAAGGACACACGAAAATTTGCGTAATCGAAGCGGCTACTGATATTGAATCTGCGATTTCGTGTCGGGAACTCAATGCATTCCTGGATCTCGAGTACGTTATTTTTCAGACGTTTGTGAAAAAAATAAACACCAAAAAGTGGGAACCCCGAACCGGGGCAACCTGTCAACAGCAGCACTCAGAGTTTCTCAAACTTATGCTCGTTGAACACTGCTCGTGTCCGTTTCGCGATCCCGGAGTGAATAAAAGTCTCAGTGTCACATCCTTGTAAGCCCCCGTAATTACCTCGGAAATGAGAGGGTTGCCGGCGCGCGAAACTTCTCCGTTTTATGTTCATAACTTGCAGGCTGTCCCGTGCGCTAAACAAAATGGCGGTCATTTTTTTTCCGTTGTCCCACCGGTAGTTGTTAACAACTATTTCTCCCCCAGTCAACCCAGACCCCGCCGATGCAATATGCCTGGGCGCCCTGGCGGATGGGGTGGTGTTGTTTGAACTTTTGCCCCGTTTTGGCTCCCCCGAGGACATCAGCGAAATCTGTTCAATTTGGATATTTACTCATTCCGGCGCTCGGTCTTATACATTTTCTCGTTTTTCTTGTACCCCGTTTTGGCACGCCATTATAACAAATTTGTTGTGGAAGTCTGCCTTTGTTGCCGCTCTTGGATTTATTTGTAGCTAGCTTCGTTGTTTATCGATGTCGAGAGAGAGAGGGGATTCAGACGAGGCCGAATTGGCTGTGCACTTACACGCGTAGGGGTGAAGGATATTATGCCATTTTGGCCTCAATAATTATGCTGAATTTGAGTTAAGTTGGTGCTGCTGAGTGGATAGTGCTACTGTGCTGCCAGGAAATTTGAATAAAACCGCTTGAGGGATCTGGGACACATGCACAGGGGTGGTGCATGTCATTTAATGCTTCCTCTGCGGCTGCTGCAGGAGAATGATGATGACAGCTTGAGCATTTTTTTTTTTTTGTGAAACATTTCATGAGACTACTTTTAGTGGTATAAGTGCCCATCAGCAGCGCTCTTCGTTACTTAACCGACTGCAATCCTTTGGGGTCGCTGTCCGATGCAACGAAACATTATAATGCTCATAAATTGTGTGGACGAGGTTAAGCGCTTCAGCCCCAAAAACAACTGCAGTGATACTCTGCAGCAGCGGGACAATGGGTGTCCATAAATGTTGCCAGCTTACTTGCATTTAACGTGAAATGTTGCCTGGGAGGCCTACGATTTGTCACAATAGAGACCGAGTTTTAGTCTCTTGTGGGCTCAAAGTGGTGCAGTGAGCAGATGTGAGGTTTTGCTTGTCAATCGTGATAGGTATGAGTGCTTTTAGATTAATTTTCCCTTACCAGTGAACCAATGATCGTGTTTGCTAGTCACCTTGAAAAGATGCGACTGAACAAGCACGTCCAACTATTGGCAACTTTGTACGAAATCAGATTCACCCACAAAACACGCAGTCGAATGTTTGGTTATCATTTGATGCTTCGAGCCGGATGGATACTTCCCCAAAAGATGTTGCAATACTTCCGGCAGTCTAGCTATCTTTACTCATATCTGAGGCCACCGTCTTGGGAGGTCTGAGTCTGGGCAATACTTGCCAGTCCCGGGCACACTGCTTCCAGCCGTCAAGACCAAGTTGTCTGGGGTCCGTGTTGACTTGCTCTTTTTACCAGAGGTTAGGCTTTCCACTCCACATCGAATCAGGAGGCTCATATTCGAAGACCTGTTGTAGTTCATGCGACTACGCCACCGATTTTTTCCCTCCGAACTACATTACCGACTTCGTAGGTAATGCCCTCTCCACCGCTAATATGTATTTGGAAGCAATAGGAAGGGAATGTGTCGCCAAACTCAATCACCGTATACACAGACGGCTCCACATAGCAAGAAGAGTTCGCTGAAGAAGGAAAAAGCCTAGTGTTGATGAAACAATAATAAACAATTTTAGTGGGCAAATGTGTGTGAATAATCTGCGCAAACAACTTTTGTGAACAGATTGTAAACATAGTGCACCATTGTGACTCGATTACATCGTTTCCAGTTAATAGATCAGTAGATAGATCAATCTTTATTCAAGGAACAAATGTACTCGAAATGGCAAAAATAATTGGTCTGCTTGGCGAAAATAAGTCGCCTGGCATTGATGGAATTCTAGCTGTGGACATAAAAACTCACGTTGAAATTTTCGCACATATCTTATGCCAATTTGATAATTTGAGTCTTACACAAGGAAGGATCCCTGAGATCTTAAAAACTGCGGTTGTCAAGCCAATATACAAAGGAGGTACAAATACTAAACTCAAAAATTACAGGCCAATATCAATATTGTCAGTAATCGAAAAGTGTCTTGAAGAGGTAGTAACAAACCGATTGCAGAATTTTATTGAAAAACACTCTATCATCCACGAAAGCCAGTACGGTTTCCAAAAAAGGAAAAGCACAGGTAAACTAGTAGGGGAGTTCGCAAACTACGTCAACGAAAGTGTGAACAAAAGCTATCACGTTCTGGACCTATTTATGGGCTTTCGACACCCTTAATCATTCAAAACTAATAGATGCTCTGGAACGTATTGGTATACGAGGAGTAATGGCTGATTGGTTAAAGGAATACCTGTACAGCCGATTTTACTGCGTCAAGATCAGCAATACCTATAGCCAAAAAGAACATGCACAATACGGAGTCCCACAAGGATCGAAATTGGGCCCACTCCTATTCATATTATACTCCAATGAGCTTCTTCGCATATTCAAGCTTGTCACACCCTTTGCTTGTGCCGACGATACGGGAGTAGTGGCATGCCATAGATATTTGCAGACGGCAACAACAGGCAGAGGCATGCAGAGTTTGATGATGCAGTAAAATGGTGTCATGATAATGGGTTAGTAATTAACGCCCCGAAAACAAATATGATGCACATCAGAAACCCGCAATTCAAGGCTACCGAACAGCAAGTATACTGTAGGAATGATTCCTGTCGTAACTCTACTAGCTGTCCTATAGATATAGTAGAAAGTTACAAGTATCTAGGACTAACAATTGACAGTAATTTCTTATGGGATACGCATATTGATCAGTTACGATCGAGTATTAAAAGGGCACTATGTACCATGCACCAACATCAGTGCTAAGGAATGTGCACTTTGCGCTAGTGGAATCTAAACTGAGATATGAAATACTTGCCTGGGGTATACAAAAACTGCAAAACGTTGCACTGAAATAAATGAACGCACCTTCTCATCGAAATTTTGCTGAGCGAGAAAGTTTTAATGTTCTTCATCTTTAAAATGACGCTGATATTATAATGCCACGACGATCGACGATTCATCACACTAATTAACCATGGGATACATACAAGAAGACGTGTACAAGGCATGCTCTAAGAACCCCGGTTTTACAACAACTATGGGAGAAGACAGTTGAAAGTGACAGTGTTCCTGAAGCTCTCAACACAAGTCCGCAAGCGCTAAGGCAAAACCTGCTAAACAATGGACGAAAGAAAGAGTATCATTCAGGTGTATGGTGACCCGTGGCGTTGTGGATATGTGCGTCGACGCAACCTCGACGTCGAAGGTAGGATCCCTGGACTGTGCGATAAAAATTATCTTCACAGCCTCACCTCTTTCCAGTCGGTGACAATGCTCAAGGAGTATTTCCTGCCTAAAAAAAGCTTCGGAGTCGGCATAAATCTGTACGTGTTTCTTCGGCTCTTGAGAGAACAATGACCTTATACTTTTGGCTGATGTTGTATCTGAGAAGACTTTTGCCAACGACAAACATTTTCTTGGTGTTGTTCATGTTCAGTTCGTTAAGAATTTCAGGGTCGATTAGCCTATGATTAGGTCATCTTTTGTGATGAGCTTGTAGGCGTTAACCATAGCTTCTTTCTTTATTTGTAGATGGAGGGACGCGACTGTGATGACTTCTAGTGCAGCTTTGAGTATTGTTCTCATTGCTCCTGTGATGCTGACACAAGCTAGTCTTTGCAGTTTGTTGAGCACGGCTTGTGCAGCTGTTTGTTTTGTCTTATACCTGGTGCAGTGTATGTGA
Organism: Eristalis arbustorum; assembly: GCA_916610145.1. Lineage (NCBI taxonomy): Eukaryota > Metazoa > Arthropoda > Insecta > Diptera > Syrphidae > Eristalis > Eristalis arbustorum. The sequence goes on along the minus strand of OU744316.1, from coordinate 89,020,094 downwards.
ATTTTCGTCTGCTGATGACCGTGTATAGAAATTGACGCTTCAGTTTTTGCCAATGAAACTGCTGCTGGTCCACAAGGTGGTCCTGGCTTGGTCAATATTGTCAGTCTCTCATGTTTGTTAAACCTATGTAGGTTTTTGATGTCTTGTCGAAGAGAGAGTGGGTTTTTTTTTAGTTTGTTTTTTTTTCTTCTTAACATTGAGTTCAACTTTATGCACAAGTTTGGGACAACGGTTGAGTGTTGTTTGTGGTAGATCAGAGACTCTGTCGTCTGCATATCTTTGCACATAAACGCCTTCGTTGCTGAGGATGTCAATTAGTTTATTCACTTTTATGAACCACAGGAGGGTATTGCAACGGAGGCCGCGAAGATGGGTTTAGCTGTAAGCGAGGGTAAGACCAAGTATATGCTGTCAACGAGAAAGGACACCCAGCACCGACGTCTCGGTCAGAACGTCACAGCAGACAGATATGACTTGGAGGTAGTCAAAAATTAGGAACCACTACCAATTCAGACAATGACACCAGCGCAGAAATCATACGAAGAATAACTCTTGCCAATCGGTGCTTCTTTGGGCTAAGAAAGCAATTGGTAAGCAAAGCCCTCTCTCGAACAACCAAGGTAACGCTTTACAAGACCTTAATCGTGCCAGTCCTGCTATATGGCGCGGAGGCATGGACTCTGTCAAAAGAGACCGAAGCTGATCTTGGTTGCTTCGAGAAGAAAATTGTTCGTGTGATTTTCCGTCTCGCCTAGGAGGTCTAGGTCTCGCCTAGGAGATACAACGTCAAACTATATGTGCTGTTCAGCGAAATCTACTTAGCCAGAAAGGTGAAAATCCAAGATTGAGATGGCTAGGTCATGTAGAGCGGATGGAAACCAATGCTCCGGCCGTAAAAAGTCTTCGAATCCACCCCCGAGGGACGGCGAAGTAGAGGAAGCGACCGCGACTCAGGTGGCGCACGCAGGTGGAAAGGGACCTCAACCAACTATGCATGCGAAACTGGAGACAGCTAACGATCGAGCTGGCTGGAGATGCTTGTTTGTTGAGGCCCAGGTCCACCCCGGATTGTAGCGCCATTTTAAGTAAGTAAGTATTAAATATTCCTGTTCTGAGGATGCAACGTTGAAAACGTAAATAGTACGTGAGTATATCGCGTTTAGACAGACAGGCTGGGGAGCTAATACTTAAAACATCAATACAACGGAATGACCAGGAGTGCCCATTAGACATTTGACAGAGTGCGGTGAATTTTAACGATATTCTTAGTCACATCCCAGGTTTCATTTGCTTATATCGTACGGACCGGGCAATCGTTTCGTCCACATTCAGAAAACAAGATAGATTCGGGCGCACAAAGATACACAACAGCCCTTCAAACTGATTAAAGTCCTTGTCGCATGCCTCTATGAATTACATTCCGACCACATTTTGAGTGATTGCATGCGCTTCTGAGCACAGCAAGCCCGACATCCCTCAAATAAATGCCTTCCAGTGGCAACTCATTCTTGCAGCGCATACTGTTCGTGGGTAAAAATTACTGCGGCAGAAATAAGTTGTTAAGCGCTGTTCACTCATTGCCCCGCACAGCCATCGACCGCAAATGTCGAAATAACTTTTTAATCATTTGTTTTCGCTGTTCCTCTGTACAAATCCCAGGAAGCATGCACAAAGAAGGCCACCTCGACACACACTCACTCCCGCCCGCAGTCAGCTGCGCAAATGTCACGCGGGTGGAACGCACCCGAGCGACCCGAAGGACTAGCGTCCGGCAATGAAAATCCTTTTTCGGATAAACTTTCGCGTACGCGTATAATTAATTCATGCTTCCTTCGGTGGGTAAAGACGAAAAAGCGGCTCTCTCTCGGCCTCCCTCCCCATCAATGACCTTCGTCGATAATTACTTTCCAACGAAACCGAAATCGATTTTCCCCGTGTCCTCCCATTGCCGCCACCACCACCCTTGGCGAGCTTTAGACGCGTGTGTTCGGGGGATTTACGCTCCCGCCTGATCCTTCTACAATTGTTCTATTTATAAGTGAAGCGATAGAAAATGACGCACATCGTCGAAGCGACCGAGACTCAACGACGACACCGAAAAAAAGAAAAATTAAACAAAACCCTGCTCAAAGCGCACACCCCGCCGATAATTGCGATAATTTTAAACGTGCCTCGACTCCGATGTCGTGCTATTTTCGGAGCCAGCCTTTGCATGACATCGGCTTGAGCTCCGGAATATCCCGCGCGCCGTTGTGTTGTGCCAATTAGAATACTTCAGTTTATACACCCAGTGGCTGCGCGGGCGGAGCTGGTGAGTGTAATTTTCGGTTTCATGTCATTGAGGGGGGTGCTCTCGCCTTGATGATTCGATTTTTGTTTTGTCGACGTCGTCGTTGTTGTTGCTGCATCCGTTCCGCATGGAGCCCCTTCCTGTGTTGGCTAGCCAGCACGCCACCATCCCGGCGTGGCGTGGCGCGGCGAAGACGTTTGTGGGTTAAGGTTGCCCTGATTATTTTGAAGGGTATTGACGACGACGAGAGCGAAAGATAAGGGCTGGTGGAATGATGAGTGGGTGTGTTATTTTTCAATGCAGTACTGGAGCGCATGGGGTGTGGGTGCTGTTCAGGGAGCTGGTTCTCCGAGTGCACGAGCTGCTCAAGGGGAGAGCGTTGAGATAAATAGAGCCAGTTTCAATTCTGGGAACCGAGGTTTCTCTGGCTCTTTAGGCGGGGAACGATACAATTTATGTCCAAGCTGCTGTCAGACAAAAAACAATGCCATTCTGATTGAGTTAAAGAAGATCTTTTACATCGTCTGGTTGGAGGGCTAAGACTATAGACGAACAGTGTACATGATCTATGACATGTTGGGAGATAAGAAGTACCTTGCAAGAGTGGCGACGTAACTTCTACCACACCCAACCCGTTCACAATACACAGGTTCAATGCTACTCGACCCTTAGCTGTGAAATGTGGTGTGTATAGTGTCTAAACAGTTGGGCATTTTAACAATTATTTTAATAAGGTAAAGGTCCAATTAAAGCAAAATAGCACTTGGTTAATGCGTACTTGTACTGTTCACTGTGGTTAAACTTTGGGCCTCACACCTTTCTCTATTGAGATCTTCCTCTTTCATGCCGTACGCCAAACACTGGACACGTGATCCCAATTCGATCAGGATGTGGTGTCTTCTTCTTGATTGGCGCTACAGTCCGGGGTGGACCTGGGCCTCAACCAACATGCCTCTCCAGCCAGCACGATCTTTCGCCAGCTGCCTCCAGTTGCGCACACCAAGTTGGTTGAGGTCCTTTTCCACTTGTGTGCACCATCTAGTGCGAGGACGACCTCTGTTGCGGTGTCCCAATGGCTCGGTGTCGAAGACTCTTCGGGCCGGAGTTGTGGTGTCCATCCGCTCTACATGACCTAGCACCGCTTAACTAGGTGCATGCCGCTATACAGCCCGTATAGTTCGTGGTTGAACCTTCTCCTCCAAACGCCTTCAACGCAAACAGGACCAAAGATCGTACGCAGAACTTTTCTCTCAAAACAACCAAGAGCTTCTTCATCCGCTTTCAATAGCGTCCATGTCTCTGCGCCATAGAGCAGGACTGGGATGATCAGGGGTTTATGCAAGCTCAATTTGGTATTTCGAGAGATGGCTCTGTTACTCAATTGCCTCTTGAGCCCAAAGAAACACCGATTGGCAAGAGTAATTCTGCGCTTGATCTCGGTACTGGTGTTGTTGTCCCTATTTACTCCGGAGCCTAGGTAGACGAAGTCCTTGACTACCTCAAAGTTTCTGCTGCCCAATATGACGCTCTGTCCGAGACATCGATGTTGTGCGTCCTTCCGTGATGACAGCATGTACTTTGTTTTGCCCTGGTTTATCGCTAGACCCATTTTAGCCGCTTCCGCTTCGATGCCAGCAAACGCCTGATTGACGGCTCGCTGTATTCGTCCAATCACGTCAATGTAGTCCGCGTAAGCAAGCAGTTGAACGGACTTTTGAAAGATCGTGCCTCGGGTGTTTGCGTTTGAGTTTCGCATGATTTTCTCAAGTATGATGTTAAGGAAGTCACATGACAGCGTGTCGCCTTGCCTAAAACCTTTCCCGTCTCGGTGAGTTCGTTACCGTACTTCTCTCGATATCCTCATCCTTACCTTGGCTACAACAAGGAAATGGTCCGAGTCGATGTTGGCTCCTCGGAACGTGCGGACATCGAGAATATTGGAGGAGTGTCTGACGTCGACCTTATGGATGTTGAGCTGTGGGAACCGCGTGCTCATCACAGAGAGGTTACGCCCCGAGGCGAAATCTACCAGCCTGAGTCCGTTTCCGGATGTGTTGTCGTGCAGGCTGTGTTTTCCGATGACTCTAGCAAAGATTTATTCCTTGCTCAGCTCTGCGTTGAAATCTCCTAGAACGATCTTGATGTCATAGCTGGGTCATGGATCTTATGTTCTTTATAGGAGATCATAGAAGTCATCCTTGCTATCGTCATCCTTCTCCTCCGTCGGGGCGTGTGCGCAAATCAGGCTGATGTTGCCTTGATGCGGATTGTTGTGAGGCGCTCGCTGATATAATCAAAGCTTAAGACTTCTTGCCTAAGTCTGCCTCGAACAACAAAACCGCATCCATATAAGCGCTGCCTTCCCTCTTTGTCGCAGTTTCTCATCTTCCTTTTGCCCGGCCCATCGCATCGCATCTCCTGGATGGCGGTGACATCTGCTTTGTAGCAGTCCAGGGCCTCCGCGAGTTCATCGGCTGCACGTGGTCTGTTCAGGGACCTCACATTCCACGTGCAGAATCGAAAGTCATTGTCCTTTGATCGTTTGCTGGGGTCGTCAACTTTGAATCCGTCCATATCCGAGGCCTGTTGTCGGTTCGTAACCGTTGGTTTTTTATGTGGTGAGGGAGTTAACCTCACGCACAACCTACAACTGGTAGGCCAGGCATATTATTTGACCGTCGGGCAGAGGGGGATCGCTGCATACATTAGTTCACCACACAACGGTTGTTGTGATGGCTATCCAGAGGCGCCACGAGGAGGCTGTATGTCAACTTGACTTAAGGGCAAGTAGGGATCGCGCTGGCATCCTACCAGGTTGGGTGCAGTCAGCAACATTGCCCTGTGTACATAAGCCCATGCCCCGATGTAGAGTTGGGGTCGCGAACATTATTTTTGTCGCTCAGAGCTGGAATCGAACCTACGACGTCGAGGTTGGGGTCGACGCACATACCCACAAGCCACGGGCCACTACCACAAGGGTGCCTTCTAGATCCCATGCTTGTCGTAACTTATGGTAATTCATTACTTATCAGGCAGACGAACCATGAAGGGTCTGAGCCTGAGCAATTGCTGCTTTCCATCGGTGACGGTCCTGGACACGCTGCTTCCAGTCATCAAGGTCAAGCTGTCTTGTATCCGCGATGACTTGGTCTTTGTACCGGAGGTTCGGTCTTCCTCTCCTTCTCGAACCAGGAGGCTCGGATTCGAAGACCCTCTTTGCTGGAGCGTTGTTGTCCATTCGCTCGATGTGGCCGAGCCAGTGTAGTCGACGAATTTTTGCCTTCCGGACTACATCCATGGTAATTCATTATTTACTCAATATTTCAAAGGCAGCCTTGCTGATGATTCTGCTTATTCCAGTAGCAAGCACTTGGCCTAAGCTGATGTGAAATTCGACCTAGAAACTCTGCACACACATATTTTGCCACATCGGTGCCTATGTTAGGTTAGCTTCAAACGGATGGATGACGCAGTTTGTTGAGTGCCTGCCCTTGGTTATAGGGGTGCCCAGTTCGATTCCGATGATGTTTATCTGGTTTTCAAATCTGGCCCAGTCACAATTTGTAGTTGGGATCAATTGAACAGCATTGGGAATCAAAATTAACCGAACAATGGTCTAAATGCCCAATAACCTAATCTAACTTTGCTTCGAATGGCGAAATAAAATTGTTGTAAGCACATTTATGGTGGCATTTATGATGCTATCATGCAGTATAGTAAACTTATGCTCTGAGTCGGAGCTGTAAAAGACTGCAATATTTTGATTTTAACAATCAATTGACTTCATGTTTGGAATCTTTCAATTCCTGAATTCACTTTCGGACTTCAGTCTTTTGATTTGAAATCAATTGAATGCAAGTCTATCGACTGACAGTGCATTCACAGAAGTCACTTCGAAGTCTTTATCAGCTGTGGGAAGGCTCTTTTCTGAATACGTTGGTCTGCTGAATACGGCGAGGATCCATTTCAGGCTCCAATTGTGAAAAATGTTTGCTTCTGAGAGTAAATCGCTTGGAAAATTGATAAATATGCAAATTCTTAATTGAAATAAATTTAATTCAGTTATTTTAAGTGTTCCATTTTTTTATAGTACGACTCCATCCCCATCTCCATCCCTTCTCACCGACGTGAACACCACGTACTTCTGTTCCCCTAAACCCAAAAACCCATTGTATTCCATATAAGAGTATTCGTGATTCGATGTGACTTGCTCAAGCCTGCTCACATACTGAAATCCCAAACACTGCAACAACTTAGTTGAAGTTCCAAAGACTTCAACCGAATGCGGGTGACTTCAAGTGAATGGTACTGACTTCAGTCAATGCACTGTCATTCGATAGACTTGCATTCAGTTGATTTCAAATCAAAAAACTGGTGGTAAAGATTGATCCAATCAAGACTTCAAATAGAATGGTGACTTCAATGCTGAAGTTCAGAAGTCCCAAATTAAGTCAATTGAAAAAACAGACAATTATTTTTTTGAATTTAAAGATTACATTCCCAAACGATTGCAGTCTTTTACAACTCTGATCTGAGTGCTACAGCGGTTTACATCTGTTGAAACTAGTGACTCTGGTGAGCTCGTATTGATTGCGGTAGAAGCCAGCCTACCTCCTCAAAAATCAAGACAACTTCTGCAGACAGCACAACGGCGATGATGAGCAAAATACCAAAATAGTCGATGATGGACAAGTATTTCGCCCTCCCGAGCTCATTGAAGTCACGGCAACAGCAATCACCAAACTGAATTCCAACAAGGTTGCTGGTGCCGATGGATTGCCCGCTAAGCTGTTCAAAGCAGCTGGTGATGACATGGTAAGGTGCAAACACCAACTCATCTTCAAAATCTAGTCGGATGAAAGTACGCCCGACGGATGGAATCTCAGCATCGTTTGACCCATCCTAAAGAAAGGAGACCCTCTAAACTGTGCCAATTACAGAGGTATAAGTCTCCTAAACATAGCACATATGGTAAGATCCTTTCTGCAGTCGTATGTAAGCACCTGCAGGCTCAGGCCAGTTTAATCCACTATTGACCAAATATTCACTTTACGGCAGATCTTGGAAAAGACTCAGGAGTTTCATATCGAAACCCACCACCTATTGACATCGACTTTAAAGCCGCGTATGTAGCGTCAGCACTTCCACAATGCTGAATGTAATAGAGCTCACATTACTCTTTCTGGGAATGTGCATCGCAGAGTCGCCATGTCATCTGATCCCATTTGGACAGATCCTGCAATTGATCCTGCTGATGCACAAATTTATGTATCGCCCACACTCTGTCTTGATCATTCGTAAGAAATAAAGTTCAGTTTGAAAAGTCATCTCGTCGTCTGGGCATGTAATTCGTATGACAGTATTTATAGAGACGAGTTATGCAGAACCTTGTCTAGTTTTGGAAACCCTGGAAAACTTGCTCGCCTTTGAAAAATGACTATGGAGAACGTCCGATGCTCCGTCAAGAGACTCCTGGTGTCAGAGAGGATTTAGACAAGGCGACGCACTTTCATGCGACTTTTTTGACATCATTCTAGAGAAGATCCTTTTCAACATCGTTCTTGAAAGAATTGTTCAAAACTCGAACGCCAACACCAGAGGAACAATCTTTCAAAGGTCCGTCCAACTACTCGCATATGCCGACGACATTGACATTATCGGAAGAACGCAGCGTGATGTCAAAGGCGCTTTTGTGAGTATTGCAACGGAGGTCGCGAAGATCGGTTTAGCGGTAAACGAGGGTAAGACCAAGTATATGCTGTCAACAAGAAAGGACACCCAACACCGACGTCTCGGTCAGAACGTCACGGCAGACAGATATAACTTTGAGGTAGTTAAAAACTTTGTCTACCTAGGAACCGCTATCAACTCAGACAACGACACCAGCGCTGAAATCAAACGAAGAATAACTCTTGCCAATCGGTGCTACTTTGGGCCAAGAAAGCAATTAGTCAACAAAGCCCTATCTCGAACAACTAAGGCAATGCTTTACAAGACCTTAATCGTCCCAGTCCTGCTATATGGCGCGGAGGCATGGACTCTGTCAAAAGCGGATGAAGCAGCCCTTGGTTGCTTCGAGAGGAAAATTCTTCGGGTGATTTTCGGTCCCGTCTGCATAGATGCTGAGTGGAGGAGGAGATACAACGACGAACTATACGGGCTGTTCAGCGACATCGACTTAGCGAGAAGAGTGAAGATCCAACGATTGAGATGGCTAGGTCATGTAGAGCGGATGGAAAGCAATGCTCCGGCCCGAAAAGTCTTCGAATCCACCCCCGAGGGACGGCGCAGTAGAGGAAGACCGCGACTCAGGTGGCGCACGCAAGTGGAAAGGGACCTCAACCAACTATGCGTGCGAAACTGGAGACAGCTAGCTAAAGATCGAGCTGGCTGGTGACGTTTGTTGGTTGAAGCCCAGGTCCACCCCGGACTGTAGCGCCACCTTAAGTAAGTAGAGAAGATCCTGCGGAACTCAAACATCAATAGAGGCACGATCTTTCACAGATCTATGCAACTGCTCGCTTATGCCGCTGACATTGATATGATCGGAAAACGGGCTGTCAGTGGGTCATTTGAGCGCATCGAGAGGTGCTGTCGATGCTGTCTACAAAAAAGGTCCATCAACACCGACATATTGGACAAAGTGTCACAATAGACAAATACAGCTTCGATGTAGCTAAAGACTTTGTCTATCTAGGCTCTGCAATAAATCCCGGAAATGACACCAAGGCGGCGATAAAACGAGAGAAAACATTGACTAAAACTATGCTGTCGCTTTATAAGACCTTGATAGTCCTGCGGCATGGCGCTGAAACAAGGACATTAACTAAAGTGGACGGAAAATCCGTCGAATCATATTCAGACCCGCTTGTGAGGAACGAGTTTGGAAGAGGAGACTGTGCGACAAACTCTACGAGATGTACAACGAGTGTCTCGACTCAGAATGCTAGGACATGTAAAGTGAAAGGACACCAACGCTCCGACTCAGAAAGTCTTCGAGGCCAAACCTGAGCGACAAAGAGATCTTAATCAGCAGGGTGTACAAAGCTCGAGGAGCAGGAAAAGGAGCTGACGGCGCCTCGCCCAAGATAGAGCTAGTTGGAGAGGAATGCTGACTGAGGCCCAGGTCTAAACGACGGTAGCGCCACGCAAAGAAGAAGAAAAAGAACAAGCTCTGACTTAGTTCTGTCAAGTGGATCATATAAAGTATAATTATAGTTTGGTGGAAGTTTATCTCAAATTTGACCAGATCTGATCAAGGCTCAAGCAGGCATTTGTAATGGCATACAAATGACCACTGGAGTTCAACCAACCTAGGATTTTGTCTTGGAAAAAAGTTATTTAAAAACACCAATTCGAATAGGATGTCCTGTATATTTGTCAAAAAAAATACTTTTTAAATAAGAGTGTACCGAAAGTATAGAAGAAAATCCCGTTCTTCAGACCAAGACGAAGTAAAGATAGCGATATCGGGCTGTATCATGTGCCCGATGGACGGCAAGGGGACCCCTTCTGCTGCACCAAATATCGGGGGATAAGTCTCCTGAACATTTCCTATAAGATCTTTTCTGCTTTTTTGTATGAGGACTTGAAAGCATTCATCAATAATCTGAAAGGTCCGCATCAGAGTGGCTTGGGACTGGGAAAGTCCACAATAGACCAGATAATGAAAAAGACTCAAGAACCAAATCGACATTCACCATCTGTTCATCGATTTCAAGTGCGCATATGACAGAGAACTGTCGCTGCTCCATCAAGGTTGGTAACGAACTCACCGAGACCCTCAATGTCAAAAAACAACAATTTAGACAGTGCAACCCACTGTCACTTGGTTTTTTCAATATCGGTCCAATTGTTAGCATACTTCAATGACATTGAAGTGATTGGCAGAACTCAGCCATCCGTCAATGAAATGTTTGCTGGTAAACGGAGGCGGCAAAAATTGGTTTAGCTGTGAATGAGGGAAAAGCGAAGTATATGTTGCCATCAAGAAAGGGCACACAACATCGACGACCATATCAGAATGTCACCATAGGCATCCACAACTTCGATATAGTAAAGGACTTCATCTGCCTTGGCTCCCAAGTTAATAGTAGGAACAACATCAGTACCGAGACTAAGCGCAGAATAACTTTTGGCAACCGCTGTTTCTTTGGGTTCAAGAGGCAATTGAGTAGTCGAGCCCTCTCTCGAAAGACCAAGCTCACGTTATAAAAGACCTTGATCATCCCTGTCCTGCTGTATGGCGCGGAAGCTTGGACTATCTCAAGAGCGGATGTGGCTTCTTACACGTCTGTGATATAAGCGCCATCTAAGGAACCCACAAGGAAATGCTCATACATACTCGACAATCAACGAATATGACATTTAAAATTGAAGTGAAGTTGGTTACGTTGAAAAGAAAACCGGAACATAGTTAAAAAACGCTTGACTTAAATATTTACGAGCAACGAAAGCATCAGCAAACGGCCCAAAGGAATTTATGTATGCTTTTCTTAGATGCTTCAGATCTACCAGAGTTGTGACATTAAAGCGGCACATATTTTGTATTGGGTTCCTACAGGACCATCGCTTACACCTACCGACACATGGAGTGAAGTTAACTCCAGCTTCCGTCGATGATCCAGCTTTGATTGTGGACGCAACGATTTTGAAATCCACGCATTGCCCTGGCCATCCTTATGCACTACAAGAGAGTGGATCAACATATGTCCTTATTTTTGAGTTTGGAAACAGGGGACGTTGCTGAGGGTCGTTTGTGTAACTCTCTTGCAGTGCCTTGTGTCAGCCGACATCATATGTACGACTTACTGGTTAGTTTTTATTCGAACGTCAGATATCAGACGCTGGTCGTACCTTATGAGAAAGAAACGACCAACTTTAGAATCCGTTGAGCCAATACCCCGTGGCTGTCCACCGATACACAGAGTACGGCTATAGACTGTCTCTCAGTTACGGTTTTCTTAAACTTACCTCACCACCCTTTTCGCGGGCCACTCTGCTCAGGCGATGACAGCGGTCCACGCCGATGGTGCATATCGCCGGATTGCACTGCGTCAGATAGCGCCCGCTGCCGCAGCCGACGTCACAGACCACCGAGCCCGGATCGAGGGCGGCCAGGAACTGCGCCACCCTCGGCCGTATCGGACCCGATGGCTCCTCGCAATTCTCGTACACATCGTGCACGTAGGCCCGTTCCAAGGCAGCCGAACGTCCACTGGCATCGTTGGACCTCTGCCGGTCGCTGCTGCTGCCGCGGCTGTGTACCTCCCCCACTGCGACTAGTCTCGTGCGGGTCCTTGGCGATGGAATGTCCCGATAGTAGTGATCACCGATCGAGGGTGGCGCTGCTGCGCCCACAGTTGGCGGCTTCGGACTTGTCGGACCTTGTGTGTTCGTTGAGTTGTTCTGCTGCACTTGCTGCTGCTGCTGCTGTTGATGATGATGATGATGATGATGAGTATTCTTCGTGCCTGGCGAAGCGACGGAATTCGCTCCCGTTGAAGTCGTCGTCGGTGTCGTCTTTTCGGCTGTGGTTGTCGTTGTCGTGGACGCTGCTGCTGTTGTTCCTGCTGTCGTCATCGATGATAATCGTCGTTGTTGTTGCTGCTGCTGAAATTGAGTTTGCTGCTGCTGCTGCTGAGTGAATAGCCCTGCCCCATCTGTGAAGGAAGGAAGGAAAAAAAAACGCAATAAATCAGTGAGCAGGAACTTTTTCTGAAAATTAAGGAAAAGCTCAATCACTCACACACACGCACAGGGGGGTCTACTTTCGTACTCAGGCGCATAAGCACAGAGCACACAGTACACAGCACCGAGCGCTGACGTTGACGGTTGTTGACAGGAGGGGTGTCGTTGTTATTGGCGGAAAGTTTTCCACTTCATGGCGGCTGTCAATGAGTGAGAGAATGCTGCCCTGTGTCGAGCAAGGAAGGGGTCATGCACGGAGCAAGAGTCACCGTAAAAAGCTCCTCCAGCCCCACCAGAGCGTAAGTGGCGCATGGGGGCGAGGGAGATGTAAAATAAAAATAAATTTTGATAGCATTACCATTAACAGGTGGATTTGATTTCCCTTTCGAGGCCTTAGCTTCTGTTTACCATGATTGATGTGCGGGCATTCTCGGCTGTGCGGTTTTTCGAGGTTCGCCTGTGGCTCGGTGGGGCGCGGAGGAGACTTCTTTATTCTCCCGTGGGGTTGGAGTTTTTAGTTATTTCCTATTGACGCGCGTACAGCGGATGATGCGTGTATCGATTTTTACCAGTCGGTGACGGAGCAGAAGCAAAGTGGGGAGAGTTTCTTTTTGTTTCTCTGCTCCGGTTAAAGGTTTCTAGTTGATTGTGTGTCAGAGACATTAGGGCGACCGTTAAGGATGCGGTGGCAGTAAAAATTGACTCAGTCGAAGGTCGGCGGATGGTCTCATGTGGTCGTTGGCAAATAGGACACGTCAGAGCTTTGTTAATGACGGCAAATGAAGGAAGATTCCGATGAACGATGGTGGATACTTTTAAACGAACATTAGGCGATGGTGTGCTGGAGGGATGATGCAAAGATGAGATGTGAGAGGATGTAGGCTGGGGGATGTATACATTCTGATACAAGATGTTACTGCTGCTCATGGGGAAGTGTGAAAGGGGTGACATCACGGCCAAGTTAAGTTCATCTCTCTAAAGAGCTAATATCTGTCCACTCTACGATCTTTGAAAATAGCCACTGACCTCATAACACCTGACTTTCAAAAAAGCAGTCGTAAGGGCCAAGCGTGAGTCGTGGAGATCTCACTGCAGTGTGATGATGAACACAACTGAGACTGCCCGACTACGCAAAATATTAGCTAGGAGTCCTTCGGTCACGGGCTTCATTAAAAATAAAGAGGGCAGATACCAGGTAAACCGGTATGTAATGAGTTTTTTTGAAAATCAAACACGAATTATTAGTGGGAAAGTAAAAACATTTTATTCAAAGTATTGGCCATTGTTTTCTACACATTTTGACCACCTTTCTGGCAATTTGTGAATACTACGCCAATAAAATTGTTCGTCTTTTAAAGCAAACCAATCAGACACCCAATTTTGGACTTCTTTGTAGGAATCGAAGTGCTGCTCAGCCAATGCGTGTTCCATCGATGAAAAAAAAGGGTAGTCGGAAGGAGCCAAGTCTGGTGAATACGGCGGGTGGGGTAGCTGCTCTCAGCCAAGTGTTTTGATTGTGTGCAGGTGCATTGTCATTTAGCAAAATTACCTTGCCGTGTCTTCTGGCCAATTCTGGTCGTTTCTCGATCAATGCATGGTTCAAGTTGATAATTTGTTGTCGGTAGCGATCAGTGTTAACGGTCTCACCAGGTTTTAGGAGCTCGTGGTACACCACACCTTTCTGGTCCCAGCAAACACTCAGCATTGTCTTCTTACCGAATCGATCTGGTTTTCCAGTCGATGTTGATGGTTGTCCCGGATTAACAAATGATTTTTTCCCTTTAGGGTTCTTAAAATAAATCAATTTTTCATCGCCAGTAACAATCCGATGCAAAATCGATTTTCGTACGTGTCTTTGAAGCAAAATTTCACAAGTGTTTTTTCGGTTTTCCATCTGTCTTTCATTCAATTCATGTGGCACCCATTTTCCACACTTTTGGATCCTTCCCATAGCTTGCAACATTTAACATTGCTGCCATTTGCTTTTGACTCAAAGTGTCATCTCCATCCAATATCGTTTGCAATTCGGTATCTTCTAACTTTTTTGGTGGTCTTCCACGTTCTTCATTTCTCACATCAAAATCATTATTTCTGAACCGTTGAAACCATCGTTTGCATGTTGCTTCTGATAGAGCATGATCACCACATGCCTCGACAAGCATTCGATGCTACTCTTGAGCACTTTTCTTCAGAGGAAAACAAAAAATTAATGCTTTCCGCAAATCATCACTTTCTGGTACAAAATTCGACATTTTTAACAAGATGAAAGAATATGAGTTTGTCTGTTCAATGACTTGATGTATACTAAATATTTTTTCACAGATGTCATAGCAAACAAACACAAAAAAAACATAAGGGCTCATTCACAACAAATGTTCCCTATCGAGACATTTGTATCTTGACGCTCACTTTATACCGGTATACCTGGTAGACACAGTCTTCTGGTGAGATTCTACGTCTTCTTGTGGAAACACACTTCCCCGGGTGTTCACAAGAGCAACCATCGACGACTGACATGGCCTTAACCACTGCTACCAACTTACCAAATGGAATTATCAGCGGGGAAAAAATAAGATGGGACATCGACTCCTCCGATCAGTTCAAGTCTCCAGGAGTCGACGGTATTTTTCGCACCACCAGGAAACAAAAGATATTATCACTCCCACCCTGAAGGACCTCCTCCTAGGCAGTTTGGCATACCGTATAAGGAGTGAAGGTAGTCTTCATCCCTAAAGCTGGTAAAACCAACAACTGCACAGCAAAAGATATAAGATCTATTAGCCTTGCCTCGTTCGGCCTAAAGACGTTTATAAGGAATAACCTTAAACCTGACGCGATCTCTCGTGCTCTGCACGCGTATGTGAAAGCAAAAAACGTAGAAATGGTTGGATGGATGTGGACAAATCCCTCGATGTCAAGAAATACTTCGCTGCTTTCTTAAATATTGAGAGAGGCTTTACTAACGTAGAAGCCGAGGCAATTAAGATTGCACTCGATAGGGCCTAAGTTGAGCAATCCGTGACTTTACTAATTGTAAGTCTGCTCAGCAAGAGAATCATAAATGCATCGTTAGGTGATTCAGCCATTAGAGTTGTAGCCACTCCACAAGGTGGAGTCATTTGACCCCTTCTATGAGTACTTAGTAGCTATTAGTCAACGAGATCCTCGAAAAACGGCAACCAAGGTCATTGCATGGCAAACGTAAGCTCCACGAATGACATCGTAGTGGAGATCCGACGTAGATTAGCCCTTGGCAACCGATGCTACTTCGGTCTGCCAAAATAACTAGGCCCGAAACTCCTGACTCGAAGGACCAAAGTCGTGCTCTACAAAACCCTTATTCCGCCAGTCCTACTTTATGGAACCGAAAGCTGGACATTAAGTAAGACTGCAGAGGAAGTAAAAATTCTACGTCGGATATATGGTCCCGTCTGCGATGAAGGCGAATAGAGGAGAAGACACAACCGCGAACTCTACGAGCTGTACATGTGGATGTGGTTGTAGTCCGGTAGGCAAAAATCTGTCGACTACACTGCCTCGGCCACATCGAACGAATAAACAACAACGCTCCAGCAAAAAGAGTCTTCGAATCCGAGCCTCCTGGTTCGAGACAACTCATTCCGTCCTTCGAACTTCCTACTATTGAGGGCATTGCGCTCGCTTTAAAGGATAGCGCGCTAATCCTAGACAGGAAACGAAGCTGGAGGCTTAACATTGACGAAAGAAGCAAGAAGGCGGACTGTGTCCTAATCTATGCAATAAGATATATGGGTCCAGGGTCCAAGCCCCAGAACAAATCTGTGGATGAACACAGCCACTGTAAAGCCTATTCTGACATACGGCAGCATAGTCTGATGTCTGCTTGGAACCTTCAACCTTCAACCCGAAGCTGCTGACAAGAATTCGGTGACTAGCATGTCTAAGTGTGACCAGAGCAATCCCTTCCACTCCTACAGCGGGCTTAGAGGTCTTATGTGATGTTCTTCCTCTCGACCACTATACGCAGAATTCTTCAGCAAAAAGTGCTATTAGGATTATCCAAAATCCAAAATTTGGCACGCAAGCCCAAAAGATCATGCAAGCATCCTAGACAGATTACGTATAGAACACGCAGAGACTACTCCCTCCTCTCCCTCGACTTCCATACACCCTTCCTGTGTTATTTCCCTACAAGAGAAGAATGGGACACGGAAGAATCCATCAAAAACTAGAGCTCCATTCCAAAGTCAAATGCAAATCTTTACAGATGGATCGAAGATGGATGCAGGTGTGGGTGCTGGGGTCCATTCCAAGGATCTAGGATAAAGGAAGATCTGTCCTGGCTGTGGACAATGTGATATTAAGATATCAGATATCTAACACCCATTTTCAACCCATTTGAACCCAGTAAACTAAAGCAAATTTAACCAACAAGGTGTGCATTCTGATGTTGTCGCCCTCCACAAAGGCGCGAGGTTTAGGTGAAGTCAATGAAGATTTGAAGTTGATTTGAGACACTCCTAAGTTCAGGGAACGTCTTTCTGTTTACGTTGCAGCTAACACAACACACGCTAACACATACGCGATGTACCATTCAGTTCATTTCAAGAACCTCTGAACCTTGTGTTGTCGTGTAGCTTTCTCAATTTTGTACTGGAGAAGACAGTGCGGCGAAGAGCTAGAGACATGGAAGGGACTATCGTCTTCAATAGGTCAGCTCAACTGCTAGGTAGTGGCAATAGAAGAACAGGCGAGACAATATAATCTGTCAAGCTGCCATAATCGACAGCTACAATTGTGAGGTAAAAGATAAACGTGAACTTCACAAATGACATCTTAGTCGGGGAACTTCCCACGTAGGATCACCCCTGGCGACAAAGAACTATAACTTCAATTTGTCGAAACAACTGAGCTCAAAACTCCTGACTGGAAGGACCAAGATGGTGCCTGACAGTAAGCAAAACAGCTGAGCTGAGTCTTGGTGTCTTCGAAAGAAAAGGCCTAACTCGGATTTATGATTCTGACTGTGAGGAAGGTGAATGGAGGAGAAAATACAACCGAGCTGTACCAGGATGTGGATGTTATTCGAAGAAGGTAAAACGTGGACTGCTACACCGAGCGCATGGACAACAACGCTGCAGTAAAGAGGGTCTTTTGATCCGAGACTCGTTGTTCGAGAAGAAGAGGTTGAAAGTCCCAAGATATCGTCCGACACGGACACCTTCGTCTAGGTCTCTATTTCCGTTTCAATTTTAATTAATTTTCTAATATTTTTCAGAACAATGGAGAGCCGATTAATCGGGATCCAATTAATCGGTAAGCTCAACCAACAGGAATATTAAAAAAAACGCATCCCTATCTGGGATGCAAGCCATAGTCAAGTCAAAACAATGTGTATATTTTCAGATATGTATTTATAGTATTAGCTCTGTTCAAAATATCCTGCAACGGAAGAACTAGTTAAGCTTCACTCTCTCTTATATCCTTATCTAGAACATAAGCAACCCATCGACCCCGTTCAATTCAGATCCAAGAACTAGAGCTTATCAAACATGTAAGCTATCTAATTTATACTGTTTAATCAAAAAAGAAACAACACCCTGCAGTCTGCACACAGCACACTGTGCGATGACCATTTGTTGCTTTTGCAGCAACTCTCACCTCCTGACCTTAATCCAATTTAAGGTTTCATTGTTTTACGAAAAACGAAAGAACCTCCTTTAGCGGCCTTGCCAGAAGATTGGATTTAATGTGTCTAGTCGATTGTGCCCAATACTTTTATAGTTTCATTTGTGTTTTATGTCTTTTTCCCCACATGTGGGTTCAATTGAACGCAAATCTGTTCGATTAAGGTGTCGGTTCAACCCTCTCACCACTATTTGCTTAATATGTCATGTCTCAGCAAATTGAACAGCTTAACGTTGTTAATTCCCTTTCAAAATATTTATGTCAACAATCTCAGTAAAAAATTGGTGATTAGGTTTTCTTTTGCAATGTTTTGAGACAGTTGGTACAGTCTGAACCTAGTTTCAGCAATAAGAACTTGTACTATGCGTTCATTCGTGGAGAGACCCGTGGTTTATGCTAACTCCGAATGGCGAAGTTTGAGAAGAATGAAGTTGAGCCTTGAATAATTGATGGGACTAACAATTTTCTGCCTAGAATTCTTCCAGTGGGTATCCAAGTCTTACTAAAGGGTAAAGTTAACCAGTAAGGGTTATAGAGCCCGAAATGAAGCCTCAGCCGACTATAGAGACGAGTTATACAGAGCAATGAGTAGTTTTGTCATTCCCTCCGTTTGTATGGGCAAATGGGGAATACGAACTGCTTCGATAAGGTCGGTAAAGGCCTTTGGCCAAGATTTTTGATGTCAAAAACGAGTGCAGACAAATTTACGCGCGACTTCTTCAACCTCACTCTTGAAAAAATTGCACTACAAGACAAGAAGCACAGTCTCCCAGAATTCCGTCCAACTCTAATCGCATATTCCGACGATATTGACATAATCGAAAGAACATAGCACCCTGCTGAGTGGAGGAGAGGATATAACAACAAACTGTTCGAACTGTAAAGCGACATGGATATTAAGAGTGTAGATCAACGATAGGGATGGCTAGAGCGAATGGAAACTAATACTCCAGCTTGGAAAGTCTACGAATCCATCTCCGAGGGACGACTCCAGTGGGGAATGAAAAAGAAAGCGAACTCAACCAACTATGCATGCGAAACGGAAGGCAGCTAATAATCTAACAATAATATGGGTGGCGCTACAGCCCGTAGAGCTACAGGGACTAGCTTCTCAGCAACCACTCGTGTTGTGGTGCTATTGTTCTCTCACGAGTGGAAGGGACCTACAGTTTTACGACGACTCCGAACGGCCAAGTTTGAGAAGCTTTTTCCGGACAGAAATACTCTTTGAGCATTGTCAGTCACTCGAAAGATGTGGGGCAGCTAGCTGACTTTTATTGCGAGATACCACAGTAAGGAATATCTTGAGGTGAAGGACAAAATCTGTAATTCAATGCCCAAACTCAAACGTCAACAACAAAGGCACGAGCTTCCAAAAGTCCAGTTGAATGGTTACGCTGACGACATTGATGTGATTAAACGAACACAGCCCGGCGTTTGCTGGCATTGAAACGGAAGCGCTGAAATGGGAAAAAAACGGGTAAATCAGGCAAAGAAAGGAAGGGCGCAAAACACCTACGAGACGTAGACCTAGAACAGATCATCAAAGTGGACACTAGAAACCTTGAGATAGTCAAGAACTTCTTCGCTCTGCCGTAAACAGGTACAACCCGTACCGAGATCGAGCTTAGAATTACTCTTGCCAACCGCTGCTTCTTTGGGCTCAAGAGACAATTGAGTAGTAGAGTGCTCTCTCGAAGGACCTACTTGACTCTATATAAGACCCTGATCATCTCAGTATTGCTATACGGCGCGGAGGCATGGACAATCTTGAAAGCGGATGAAGAAGCTCTTGGTCGTTTTGAGAGAAAAGTTATACGTTCGATGTTTGGTTCATTTAGATTGATGGCGTCTGGAGGAGTGGATTCACCACCACGAACTGTACGGGCTATGGCTAGGTCATGTAAAGCGGATGGACACCACAGCTTCGGCCCGAAGAGTCTTCGAATCAGCGTCATTCGGACAACGGAACAGAGGCCGTCCTCGAGGTCGTCCTCTATTGCGAACGAGGCCGAGTGCGCCATCGTCATCGTGGTCGTCCTCTATTGCGTTGTCCCACTGGTTCGGAGTCGAACACTCTTCGGGCTGGAGCAATGTTGTCTATGCGCCCAGCAATTTTAGGCGTTGAATTCGTAGACGCCTCACTAGACTCAAGTTGCTGAACAGCCCGTACAATTCGTGGTTGAATCTTCTTCTCCAGAAACCTTCAAAACAATCAGGACCAAAGATTGAACGTAGAACTTTTCTCTCGAAAAGACCAAGGGCTTCTTTGTCCGCTCTAGAGATAGTCCAGTCATTCGCGCCATAAAGCAGTAGAGGGATGATCAAGGTCTTGTAAATGTTAGCTTGGTCTATCAAGTTTTGCACAATCTTCTCCAGGACGATGTTATAGAAATCACATGGCAGCCCCTCGCCTTGCCTAAACCGTTTTTTGACATTGAAGGTATCAGTGACATCTGAACATCGGACACAAGATCTTCTCGAGTGCCATTTTTAGAGTGAAGAGCCGATCGGTTGTGGTTCTGCTCGGACGAAAACCGCACTGTTCATCACCCACCCTGGGCTCGGCCACAACTCTAGAGCACGCCTCTAGCACCTTAGCGTAGCCTTAACCGGAGAGGCTTAAAAGTGATATGCACTTGTAGCTGGGACAATCTCTTTTGGCCCCTTTTTGAAAAGAGGAACAATCAATCGCAATGTGTCTCACGGCGCTCTCATGCTCATGAACACAGCGAGCCATCACTGGTGCTCTCGCTGGTATCGAAATAGAAGCTGTCAAGAAATAAAAAGCAGAAATAAAACGAAAAGAATTACTCGTGCCTATCGCTGTCTTCTTGTGCTAAGGTAGGCAATTGAGTACTCAATTGCCTTCTCAGCTCAAGACATCCTACATATATAAGGACATTATGTATAAGACCTTAGTCAGCCCAGTCCCACTTTATGGCGCTGGAGCATGGACTTTATCAAAGGCGGGTAAGGATATCCTCGGTCGGTTCGCTCGGAAAATACTTGGTTGACGGGCTTCGGTGGAGGAGATACAATGATGAACTATAGGAGTTGTACAGCGACATCGACCTAATCAGAAACCTACTTGGATAGGACTTGGGACCTCAACCGGCTAGGAGTTCGCAATTGGAGGCTGCTAGGTATGGAGCATGCTAGCTAGAGGGGCTTCTTAGTTTCTTAGTTTCTTAAGTAAATGCTTAAAAGTTCGTTAGGTGTGATCTTGACGATCTCTTCTCAATCCAAACGGCAGCGAGAAAAGCCCCCAAGATGAAAGCAATCGTGGCGTCTATCGTTTTGGTCACCTCGAACTGCAACTTTGGAGCCCGGGGTCTATAAGAGGCAGGAAATTGCGTTGCACGAAGCACCAAAAAAGCCACAATGCTTTGAATTGTAAAAACGGCTTAAACGTCATGCAGACTGCCCAAACGAAAAAAAATCGTCTTTCCTGCATCCTTTCCACCTCCCATCGGACGAAGACAGAAGAAAATCTCTCTTGCCCACTCCCCAAAAATTGAGCTATTTTTAGACAGTCAAACCGATCAACTTGTGCCGCGAAATATCCTTTCACTACCAACGAAAGCACACGAAAAAAATGTCGCCATAAATTCCGTCATAATTGGATTTAATTGCTCGCGACTGTAATTCTTACAACAATCCGCACTTGATTGGCTGCAAAATGTCCTCAACGCTTTCCTCGACTTCCGGTTCAACGCAGTTAATGTCATTCCCACCGACTAATGACCACGTTACACGCACTCGCTGCTCCGTGAGCGCGACCCCCGAGAGACATTTCCGCGGCCAATGTTCTCCGCACTCCGTTCACGGTGCCTGCGTGTGTACACGTCCTTGTGCGAGCCGACAACGGGCGAGGGTACGCGCAGGCAAGGATACCATATTCTAAGATTCATAGCGGAATTCGCTTAAAGTTTCACTCCGACCGGATACAGTTCAAGGATTAACAAGGATGCGGTCTTCGTGCGCAGGAAACTGCATTTTAACTCTCGTGGGCGGTGTAACAACGTCGGCGGAGCGGCCCGAGGTGGCATGGCAGTGTAATGTAATGCAAGTTATAATCTCATCAGCCGGAGAAGAAGTGCGACGGAATAAATTTCATCATTGTCACAAAGAGACGCGGACAGCCCTGGGTATCCGCCCATCTCGTATGCGGGGATGGTTTATGAAGATCACATCCGAACTGGAGACGCTGCGGCAAGGGTGCTGCTTGCGAATGATGAAAGTTTCAAATAATCCCTAGAGTGGAGGCGGAGGTCGACACTGGTGGCAATCAGGGGCCGACTTAAGGGAAATCCGAAGCGAAACATGTGAGTGGGTGTGGCGAATGGATTTATGTTTGTGACGTTCACACTGCGCTGCTTTGCTCTGCCAGTGGTAATTAGGTGGCTGATGAACTCCAAGCTCTGTGGGGGGATGACACTGGTGATGGAGTGTGAATTTGAGGAGAGAGAGATCTATTTCTGGGGGTTTCATGAATCAAGACTTTAAAGAGAGGCACACACTTCTTTAGGTGGCCGTGACTGATCCCGTCCAAGTGTTAGATCAATCGGTTCGAGTTCCGAAATGGAGTGGACGACTGTTTGCAATCTCATACCAGATACAGAAGTTCGTTTTACAATGTGGATGTCGCGAGTCGTCACCTATGATAATGAGAGACACTTTTTTCTCGGAACGACCAAGAATTCCTTCGTCCGCTTTTGTGTTAGAGTGATATGTGATGAATCTGCCAAGGTCTCTCTTGTCTGATTCTAGTACCTGCCGGGCAGACAAAAATCAGGAATAAACTAATAGACATCCGACTCCCTCGTGCCTTGTCTCTAACCACTTTTGGACAGAAATGATTGCTGCTGCCGGCGATACGCACATCTTAGTGCATCTGGAAGAAAAGTGAACAGACGGGCTGCCGAAAAAGGGTGAAAATGTCCAAAGTTTATTTTACGAACTTGCTGGTATTGAAACGGAAGCGGCTATGATGGGTCTGGCCGTGAATGAGGGCAAAACGAAGTATAGGCTGTCACCAAAAAAGGACATACAACATCAACCATAGACAGCTACAACAAAAGAGGTGGTGAAGGACTGCATAAACCTTGGATCCGGAGTTAGTAGTACGAAGAACCTCAGTGCCGAGATTAAACGCAGAATAACTCTTGCCAACCGCTGTTTCTTTGGGCTCAGGCAATTAAGTAGTGGGACCCTCTCTCGAAGGACCGAGCAAACATTATATAAGACCCTGATCTATCCTGTCCTGCTCTATGGCGCGGAAGTCTGGACTATCTCAAGAGCGGATGAAGACGCACTTGGTCTCTTCGCGAGAAAAGCTCTGCGTTCAGTCTTTGGTCCTGTTTGCGTTGAAGGTTTCTGAAGAAGAATAAACAACCACGAAATGTACGGGCTGTACAGCGACAGGTGTCTAGTCAGGCGCCTACGGACTCAACGCCTAATATGGCTAAGCCATGTTGAGCACATGGACAACACTGGTCCAGCCCGAAGAGTCTTCGACTCCGAACCAGTGGGACAACGCAATAGAGGACGACCACGAACCCGATGGCGCACTCAAGTGCAGAAGGCGAAAAGTGCGAAATTGGAGGCAGCTGGCTAAGGATCGTGACAGTTGGAGAGGCTGGTTGGCTGAGGCCCAGTTTTCGCCCCGCACTGTAGCGCCAGAAGAAAAAGAAGATTTATCGTTTTTTTTAAGTAATTACCTCACCACATTAATTAACTCCACAGTAATTAACTCCCTCGCCACATAAAAAAAAAAAACGATTACGAACCGACAAGAGGCCTCGGATATGGACGGATACAAAGTTGACGACCCCAGCAAACAATCAAAGGGCAATTTTCGGTTCTGCACGTGGAATGTGAGGTCTCTGAACAGACCACGTGCAGCGGAGGCCCTGGACTGCTACAAAGCAGATGTCACCGCCATCCAGTAGATGCGATGCGATGGGCCGGGCAAAAGGAAGATGAGAAACTGCGACAAAGAGGGAAGGCAGCGCTTATTTGGATGCGGTTTTGTTGTTCGAGGCAGACTTAGGCAAAAAGTCTTAAGCTTTGATTATATCAGCGAGCGCCTCATAACAATCCGCATCAAGGCTAAATTCGGGAACATCAGCCTGATCTGCGCACACGCCGCGACGGAGGCGAAGGATGACGATAGCAAGGATGACTTCTATGATCTCTCAGAAAGGACATACGATCGATGGTCCAGCTTCGAAACCAAGATCGTTCTAGGAGATTTCAACGCAGAACTGGGCAAGGAAGAAATCTTTGCTAGAGTCATCGGAAAACACAGCCTGCACGACAACACATCCGGAAACGGACTCAGGCTGGTAGATTTCGCCTCAGGGTGTAACCTCTCTGTGATGAGCACGCGGTTCCCACACCTCAACATCCATAAGGGGACCTGGCGGTCTCCTGATCAATCAACCGTCAACCAGATTGATCACGTTGCGATCAACGTCAGACACTCCTCCAATATTCTCGACGTCCGCACGTTCCGAGGAGCCAACATCGACTCGGACCATTTCCTTGTTGTAGCCAAGGTAAGGATGAAGATATCGAGAGAAGTACGGAGTCGAGAAAGAACACTACGGTTTGACGTCGGAAAGCTACAATCGCAATCGACCGCTAGGAACTTTGCCGACCGAGTCTCCCTGAAAGTTCGACGCTGCCTGCACATTCAATAGAAGAAGAATGGAGTCGTTTTCAAAAAGCCATCAAAGAAGCTGCCACTGATGTGCTGGGTTTTACGACACCACCCAGAAGGAACCCATGGTTTGACGACGAGTGCAGGCAGGTACATGCAGCCAAGCAGGAGGTCTATAAGGCAACGCTGCATCGAACAACGAGAGCTGTTCGTAAGCTCTACGAACAGAAGAGAAGGGAAGAGCACCGGCTTCTCAGAAAGAAAATGAAAGAGCATGAGAAGCTCGCGGTCGTGGAGATGGAGAGGTGTTACGACAGGAAGGAGGTCCGAAAGTCTTACCAAAAGGTAAAACAAGTATCGTTAAGATACAAACCTCGGACCGAAGCCTGCAGGGACGAAAATGGACAATTAGTAGTAGAATCGCAGTCGATGCTGAGAATTTGGAAAAGTCATTTCTGTAGACTGTTAAACGGCGATGACGACACAAATTCCGCTGTCAGGCAGAATATTTCACTCAATTTGGACGATGATGAACACGAATGCCGTTCCCCCGACTTAGACGAAGTCAAGAAAGCGATTTCTAGACTGAAGTCGAACAAAGCTGCTGGAGCGGACGGATTGTCCGCAGAACTGTTAAAGGCAGCTGGAGATGACCTGGTTGGGCGCATGCACCAGCTCATCTGTAAGATATGGTCGGAGGAAAGCATGCCCGATGAGTGGAATCTCAGCGTCGTTTGTCCGGTCCACAAGAAAGGAGACCCCTTTGACTGCGCCAACTATAGAGGGATCAGCCTCCTTAACATCGCTTATAAAATACTCTCTGCCGTTCTGTGTGAACGCCTGAAACCCTTTGTCAACAAACTGATAGGTCCTTATCAGTGCGGTTTCAAGCCAGGAAAGTCCACAATAGACCAAATATTTGCACTTCGGCAGATCCTGGAAAAGACTCAAGAGATGCAGATCGACACCCACCATCTATTTGTCGACCTTAAGGCTGCATATGACAGTGTGCATAGAGACGAGCTATACAACGCCATGTCTAGTTTTGACATCCCTGCCAAACTCGTCAGATTGTGCAGGATGACGATGGAGAACTCTCGCTGCTCCAACAAGGTCGGTAACGAACTCACCGAGACCTTCAATGCTTTAGACAAGGCGACACGCTGTCATGTGACTTCTTTAACATCATACTTGAGAAGATCGTGCGAAACTCAAACGTAAACACCCGAGGCACGACCTTCCAAAAGTCTGTTAACTGCTTGCTTACGCGGATGACATTGACGTGATTGGACGAACGCAGCGAGCCGTCAATGAGGCGTTTGCTGGCATTGAAGCGGAAGCGGCAAAGTAAATAGTAAACTTCACGAACTTAAGCACAACATCGACGTCTCGCACAGAGCGTCATAATGGGCAGCAGAAACTTTGAGGTAGTCGAGGACTTCGTCTACCTAGGCTCCGGAGTAAATAGGGACAACAACACCAGTACCGAGATCAAGCGCAGAATTACTCTTGCCAATCGCTGTTTCTTTAGGCTCAAGAGGCAATTGAGTAACAGAGCCATCTCTCGAAACACCAAGTTGACTCTGTATAAGACTCCGATGATCCCTGTCCTGCTCTATGGCGCAGAGATATGGACGCTATTGAAAGCGGATGAAGAAGCTCTTGGTTGTTTTCAGAGAAAAGTTCTGCGTACGGTCTTTGGTCCTGTTTGCGTTGATGGCGTTTGGGGGAGAAGGTTCAACCACGAACTATACGGGCTGTACAGCGGCAAGCACCTAGTTAAGCGTCTTCGGATCCAACGCTTAAGATGGCTAGGTCATGTAGAGCGGATGGACACCACTGCTCCGGCCCGAAGAGTCTTCGACACCGAGCCATTGGGACAGCGCAACAGAGGACGCACTAGATGGCGCACACAAGTTGAAAAGGACCTCAACCAACTTGATGTGCGCAACTGGAGACAGCTAGCTAAAGATCGAGCTGGCTGGAGACGCTTGTTGGTATAGGCCCAGGTCCACCCGGACTGTAGCGCCACATTAAGCAAGTAAGTAAGTCCAAACAAGAGACCGATTATTGGAGAAAATTCACTTTAAAAAAAAAAAAATGCTCGTTTTATTAGTCCAAATAGTACGAATCTAACCCCCATCCCCTCGTTCCGACGTGAACCTAACGTACTCCTCGACCACTAAGCCTAAAAGCCCATTATGATCCATATAAAAGTGTGATTCGTGATTCTATCTGAATTGTTCAAACCTGCTCAACCTGCTGAAATTCCAAAGACTGCATCAAAATTAGTTGAAGTCCCAAAGACTTGGGAATCTTTAACAAGTGTCAGATCAAGAAGGACGAGCCATACTCAAGGAATGAAAAAGAGTTAAAAATAAAACATTGAAGACTGTAAGGCACTAGACATCATATTACAGTTGTAGTGCCAATCTAGAAGCAAAGGGTCTGAGACTGTTTTGAAAACTTCGGAGCACTTAGGCTATTCGATCTTATACAGACTGGGTTTGTTGTCTTAACGTTACGTTGCCGTAGGGTGTCAACAGCAAAAGAAGAAGAAAATACGCTTGTGTGAGCCAAAATTTTGTTGAATTCCGTAGACCCTTGCAGAAATCTTCACTAAACCTGTTCGCAATAAATCAAGTTGTTTGTTTCCCGACTGCTCAGAGAGATCCAAAAATATTAACTTCCCACACGCCATGTGAACGTTAAGAAAAAACGCCATAAATCAACTGAACAGTCATCACTCCCATCTGTGTTCGGCTGGAAGCGATTTTACATTGTACCCGTCCTTTGCCAACACTCTCCTCTGCCAATTGGCATGCAGGCATCATTCAGCGCAGAAATTCAATCGGACAGACTCAATGGCAGCAGATGTTGGACCACATCCAACATCCAGTTTGATGCCAATTCTCCGTCTAAGGTCAGTGTGCCATGAGTCATGATTGCGAAGCTAAGTGAATCGATAGACCGGCTTTAATTGAATGAAGTTTAGAGACCATCATCTCAGCCTCTGGCAAGACAATTGGCATTTGACAGATTTTCAGAACCCACACCCGCCTGCCCCGCATCGAGTGTGGTCAAACGAAATTAATTTCCGGCAGATTCCGGGCCACAAAGGCCGCTGCATACTGAATCACCATAATCACCAGAAGAGCACAACCGCAACCGCTGACGGTGGCCGGCCCTTTAAGGCTGCATGGGGGCATTCATCAACGGCTCACTTGTTCTGGATTGCCACTGCTCCCGCAGTTGATGGCCGGAGTTTGTCATTTCCTATGCATCACCCAGCGTCGTTGATGACTAGACATGCACACAGACACACTCGCGTACTCACACACACACACACACACACACTCAAAGGACAGCTGCTCTGACGCACGTTAGGCTGGCTCCAACTTACCGTCAAAGTATCCAGAGGACGCCTGCAAATTGTTGTTTAGCAATAGATTCGCCGGTGACGGCGCTAATTGTCCCGCTAACATTAAAGCACTTCACGGGCAAGTGTGACAAAAGGGAAAACCGACGGAAAAAAAAGGAAAAAAAACACAAATCCTTTCGGTGACACCTGGGCCACTTGCCTCACGTGAAACGACGACACACAAACACACGCGCACACAATCGGCGTCACAAGAAAAGCCGAATAAAAGCACTCGGCATACGCACTGCAACCCCGTGCCGCACACAATTGACACAAACGCACACACGCGAACGCGAACGCACAAGCAAACACACACGTATACGACGCGCAAGGACACAGGCCTCCTTCACGGCTCCAGGACAACGCTGCTGCTGCTGCTGCTGCTGCTGCTGGGATATTTTTAACTTTTTCTCACGAATCGCTTCGTTTCGTTTCGTTTCTCTTCGCGTCTTCGTCTTCGGCTTCCTTGTGGGTGGCCTCCTTCGTCCCGTTTCTCTGTTTCCTTCTTCTTTCTTTCCACTTTTTTCTTGTTTTGTTGATTTTTTACTTACGACGAGTCAAATACCGTTGAACGGGCGCTGATGTAGGGGACTTGGTGGGTGATCAGAGGGAGGAAAGGGAAGAGAGAGAGAGAGATGGAGAGAAAGACAGAGAGAGAGAAAGGACTAAAGCAAAAACAACAAATTATAAGATGGCGATTGAGCATATACACATTATAATGGATTTTCTATCTTTTTCACGTCGACAATGACCCGAAATGATTTTATGCTGCGAGAGTAGATGGCCGGATAGCAGGAGCCCCCTCTCACATCCTTGTATGCGGAGTTTTCTTTGTCGTCGTCGTCGTTGTTGTTGTTATTATTGCTGTTGCATTGCGTGACCGTTAGTTGAACCGAGAGGGATATACACAATTTGAGGTTTTATTTTATTTCCACTCTCCCAAGCACACTCTCTCACACTTTGCTCCGCAGAGAGGGAGAGAGCGAGTGTGGAACTTTTTTCGGAGAATTTTTCACACTTTTTTTCTTCTTCTTCTTCTTCTTCCCCGAGAGTTAGAAACTCTGATTGAATAGATTTTTTCGATTCAACAAAAAAGAGGAAAAACGATTTTCACTTGATCTATCTATCTATCTATCGCAATCGCGAACAAAATCACTAACCGTTGTGCACTACGTCGGGGGGTAACGTTTTTGCAGGCGTTGGAGTTAACCGAGGAAACGCAAGAAGGTCTCTTTCTAGGACACTTTGACATGCAGTAGGCGAACGCGTATGTGGTACCCCATGACTGGCTGCGACGAATATCCGCTGAGAACTGTGGGAACGAAGACGATTTCGATTGGATATTAATTCAACAATGCTCGGAACTGGGGTGGTTTTTTCTTTCATAAAGTTCCACAGGCACGGGCCTAGTGGGGGGCGACGATGGGACGATGGGAGCTTTTTGTGGCATTTGCTTAGGGCGCTGTTGGGGGACGTTGTTGAGTGATCTGTGGGTTTTCTACGTTAAGGTGGCAACACAAGAGATTTTTCGCGTTTGCAAAATCCATCGGCTCACCGCTCATTGTTCATCGTTCATCTCTTCATCGTTCATCGTTCATCGTTCATCGTTCATCGTTCATCGTTCATCGTTCATCGTTCATCGTTCATCGTTCATCGTTCATCGTTCATCGTTCATCGTTCATCTCTTCATCGTTCATCGTTCATCGTTCATCGTTCATCGTTCATCGTTCATCGTTCATCGTTCATCGTTCATCGTTCATCGTTCATCGTTCATCGTTCATCGTTCATCGTTCATCGTTCATCGTTCATCGTTCATCGTTCATCGTTCATCGTTCATCGTTCATCGTTCATCGTTCATCGTTCATCGTTCATCTCTTCATCGTTCATCTCTTCATCGTTCATCGTTCATCGTTCATCGTTCATCGTTCATCGTTCATCGTTCATCGTTCATCGTTCATCGTTCATCGTTCATCGTTCATCGTTCATCGTTCATCGTTCATCGTTCATCGTTCATCGTTCATCGTTCATCGTTCATCGTTCATCATTGGCTCATGGCTAATGGTTCATGGTTCATGGCTCATGGCTCATGGCTCATGGCTCATGGCTCTTGGCTCCTGGCTCCTGGCTCTTGGCTCTTGGCTCTTGGCTCTTGGCTCTTGGCTCTTGGCTCTTGGCTCTTGGCTCTTGGCTCTTGGCTCTTGGCTCTTGGCTCTTGGCTCTTGGCTCTTGGCTCTTGGCTCTTGGCTCTTGGCTCTTGGCTCGTGGCTCATTTTTTCATGGCGTATCCTCCTCCTCCCTCTCATGCGATGTGTTGGCCATTTACTTCAAATATCGAACCATTCACCAGCTGTCACCTGCTCGAAGCGGGAAATGGCCACACACTCACTCGCCACGGCGCACGCCCCAGTCGCAATGCCCCCCAAAAACTCCACAATCTCCACCAACCTCCCAATTTCCCCACCAACGCCGGGGTATATTCATCAACAAAGCTTTCACTTAATGAATGAAAAGCTTGCCGCTACGCTCCCACATTCTGGCAGAACCAGCGCCTCCTGTCCAACTGTGGCATTGTCGTCATTTCATCGTGTCGTTGTCGTTTTTATGCGCGTCCTCCGGCCCCCGACGCCTCACGCTCCCGCTGGCTCCAGCGGATACCAACAAAAACAAATACCATCCGCCCTTGTGTGGGACTGTTCCTCTGAGCAAGTGTGTGTGTGCGGGGAGTGCTGAGCCGACGGGGGAGGACTTGACTATGTAAATATTTTAATAATACGCTCAGCAGAGATGCGGTGGCGGGGAGGCGAACGCCGCTGCTTTCCCGGCTGCCTGAGCCTATGAGTTTCCTATTTCTTTCATAAGATTTAGAGTTTTTCTTCGCCATCCTTTGTGGGCGATGTTGGCGGCGCCCTTTTTACGTCACAACCTCACATCCGTGACACACACACACACACACTGGCAATTTACACACCCCCTCAGCGCTGGTGTAAAGCAGCGACAGCTAAGATCCCAAAAATACTCTCTGAGTCACAGAGTGTTTCACTTTGAAGACGCAGAACGTTCCGAGGACCGGCCCGGCGCTGCGGGACAGTGCAGTGGGTGTACGATTTTGCGGGATTTCGGGGGATGATGATTTTAGTTCTTTCGCAGACGCAATGGTTGGCCAGCGGGGGGATGCAGGCTACAACAGTGGCGACAACCATTCCGATGCCATTACTCCGCCAAGGGGCCGCACTCTCCACATCTGACACGAGTGACACTTTATCTATTTCATAGTGGATTAGGTTATGTCAGAGTGGGCGGAGGGGTGGGGCGGATGGATGCAGGATGACAGGACACTCCACGCCGCCGTCTTCTCCTCTTCGACGCAAGTAAAGCACCTTATTACAGGGCATGAGGACGCACGGAAATCCTTGAGCGCGGCGTGATGAAGCCTCATCGCAAGTGTAACAGCGGCATCACGACCCGGTCTGAGAGAGGGGCCTGCGTTGGGTTTTCGGAGGCAGTCACGTCACACTCACTGCGGAATGCATCTGGAGGTGATTAATTGGCGACCACTGCTGGGACATGAGGACACCCGATGGCACGGGGGCTTCTTCAAGTGGAGGACCTAATTAATCGTTCAATTAAGCGCGGAGGCTGAGGAGTGAAAGCTAGGCACTCACAAGCAGCTAAGTTATGAATAATGAATGTCGATGGGAACTTAGGAGGCACCTGCTCGGTTCCCCGAGTATTCGCACATGATGAACCCGTCCGTCGGCTCAAAGAGTTATCCGCTTGAGACCCCATGCGCGTAGGAAAGACGTCACAAACAGGTTACCATTCCAGATTGAGGCGGTATAAATGTCTCGACGATAATTGACTTCCATTGACGTGCGGTGTACATTTTGTGTGTGTTTGCGGGCTATGATGTCGAAAACAAAGAGGACGACGAGATTGATGAATGGAAAAGGTATGTTACCTAACTGCCAATGACGTCAGACGGTCGTGGGGGCGATGGGCGGAGGAGGCTGTTTACAGTGAGGAGTAATTGCGCAGGAGACTGGAGAGACCTGTGAGGGAATGTCACGACGGTGGATGTGACTTTTCACTTATCGATTGAAGTTGTTAATATCCGACTGAGAGACTTGTTGCGGTGGCTTGGTGGAGTGACCAGTCGCACTTGCCGGATGTTACTGCTTTTGAGGTTTTCACACGCGATCCGTGGTGACAGAGTAAAGCTATCGATTAAGTTGTAGCGTCCTCCTCTGACGTTCTCGTTTCTAGCTGACTTAGTTTAAAATTAAGTCAAGGTGCGTCAGGATTGCATCAAGGAAATGGTGAAATGTTGGCGTCATTCCTTAGTCACAGGTGGTGAAATGGCTTCTCGAACTTCCACATGTTGTCCTCCAAATCCTTGATCGTAGCAAGCTTAATGCGCTGGTACAGTATCATCAGCCGGAGTAATCAGCCATTTTTCGGATGTAGAAGCAAAAATGTGGACATGAGTATATGGGTGGCGCTACAACCCGTAGAAGACCAGGGCCTAGCTTCTCAGCAACCACTCGTGTTGTGCGTGCTATTGTTCTCTCACTAGTGGAAGGGACCTACAGTTTTATGGCGAATCCGAACGGCTTTGTTTGAGAAGCTTTTACTAGACAGGAAATACTCCTTGAGCATAGTCAGTGACTCGAAAGAGGTGGGGTCGTGAAAATTGTTCTCGTCGCACAGAGCAGGAATCGAACCTACGACGTCGAGGTTGGGATCGACGCACATACCCACAACTCTACGGGCCACCACATAGTATACAGTTGACAACCTGATTGTTGTTTCGCTCTTTGACCGTACCTTTGATTCCAGAGATGGACAGCTTGAATGAAGAAGTTCCTTCGTGAAACTAAACAAGTATGAAAAGAGGGCCTTAAGGTAATATTACGACTCGATCGACAGAAAGTGATCGTTTCAAAAAGTTAATTTGGCTGTTTCTTGTGAATAATTTTGAAGACTAATATGCACTAACTTACTTATCAGGCAGACGAACCATGAATGGTCTGAGCCTGAACAATTGCTGCCTTCCATCGGTGACGGTCCTGGGCACGCTGCTTCCAGTCATCAAGGCCAAGCTGTCTTACATCCGCGATGACTTGGTCTTTGTACCGGAGGTTCCGTCTTCCTCTCCTTCTCGAACCAGGAGGGTCGGATTCGAAGACTGTCTTTGCTGGAGCGTTCTTGTCCATTCGCTCGATGTGGCCGAGCCATTGTAGTCGACAGATTTTTGCCTTCCAGACTACAACCACATCTTTGTACAGCTCGGTTGTGTCTTCTCCTCCATTCGCCTTTCTCGCAGACGGGACCATATATCCGACGTAGAATTTTTCTTTCGAAGGCACCAAGAATCAGCTCTGCAATTTTGGTTAGTGTCCAGCTTTCGGCTCCATAAAGCAGGGCTGGTAGAATTAGAGTTTTGTAGAGTATGACTTTGGTCCTTCGCGGCAGGAGTTTTGAGCCCAGTTGCTGAACAAACCGAAGTAACATCGGTTGCCAAGATTGCGATTCTACGTGGGGATGGGATCTCCACTACGATGTCATTCGTGGAGTTTACATTTGCCCCGAGGTAGAAAAACTCCTTTACTACTTGGAAATTTTTGCTGTCGATTGTAATGTTTTGGCCTAGGTGGTGTGCCCCAACCTTTAGACCAGCTGGTTTCGCCTGTTCCTCAATTGCCGTGAAAGCTCCAACTACGGAGCGTTGGAAACGCGCGATAATATCGATGTCATCAGCGTATCCCAACAGCTGTACTGCCTTGTATTTAGAAGATAGTGCCCTCCGTGCTAACTTTTGCCCGCCGCACTATCTTCTCCAGTACCAGATTGAAGAAATCACACGACAGCGCATCTCCTTGCCGAAATCCGGTGCAGGTTTCGAACGGTTCAGAGGTTTTTGAACCGAACTGCACGGTGCATCGCGTACCTGTTTCTATAAGAACCTGGAAGATCGGTCGATATTGAATTTTATTTTGTAATGCCTGAGCTTAGCCGATCTTATCATCAACGTGACAAAGTTTCTGCAGTTTTTATATTCAGTATGCATTTCTGGGCAACGGAATCTTCTCCATCGTCTGAAAAGAAAGTCCCTCTTTCTTATCGCGAGAAGAATTCGATCTATTAGCCACGGAGATATTTCGCTTCTAATGGCTCGTGTACGAAGTGGAACATGTTTTTCCAGCAGGTAGTTTAGAGTTGCATTAAAAAATGTAATTTTCTTATCGACGTCAGACGTAATGTATAGCGTACTCCACTCAAATTTTAAACAGTCCAAAAATGACTACAATTTTTGTTTCCTCATCAAGCTAATTTTTGCCGGATGTTCGCTTCTTGTAACCACAAGTACAACCAAATACTATCACACCCCGAAGAAAGCACGACTCTGCGTTGAGTCGTTAGCAGACAACGCCTCAAAGAAGACTTCCATGACTTTAAAAAACGCTTTGTTAAGAAAAACATTGCCATGCTATCTTAGCCAAGTCAATCTTTAGACCTAAGCCCTGTTGGAAAATGGTGGTTAGTTGGTTGGTTAGATTAGTTGGCTAAGCAAACAACTACCAATAAAGACAAATTGTTTGTTCAAGAAACTTGGTAAGAAATACGAGTAGGGACATGTCATGCATGGGTTAGTATTGTGTCGAAATGGAAGCCGAAAGTAGTACTGAAATTGACTTTGCAACTGAAAGATACAGGCGTTTGAGCTGCTTTTTCAAACAAATTGGTAGGAAATAAGAGTGTATCTATTTTTTGATCAGAATAATGGTGCACCCACTTTGTTTCAAATGCTTTACGGTCCTTTTAGATGCGTGCACAAGAATAATGCTTCGCAACGTGAAGTAAACGCGACACTCATTTTAAAATACTTCCGTCTCTGACAAAAATTGAACTCTTTTTTTATTTTCATTTTTTTTTGGAATTCATGGTCAATACTGTCAAAAATGCTTAGAACTAGTTGGACGAACAATGTTTCTACTTTTAGAGACGAAGCCGTTATGACGTACCCTCTGATTCTCTCTGGTATTGAGGGTTGGGGTAGTAGGCCCCAAAGATCAAGTTATTAACCGAGTTCATCGCTCTCGCAGTATGGCCTGGATCAAGTTCACCAGGAAATTGTCCACTCGTATCAGGTTCGCCATAAGACCTCATTGGAGTAGAATTTTATGTACTGGGACTCTGGTGTACTACAGTGGTGGCCCGTGGCGTTGTGGATATGTGCGTCGACCCCAACCTCGACATCGTAGGTTCGATTCCTGCTCTGTGCGACGAAAACCATTTTGACAGCCCCCCTCTTTCGAGTCACTGACAATGCTCAAAGAGTATTTCCTGTCTAGAGAAGGCTTCTCGAACAAAGCCGTTCGGATTCGGCGTAAAACTGTAGGTTCCTTCCACTCGTGAGAGAACAATAGCACGCACAACACGAGTGATTGCTGAGAAGCTAGGTCCTGGCCCCCTACGGGCTATAGCCCCACCCATATTATTATTATAATATTACTCTGGTGTACTCTAAAGTCGAAGTCAAGCTCTAAGACAAGCCCTCTCAAACACTAAAATTTATTTCATCCAGCTTAAGTGATCATTGGGAGTATACGGGCTATGTAGCAGAATACCTTCACCCTCGCATCGAGTTGATTGTTGCAAGATAGTCTCTTTGCACGAGCAAAAGCGCCTCGGGCACTGGCCAGAGCAGCATCCAAATGTTTGTTAAAATATAGATGCCGATCTAGCCAGATCGCAAGGTATTTGACTAAAATCTTTTGCGCCAGCGGTTGGCCGTCTCGTCCAACAATTGTGAACTTTCGCCAATTCTTGTTTGTATCCGCCGAACCCTTATACAACAGGGTCCTGAACAGAATGGTTTCCGACTTCTGAAAGTTGATATTCAACTTCCAGTCATCGCAATCTCTCATGAATGAGTCGAAGTCACACTGCGCGAGCTTAGTGATGTCCTCGATCTTTTTGCCTGATCTGCACACGATCAAGTCGTCGGCATACGCAATTACGTGAGGAAGAGAACTTATTAGATCGCTCAAGAAAATGTTGGATAGGATCGGCGAATTAACGGCACCCTGTTGGGGACCATTTTTTACTTCAAAAATACCTGTAGAGGTCACGTTGCTATTCTTGACTACGAACCTTCTTCCGGTAAGCATGTTATACAGGAGGTACAGCAGTGGCTTACTAATGCCAAGCCGACTGAGCTTGTAGAAAAGTCCTTCTAACCATACGGTGTTCAAGACCTTCTACAGGTCAATCAATCAGGCCTCTGTACATAGTTTCTGGCTCTTGTTCCATTGGATATCCGACACCAGTTTTGACGCGGCATGAATAGTGTCATCTCCCGTTCCGAAACCAAATTCTTCTTCTTCTTTGGCTAGCGCTATAGTCCATGGTGGACCTGGGCCTCAGCCAACATGCCTCCCCATCTAGCCCGGTCTTGTGCTAGTTGCCTCCAGCCACGCACGTTCAACTTATTGCGGTCCCCTTCTAGCTGCGTGCGCCACCGTAGGCGTGGTCTTCCTTTAACGCGTTGTCCCTCGGGGTTGGAGTCAAAGGCTTCCGGGCCATCTGAGACGAGAGATGCGAATTCGATTCGATTCGCTACTCGTTCAGTCCCCTCCTCCAAACACCATCCGTACATACCGGACCGAAGATAATTCGGAGGACTTTCCTCTCAAAGCGACCACGAATATCCTCGTCCGCTTTAGTGTCCATGCTTCTGAACCATCATACAGCAGGACTGGGACTATGGAGTTCTTGTGTAGGGATTGGTTCTTCGAGAGATGGATTTATTCCTCAGTGGCTTACCGAGTGCGAAATTGCAGCGGTTGGCCAACGTGATCCTCCGTTTTATCTCCGCGGTAGTGTCATTGCTTGTGTTAACTTCGGAGCCTAGATGGACAAAGTCTTTCACTACTTCAAAGTTATAGCTGTCTATAGTGACGTTTTATCCAAGACGTCGGTGTTGGTGAAGACAGCATATACTTTGTCTTACCGTCATTAACCGCATTAACCATCTAGGCCACTTCCTTCTCGGTGCTCACAAAAGACCACTGAGAGCCCGTTGTGTTCTTCCGATGATGTCAATAT
Source organism: Eristalis arbustorum (assembly GCA_916610145.1). Taxonomy (NCBI): domain Eukaryota; kingdom Metazoa; phylum Arthropoda; class Insecta; order Diptera; family Syrphidae; genus Eristalis; species Eristalis arbustorum. The sequence goes on along the minus strand of OU744316.1, from coordinate 88,983,251 downwards.
CATCGGCATAGGCGAGCAGTTGCACAGATCTGTGGAAGATCGTGCCTCTGGTGTTGATATTTGAGTTCCTCACGTTCTTCTCGAGAATGATGTTAAAAAAGTCGCATGACAGTGCGTCCCCTTGTCTAAATCCTTTTCTGGCATCAAAGATCTCAGTACAATCTTTCCCGACCTTGACAGAGCATAGGGCATTCTTCAAGTCATCGTCATTCTGCAAGGACGGACGAGTTTTGCAGGGATGCCAAAACTAGACAAGGCGCTGTATAACTCGTCTCTATAAATACTGTAATACGTGGCCTTAAAGTCGATGAATAGGTGGTGGTTATCAACTTGAAACTCCTGGCTCTCTTCCAAGATATGACGTAATCTGAATATTTGGTCAATAGTGGATTTCGCTGGCCTGAACCCGCACTGATTATTGTTCTCTGTCCAGTTGGTCAGAGCTCTATTTATCACCTTCTCGAATACCTTGCTGATGTTCGGAAGGAGACTAATTGACCGGAGGTTGCACGGATTCGAAGAATCATTTGCCCTCTTTGATATGGGCTGCACAATCGCGGTTTTCCAGTTCTCCGGACAATGGGCATTATTCAGAGCATTGTTAAACAGTATTGTGTACATAGTGACCACTTCCAGGGGAAGATGTCTTAGCACAATGTTGGAGATCCCGTCGATTCCAAATGACTCTTTCTTCTTTTGTGATGCGAAGACCGCTTAAAGATCTGTCTTAGAATTACGGAATTACGGAGGATGCACCTCTTCGTCGGCGATGGCATTGTCTGCCATGTTTTCGTCATTGCACACGACAAAGTTGATGTACTCAGATAGCCATTGCTGCTGAACTTCGCGAAGTTGAGAGTTGTTCTCCAGGTTGAGGACCAGGCGAACCCTCTCGTTCACCTTGTACACTTCCTGGAAGACTGCGCCTAACACTTAAACTTTTTCTTGCGGATCTTCGAACACAAAGAAGTTATCGTCGGGTAAGGTGTTGTCTGGATCAATACCCGCTGGAGTCAATATTCGTTCATTGTCCGTCGTTCTGGGAAGCTTAAGACAAGGAAGATCGCTATTTTTCCTTCAAAAGAATTTATTTATCTGAGGAAACATGCAAGGGTTGTTAGATCTAACAGCCCGAATCCCAGTGTTCCAGTACATGTTCACAGAAACTCTCCAATTTTGCACAATTAGACTTTGTACGGGCAAAACGAAGTATATGCTGTCCCCAGAAAAGGCCATAGAACATCGACGTCTTGGACAGAGCGTCGCAATGGGCAGCTATAACTTCGAGTTAGTCAAGGACATACCTCGGCTCCGCTGTAAATTGTACAAATAACATCGTACCGAGATCAAGGGTAGCATAATTCTTGCCTGTCGCTGTTTCTTTGGGCTCAAGAGGAAATTGAGTAATAGAGCCGTCTCTCGAAGAACCAAGTTTACTCTTTATAAGACACTAATCATCCCAGTCCTGCTTTACGGCGTGGAGGCATGGACAATCTCGAAAGCGGATGAATAAGTCCTTGGTCCCTTTGAGAGAAAAGTTCTGTGTGCGATCTTTGATCATGTTTGTGTTGACGGCTTCTGGAGGAGAAGATTCAACCACGAACTGTACGGGCTGTACAGCGACATGAGTCTACTTAGGCATCTACGGAAACAACGCCTGCGGTGGCTAGTTCACGTAGAGCGCATGGACACCACAGAAGAATCTTCGAATCCGAACCCGTGGGGCAACGCAACAGAGGACGCTCGAGTTTAAGGTGGCGCACCCAAGTGGAGAAGGATGTCAACCAACTTAATGTGCGAAACTGGAGGCAGCTAGCCAGAGATCGCGCTAGTTGGAGAGGCATGTTGGTTGAGGCCCAGGTCCACCCCGGACTGTGGGGCCACACAAAGAAGAAGAAGAACTGCAGCTAAAAATGACCAAAATATTTGTAAGGACAGAACAATTAATTCATCACGTTTTGTGTCAAAATAAAGAAAATGTTGTCCACAAACTTAGTTTCTTGCATCTTTCTTTTGATCTCATCCATTAAAATAGTACTTATCGCTCCAATTATCCGATTATGGCGCAAAAGTTAATGCTCTGTATTTGATGAGATCAGAAGGGTTTTGTTTTTGTGTGAGCAGTTAAAACCGGGTGAAACCATAAATGGACAAGGCTACCGAACACAATTAATCCGTTTGAAGAGAGCAGTAGCCGAAAAATGATCGGAATATGACAACGCTCGGGTCCACGTTGCTATTCCGGTTAAGAACTTTTTGGAAAACAGTGGATAGGAAGTTTTACGTCCGTCTTATAGTCCAGACCTTGCTCCTTCTGAATACCATTTGTTCCGGTTGATGCAGATGGCCCTCACTGAAATACGACTCACATTAGAGCAGAATATCAAAAATTAGGTTGCTTCATTCTTGGCTGCAGCGGGGGTCTTTCGACCACTTGATCCTAAGCCTTCCATTCAAACTTATCAGGAACTAAGCAAGTTCCTACACCACTTTCTCGGTCTGCCAAGGGATCGCTTTCCTGATGGACACGCTTTTAAGGCACGCCTCGGAAGACGCGATGGTGGTGACATTCGCGACTCGAGCCCAAACCACTCGAGTATAGCTCTTTCCGTTCGGAGAAGTAGCTGATTGACTTTGAGTTCCCCGCATACTGTCGTATTTTTCATCCTATTTCGGCGAGTAACTCCCACAACCGCGGGAAGAAATTACAACTCTGCAGCTTGTATTCGCGATCTCATTCTTTTGTCATTACCCAAATTTCATGACCAGCTTGGCAATTCCTATAGGAAAGCTCAGCATTACTGCTCACATCACAAGTGAAAAAGGCCCGCAGATACTTGAACTTCTCCACTTGTTTCAAGGGAAGTCCACTTACATGTCCAGTGCATTGGCGTTCTGGAAACGATCATTACGTCCGATTTGTCGACGTTAATCCATCCCAGCAACTGCAAATACGGTCACAAGCCTATCGAGTGCGAGCTGAAGTATCGATGTACCGCCAAATAAGGGTAGATCCGCGAGATACAAACTACCAGCTCATCTTTTGGAGAGATAATCCTCATCAGCAAGTTAGGACATACCGTCGAGATACGGTGACTTTTGGTACTGCTTCTGCTCCGTATCTTGCGATCCGTGTTTTACGCAAGCTTGCTGATGATATAAAGGAGAACCTGCCATAAGCTGCATCGATAATCCGCGACGACACATATGTAGATGATGTCATTTCTGGTGCACACACCATCGAGCACACTATCCAAAAAAAGAGACGAAATCAGAAAAGCGCTTGCATCAGCAGGCTTTCATCTACGCAAGTGGGCAAGTAACAGTGATGAAATCTAACAAGGAATAGCGTCTGAGGATCGTGAAGTGGATTTTTCGCTGCCGTTCGAAGAGATTAGCCACGTGAAAACCTTAGGAATGAAATGGTTGCCATGCTGCGATGAATTTTCTTATCAAGTGGCTCAGCAAGAAGATACCGAAATCACCAAACGCAAAGTTCTGTCATCAATCGCCAAGTTATTTGATCCATTAGGCTGGCTATCCCCATGCATCATCAAGGCGAAAATGTTAATGCAAGACCCTTGGAGTCGGAATTTAGAATGGGATACCCAAATTCCACAGGATGTTAAGAAGAAATGGATCCTTTTTCGTCGAGAATTGGCCGCGATAGAGAAACTGCGAGTACCGAGATGGATTCAGACAGGTATTGATGATAGACATCTAGAAATTCACGGGTTTAGTGATGCGTCAGAGAAGGCTTATGCAGCAGCGATATACTTGCGTGTACTTGATCAACACAAGAAGATACACATGAATCTATTGATGTCAAAAACCAAGGTGGCTCCACTGAAGACAGTAACTCTACCCCGTTTGGAGTTATGTGGTGCACTTTTGTTGTCTAAATTATTACATGAGACGACAAGAATTTTAAAGCTGGAGAATTGCACAATCTATGCGTGGACCGATTCAGACATCACATTGTGTTGGATAAAGGCACCTCCGTCCAAATGGGAAACGTTAATCCGATGCACACCAGCATCGACAGTTGGAGGCACATTCCATCAGGACAAAATCCAGCGGATATGGCGTCTCAATTAATGTTCCATTTCGTGAAAATATGACCAAAAGGAAAACAAAAAATGACAATGTGACCAAGAGAAAAAAATAATGAACAATAATTTTGTCATAAATGACCAATGTGGCAGCCGTGACTGTAGCGCCACACAAAGATGAAAGAGAAGGGTTGAGCGGTTTCAAAGTCCTTACTTCCTCACTCCATCGTCAATTATTGCATGGCGTTTTTGTCTATCAGTTGCGGTCTTGCGTCAAACAGCAGGAGATCCAAGAAGGATTCGCTTCTGAAAGAATTCAGACCATTACCACCGATCATGCTAGTCATAAGGTTAATCAGCTTGTTTTGTGTCTCTATAAGCCAGACCTAATTCTAGAAGTTCTGAACATTAAAACAAAAATCAAGGAACACAATGGGAACTCGAAAAGCCTAAACAACAACTTTGAATATATATCTTCCACAATAATTCCAAGAGTGATTTTTTTGCTTGCCCTACATTCGCTCATTGGCCAAAGCACTTCTCCAGTCGATTAGAACCAATTTAACCAACGACTAATCACTGAAACTCATTCCATCATCCACCACCGACCCTTTTTTTTCCGAGAAACATTTCCCAACCGTCAGAATGAACATGACTTTGAAGGGTCTGCAATTCATAAACTTTACCGTTAGTATTTTGACGCCATTAAAACGCCATAAATTGCATCGTTACCAGCGATGACGGAAATTGCCCGAACAATACCTCATGTGCATTGTAGCACGCTTTTGTGTCGTTTCGCTCTGTCCATCTCCGCTGCCTATTCATGTCGAAACAATGACCGACAAGCGAACAATCCGCACCTCCCCGTGTCGTCGATTCATTACACCCGCCCACACAAACACACACATAAGCAGCAGCAGCAGTCCCACACCGCCCAGCGCACCGATGAGTTTTCCGCAGTTTACCACTGCGCTCCTGTGCGCGATGTCGTTGTGTTCATAGTAAAAGCTCTCAACGGACGATGAAGGACGAGATTGAAATTAAAACAAACAAAAAAAGCAGAAAAGAGGGAAAAAAGAACGGCCACTGAGGCAGCACACACTCGAGTATCCGAGCGAGCGCACCTGGGTAGCGTGCCTCCTCAAGACCGACAGACCGTAACAAAAACAACCGCCCACGAGGAAGGGAAAAGCAAGCGCGCCAGCACATGAGTCAAAGCGGGTATTCGACGTCCCACTCGGTGATTTGCTTCAGCGTACGCCGCGCCGTAACCTACCCTCCTCCGCGGCTGACGTCAGTGACAGTAATTCGTAGTAATTACCCATTCCATGCGCGGTGCGGTACGGTGCCGCTGTGAGTCGTCGTCAGGAATTTCCGCCGTTTCACCCTTTCGCGTGAAGCCTGTCATGACGTCCGGCCCGAGGGTGGGAGCGTGTGGAACATGTTTGTGCCCTGACACCAGCACCGCTTCGACTGATGGCTGTTGACTTAATCAAGGGTTTTCTAGTTACAAGCACTTATCACTTGTGCAGCAGCTGCTGGGCGAGGTGTGCTGGCTGTTACTTTGAGTTTTCCGTTTTCTTTACGCCAAAGCTTAACAAAATTCAATGTGACGCCTGAAATGGTTCCATCACAACCTTGCTGCTGGTTTCTTATTGTTTTTTGCATGCAGCTGTGGGTGGTTGGTGAGGGTCAGGGCCAAGAGGAAAGTTTCTTTTTGCCAATTCGCCGCAAACGGAAAGCTTTCAAGTTTGGCGAGAGCTTTTCAAAACTTGGTTGAATTGCAAAAGTTGGAACCTTTACGTGAAGCTTAAATCGATGGTAGCTTCCAAAGGGAAAGCTTTCGAACAGTAATGTCAGCATTCAAATCAAGATGGCGTTTCACTTGGTCGACAAGTGCTGCCAGACTGTACGTTGATATTCAAATCTCATCCCATTTTTGTGGAGAAACAAGAAGTGTTAGGATTTGAAGAGGGAAGTAAACTTGACGGCAACTTCAAGAAGTCTTTAGTTTCTTTTCATTTTTTTTTATTCTGGCTGAAGAACCTGGCGTTAGTTTCACGAAAATGGTGAAGATAAGCAGCCACTCGCAACTGGTTTAAACAAAGGACAACATTGACTTTCACCATACTTCTTCTTCTTCTTCTTGTGGCGCTACAGTCCGGGGTGAACCTGGGCCTCGGTCAACAATCCTCTCCAGCTGGCACGTTCTTTAGCCAGCTGCCTCCAATTTCGCACTCCAAGTTGGTTGAGGTCCTTGTCCACTTGAGTGCGCCATCGGGTTCGTGGTCGTCCTCTATTGCGTTGTCCCACTGGCTCGGAGTCGAAGACTCTTCGGGCTGGAGCAGTGTTGTCCATGCGCTCTACATGGCCTAGCCATCTTAGGCGTTGAATCCGTAGACGCCTGACTAGACTCATGTCGCTGTACAGTCCGTACAGTTCGTGGTTGAATCTCCTTCTCCAAGAACCTTCAACGCAAACAGGACCGAAGATTGAACGCAGAACTGTTCTCTCGAAGAGACCAAGTGCGTCTTCATCCGCTCTTGAGATAGTCCAGGCTTCCGCGCCATACAGCATGACAGGGATGATCAAGGTCTTATATAAGGTGAGCTTGGTCTTTCGAGAGAGGGCTCGACTACGCAATTGCCTCTTGAGCCCAAAGAAACAGCGGTTGGCAAGAGTTGTTCTGCGTTTAATCTCAGTACTGATGTTGTTCGCACTATTTACTTGGGAGACGAAGTCCTTCACTACCTCGAAGTTGTACCTGCCTATGGTGACGTTCTGACCGAGTCGTCGATGTTGTGTGTCCTTTCTTGATGACAGCATATACTTTGTTTTGCCCTCATTCACCGCTAAACCCATTTTTGCCGCTTCCGTCTCAATACAAGCAAACGCTTCATTGACGGCTCGCTGAGTTCGGCCAATCACGTCAATATCGTCCGCGTATGCTAGCAGTTGAACGGACTTCTGGAAGATCGTGCCTCTAGTGTTGGCGTGTGAGTTTCGCACGATCTTCTCCAACACGATGTTGAAGAAGTCACATGACAGCGCGTCGCCTTGTCTTAAACCTTTTTTGACATTGAAGGTCTCGGTGAGTTCGTTACCGACCTTGATGGAGCAGAGAGAGTTCTCCATCGTCATCCTGCACAATCTGACGAGTTTGGCAGGGATGTCAAGACTAGACATGGCGTTGTATAGCTCGTCTCTATGCACACTGACATATGCGGCCTTAACGTCGACAAATAGGTGGTGGGTGTCGATCTGCATCTCTTGGGTTTTTTCGAGGATCTGCCGTAATGTGAAAATTTGATCGATAGACTTTCACCATACTACATAATGGAAATTCATTAAGCACAGTGGTTACTGTCCTACAAGCTCCCCCTTCGGGTAGGGGTCGTAGAATATACCCGAGGTAAGGCATGCCTGTCGTAAAAGGCGACTAAAATCCTGAGCTAAAGGCTAATGGTTTAGGAAATAACCTACTCCGTTGCTTGTCAAAATGATGGTTTCAAGCTCGCAAACAATGGAATGAACGGTAAGTGCATTATCTTATTATAGATACTGCACAAAATAAAAGGCTTGGTTTATAACAATGGCGGCCAGTCCGGGGATGTTATGGCATCCTACTGGTAGCTTGACCAGAGGCTATAGTCTGGTGCCACGGGAGATCAGGCTTCCGCCCGTGAGACCCGCATAGGTTTCATCCTGATCACTTGAGGTTGGCCCCAAGTGGGAGCATCGTGGTGGCTGTGGTTTAAAACCCAAAACCGCGGAGAGAAGTGGAGATAAACCTGCATGTCTGGGAGTTAATCTTGCGGCGTTGGGCATTTGCGACTCTCGGACGTGAAAGGTATTGATTCAAGTCTATGTGGAGTTGCAGATAACAACCGGGTGCTACGACCCAAAGAGTAGCAGAGGTTTTAGATGGGCCTCGCCACCCTACCAAGGTGGAGAAATAAGTCCATAAGCTTGTTTCTAAACTTGGAACTTGAGACTCCTACTGAAGGCGTCTGGTCCAGCGTAAATGGACTAAAAGATTTAAATGTCTTCGTGATATAAGCCTAACGGCAGGTGATCACGTGAAACACTTATTTCTGTTCTGTCCTACAAGCAACTAGCACGACCCTTCCCAGCACGACTTATCGACGTGTCATATACCATGTCTAAAATCAGAGCAGATAAGTTAGGATTTTCAAAAGGCAATTTTACGAATGTTCGGTAGCGGTCAGCTCTGTAAAAAGGTTTCGTCTTGCAGGAAGTGATTTGAAAAGTCGAAATTGGTGACGCAGTTGGTTGAGTGCCTATCCTTAGTTATAAGGGTCAAAGGTTTGAATACTAGTGAAAGCGACGTTAATATGCTTTTATCTGATGTTCAAATCTGGTCCGGTCACTATTTTCCATTACGATTAAATCAACGGCTCTAGGTATCACAATGGTTTATGTGGGCTTACAATGGCGCCGGCAGCCCAATAACCTAACCTAACCTATCATTGAAATGAGCTTCTGCAGAAAAACGTTTGGTCATTTGTCAAAAACATAATGAAATTCGCCTCTTCAGCTCTTTAGACAAATTAATCTGCTTGTGGCGCATTTTGCAGCCTGCCAGATTATAATTTGTTCCTACCTGTACTTCAGAGCGCTGCTCTTGTTTTTCGTTGCAGCGCTTTTTGGTATGCCTCGTCGGTTGCACGATTTTTCTGCTCACTTGTCGGGGGTGGTACGTAGCCTAAGGTAGTTTCCGCTACCTCTTTGATGGCCGAGCGCTAATATAACCACACCTTGTTGGCACTTGACGTAGGCATACGGTCTCTCACTTAATTGCTCTTCGTAGGCTCTGGCAATCTCCGGTGTGCTTAGGCGTCCAATGTCGAAAGTTCTCTTTGTCGGCTGGTGGAGCTTTCTGACATTGGACAGTCGAGCTCTGAATCTTGCTGCAACAAGAAAAGGAGTACCGGTCTAGAAGACGGAAGGAGAAAAAGCTTCTACGCCTAAAATCTCCCAATCTCCCAGCTCAAGGATATCGAAGAGTCTAGGGACAAACAAAAAATACGGGCCTTTTACAAAAAAGCCAAAAGCCTGGCCACAGGCCTTAGGAAAGGCACCCAGGCTCTTCGAAATCGCGAGGGTAACCTAGTTACGGACCCACAGGGAATAGTGGATGTGTTTAAGCAACACTTCCAACAGCTGCTTAGCGGGCCTGACCAGGAGAGAGTGATAGGGAACCAGGAAATCCCAACTCCAGTCGACGAAGTAGTCCTCCCACCTAGCTTTGACGATATAGCCATTAAAAGGCTGAAGAACAACAAAGCCTCAGGCTCAGATGGCATCGGAGCTTTTCAAAGCTGGGGACAATGTAATGGTATGGAGCATGCATCAGATCATTTGCCGAATTTGGGAAGACGAAAGCATGCCCGACGACTGGAATATCAGCGCTATATGCCCCATCCACAAAAAAGGCGATCCTACCTCCTGCAAGAATTACAGAGGTATATCCCTGCTCAATGTCGCCTACAAGATCATATCCAGCGAATTCTGTGAAGGTCTAAAACCGTTTTGCACCGCACTAATCGGCACACTTCACACTAAGGCAGATCCTGGAGAAGACCAGCGAGTTTCAAATCGATACTCACCATGTTTTCATCGATTTTAAAGCCGCATACGACAGCATTCATCGCAAGGAGCTATTCGAAGCGATGGCCGAATTCGGGATCCCGGGAAAATTGATCCGGTTGTGTCGCACCACGCTAACACATACACGATGCACCGTGCAGTTCGGTTCAAAACCCTCTGAACCCTTCGAAACCTGAACCAGATTTCGGAAAGGAGATGCGCTGTCGTGTGATTTCTTCAATTTGGTACTGGAGAAGATAGTGCGGCGGGCAAAAGTCAACGGCAATTGAGGAACAGGCGAAACGAGCTGGTCTAAAGGTCAACGAGGACAAGAATGAGATCCGACGCAGAATCGCCCTTGGCAACCGATGCTACTCCGGTTTGTGAAAACCACTGTGCTCTAAACTCCTGACTCGAAGGATCAAAGTTATTCTCAACAAAATTCTTATTCTGCTAGTCCTACTTTATGGAGCCGAAATCAAGACTGCAGAGCTGATTCTTGGTGCCTTCGAAAAAAAAATTCTACGTCGGATATATGGTCCCGTCTGCGAGGAAGGCGAATGGAGGAGAAGATACAACCGCGAACTCTACGGGCTGTACAAGGATGTGGATGTAGTCCGGAAGGCAAAAATCCGTCGACTACATTGGCTCGGCCACATCGAGCGAATGGACGATGACAACAACGCCCCAGCAAAGACGGTCTTCGAATCCGAGCCTCTTGCTTCGAGAAGGAGTGGAAGACCGAACCTCCGGTACAAAGACCAAGTCATCGCGGATGTAAGACAGCTTGGCCTTGATGCCTGGAAGCAGCGTGCCCAGGACCGTCACCGATGGAAGGCAGCAAGGCTCAGGCTCAGACCCTTCATGGTTCGTCTGCCTGATAAGTAAGTAAGTACTTGAGAGCGTTGGTTTTACGATGGGAAAAAATTCATTTCCGCATTCGTAAACTTGCAAGAGCACTTAAAGATCTCGACGTAACCAAATCTACTGGCCCGGATGGTATTCTCCCAATACTTCTGAAGAGTAGTCTAATCTATCATAGTCTTCAGGTTTCTTTCGAGGAAATTGAAACCAACTTTTGTCCAGCCCGCTCCTAAAAAGGGCGAATCTTCGTTATCCACGTCGTATCGACCCATAGCACTTACCTCCCTTCTTTCTAAGGTCATGGAAACGCTGATAATTCGTCAGCTTATGAAATTCTTGAATCGCGAATGATTCTTAATAGAGTTTCCGCAGCAACAGGTCCACTGGTGACTTAACGGCTTATCTCATCGTAATGTGGACCCAATCTTTGCACAATACTGGTGAAGGCAAGCTAGTTGGGCTTAAGCTTCTAAAGTAGAGTTTGGCATCAAGCTATTTTGTCGAAAATACGTGTTTATGGTGTCGATGAATCTCTTCTTCTATGTATAAGAATGAGACAGTTCAAGTTGTTTTGGATGGGTTCTCTCTGTCTGATGTGCCCAAAATAAATGAGGCCTTTAAGGCTCTGTTCTGTCTCCGACACTCATTCTCAATCTCTTTAAATGATGTCCTGTCTGCCGCTTCAAATCCATTTCACTCACTCGTCGATAACAGCATTTTCAGTTTCTCATATTCGTTCCTCACGACCCTGCCCTTCGAGCGTAGTATTGGAATGCCAGCATATGTTAAGCACACTGAATTCCGATCTTGACAGCTTAATTAACTGCGGTTAGAACAACAAAGTGGAAGTCAATGCTTCCAAGACTTAATGCTGGCTGCTGTCATTAAAGTTAACCCCTGATAATCAGCCATTATACATGAATGGTGCTTGTATTGATGAAACCGAAAAACTGTCCTGACTTGGTATGTATTTCACCACAATACTTAGTTAGAACTATCACACATTCGAGGTCGACAGAAATGTTCAGGTTCACCCTCTCCGATTTGGCCTCATTATACAAGGCGCATTTTCGCCTCAAACATGAGTACAACGCTCATATCTGGTCTGGTGTCCCAAAGACCATCGTGCATTTAGTCAAAAAAAAAGCCAAAAGCAAGCGATTGAACGAATAGGAGACATTAATATCGCGTGTTCCATTGTCTCGTACGAACGTCAACGTACCATGTCTTCTATGTCCGTGTTTTATCGCTATTTCCAGTGAGCTAGCCAACGGCATTCATCCTCTCCATGAATTCACCCGCAGTGCACGTCTCGCAAGGAATGCCCATCAGTTTAACGTTAACCATTCTTTCGGACGCACTTGTAGTCGTCTTCTTCTTCTTCGTGTGGCGCTACAGTCCAGGATGGATGGAGTTCAACTGTTGCATCAAAATACTCTTTGGTCTGAGGCTGATGCTCTACCTGCCCCAGTCACCTAATGCATTTGATCTGTAGACACTTGGCGCAGAACTCCTCCATATAGGGAGGGTCAAGGGTGGAAACGGGACCAAAGATGGCACACACGGACGACCATATCAAGGCTTTATTTCAATATTTTTGATCAGTTCTTCTTAAAATCAATTGCTTATTGAGCCCCAAAAAAAGCAGCTGACTGCTTTACGCCTTTGATCACGGTACTAATATTGTTCGTAGGACTTACTGCAGAGCTGAGGTAGACGATGTCATTGACGCAGTTCCCAATTCTGACACTCTGTCCCTAACATCTATGCACGTTATTTATTTTTACTCAATCATCACTTGGCCCATTTTTGCGGCTACAGCCTTAAAGGCAGCCTCATTGACAACTCGCTGCATTCTGCCAACCACTTCAATGTCAACCGCGTTTGCTAACAGCGGGACGGAGTTCTGGAAAAATCGTGGCTCTAGTGTTGCCAAGTGAGTTATGGACGATCTTCTCTACGGTGATGCAAAATAAGTTATATCTCAAGTCTACCTTGTCTAAGTCCTCTTTTTATATTGAAGGCAACGGCGAGCTCATTTAATGACGTTGATGAAGCAGCAGAAAGCTCCACGGGTATCCACCATACGAGTTTGGCAAAACTACACATGGCGCTGCCAGGAACCTGGTTTGTACTGTTGAGTTGATGTCAGGTATTAGGTCATTGTGCTCAACCATGTGCCATCAATTAATTATTCTTAGGGCTATGAGCCATGGAATGCCTGATCTTTCTATTGTTCTTATTCCCAAGGGCGCTGCTTGCAGTTTTGGAAATCAAGCTGTCTAATATTGGCGATGGGAACTGGAATTCCACACGTGGGGGTTTCTTTGAGCATTTCTGGGATGCAGGTTAACCGTTTAAGCAGATCATCCTCTGCTTTTTTGAAAATCCACGCAGGCATCCTGTCTTTTGTTAAATTCCTTTCGGAGTTCCGCTTTTCTGATCATATCTACCATAAATGAGGGGTCGGAATTCTCGTCATCGAGTTTGAGTGAAGCATTCAGGTTGGCAGCGAAATTTGGAACTTTGCCCCCGTTTAACAGAATCTGTAAATGATTCTTCTGATTTCCCAGCATGGACATCGATTCAGCTCCAGGTAGTCCATTGTCCTCCTGACAAGCTTCTGAGCAGTGATAAGACAGCATGGAGATATTCGTCTTTCCAGACGGGAAAACCCCTATCCCACCAAAAGAACTGTCCTTTTGGACATGAACTCACGCATACTACATTTTTTTCAAGCACATTGTTACTGGGTTTGCACTCACAACAAATTTTTTTTATGTGTAATATTAGGTCTGTGTGAATGGCTGTGTAATGTTATAAAAAACGCTGTCAAAAAAATCAAGGGTCAAGATACGAGCAAGTAGGGTTTATCCATAATAGCATATCTCTGCTTCTGAGTAAACAACATAGCATTGTTTCACCTTTTCTAGCACACCTCCATCTGCTCACCATAGTGTAGACACACAAGACACACTGCACAGTCCATTGCAGTCTTGTCCTGTTGCCTTACATCATGTAGTCTTACTGGGCACCCAACTGTGTCACTGTAAATACCAAAAAAATCGTCTACAGTGATGAGAACAGGTCAAATGAAAATGAACATCTACACCCCCTTACCAAATGAACCATTTTTGAAGAACGTACTTATCTGTCGCATGACTTCAAGTGTCATGCTCGTGACTGTGCATGGTCTTCAAAGTGTACCTCGAATTATCTTTCAATCTGCAGAATATACTCAAGGCAGCTGATCGTACTAACGGATAATCGGTTTGTAATGTTATTCTGATAACAAGGCAAGTGTCACTCGCATGCCATGGCATTACTCACTTAGGAGTGAGTACACGTAAGATTATCGTAGATTAGGGAAATCAAATCAGCTGGCTGATTAACACGCCAATCGTTCCAGGAAAAAGTACCTTTTTTAGATCCGACACCTGCCTTCGTGACCATTAATCATTTGGTTTGTCCCACGGCGCTTAGCGGTTTGAACGACTTGTCAGAAGTGTAGATGATCATGGAGGAAATGGTCCAAGCTGATTGAAATAATAAATATCATAGAGAGGCAATAAGGGGACTCGTTTTCATTCATTTTTGCAATTCATAATAACTTATTTACTAGACAAAAATGCTTAGAAGTAGCGGAGCGAACAATGTTGCTATATTAATTTACTGGCATTCGACGGGCAGTCTGTATAAGAATGCCGCTGATAGATCTGCACCTTATCTGCCCCAAAACAGCGACAGACTGCTGCACATACGAGGCTACGCACTAACCTTACTACTCTAGGTCTAAAGGGTACGACGCTTTAGTTCCTCCGCGCCCAAGCCACCAGAACTAAAGCGAAATCGACATCAAATCTATGAACCTTTCGACGTGGTGTGAACACAGCTTGATTGACTCGGTTTACCCACTCGGTTGCCCTGGTTGGAGTTCGGTACCGGTTCTGTTTCTTATGAGACACGTATGGATAGGGCGATGGTGCACGTTGCCTGCCTACAAATCTAACCCGAGTCGCAACTCCGTTCGCTTCATTTCCAATTCGGGTCCACTTGAGTTAAAAAAGTTTCGATTCGGCACATCTCCAGAACAGACCCTCCTCAGCTCGTTGTGCGACGGAACGATTGTGGTTGAGTCGCCCATCCACAGTTGAACAGGCGATGTGATAAAGGAGTGGTACCACATTTATATTTTGTAACAGACCGCACATTTCTGAATACAGAAAAGCATCCGGGGGACGAAGCCTCTGTAACGTACTCTTACGTGGTATTACGTATTTAAGTAAGTAAGCCCTAGAGATCAGGCTGCTGGCCGAGTTCATCGCTCTACCATGAATCAACTTCACAGGAAATTGTTCACTCGTATTCGGTTTGCGCTGCTGTATAAAAGCTAACTCCCAGGACTCTGGTGCTCCATAAAGGCGAAGGCTAGTCCTAAGACAGTCCCTCTCAAACACCCGAATCTTTTCCATGAACCTTACAAGACCTTACAAAACCACACAAGACAGCCACAGGTGACCTTAGGCCTTATTAAAACCATGTAGCAGATTACCCCCACCATCGCATCGAGTTGACTGTTTATAAGAGCGAAAGCACCTCATGCATCGGGCTAGATATTGATCTAACCAGATTCCAAGGTATATAGTTCTTTGCGCCATTGGTTGCCTGTGTCGTCCAACAATTGAAAACTTTCGCCAATTATTTGTTGTATCCGCCGAACCCCTTTGCAATGGCGTTCTGAACAGAATGGCTTCCGACTCAACGATACTCAGCTTTCAGTCATCGCAATGTCTCATGAATGAATCGGAGTCACCCTGCGTGAGCATAGTGATATCCTCGAGATTATCGACTGATCTGTACACGATCAATTCGTTGCCATATGCAATTGCGTGAGGACGAGAACTTATCAGATCTATGAAGAAAATGTTGGATAGGATCGGCGAATTAACGGCACCCTGCTGAGGACCATTTTTTACTTTAAAAATACCTTTAGAGGTCAAGTTGCTATTCTTGACTACGAACCTTCTACCGGTAAGCATGTTATACAGGAGGTACAGCAGTGGCTTACTAATGCCAAGCCGACTGAGCTTGTAGAAAAGTCCTTCTAACCATACGGTGTTCAAGACCTTCTACAGGTCAATCAATCAGGCCTCTGTACATTGTTTCTGGCTCTTGTTCCATTGGATATCCGACACCAGTTTCGACGCGGCATGAATAGTGTCATCTCCCGTTCTGGAACCGAAGTCTTCTTCTTCTTTGGCTGGCGCTATAGTCCGGGGTGGACCTGGGCCTCAGCCAACATGCCTCTCCGTCTAGCCAGGTCTTGTGCTAGTTGCTTCCAGCCACGCACGTTCAACTTATTGCGGTCCCCTTCTAGCTACGTGCGCCACCGTAGGCGTGGTCTTCCTTTAACGCGTTGTCCCTCGGGGTTGGAGTTAAAGGCTTCCGGGCCATCTGAGACGAGAGATGCGAATTCGATTCGATTCGCTACTCGTTCAGTCCCCTCCTCCAAACACCATCCGTACATACGGGACCGAAGATAATTCGGAGGACTTTCCTCTCAAAGCGACCACGAATATCCTCGTCCGCTTTAGTGTCCATGCTTCTGCACCATCATACAGCAGGACTGGGACTATGAAGTTCTTGTGTAGGGATTGGTTCTTCGAGAGATGGATTTATTCCTCAGTGGCTTACCGAGTGCGCAATTGCAGCGGTTGGCCAACGTGATCCTCCGTTTTATCTCCGAGGGGGTGTCATTGCTTGTGTTAACTTCGGAGCCTAGATGGACAAAGTCTTTCACTACTTCAAAGTTATAGCTGTCTATAGTGACGTTTTATCAAAGACGATGGTGTTGGTGGACCTTTTGTGAAGACAGCATATACTTTGTCTTACCGTCATTAACCGCATTAACCATCTTGGCCGGTTCCTTCTCGATGCTCACAAAAGCCCACTGACAGCCCGTTGTGTTCTTCCGATGATGTCAATATCATCCGCATAGGCGAGCAGTTGCACAGATCTGTGGAAGATCGTGCCTCTGGTGTTGATATTTGAGTTCCTCATGTTCTTCTCGAGAATGATGTTAAAAAAGTCGCATGACAGTGCGTCCCCTTGTCTAAATCCTTTTCTGGCATCAAAGATCTCAGTATAATCTTTCCCGACCTTGACAGAGCATAGGGCATTCTTCAAGTCACCGTCATTCTGCAAGGACGGACGAGTTTTGCAGGGATGCCAAAACTAGACAAGGCGCTGTATAACTCGTCTCTATAAATTCTGTAATACGCGGCCGTAAGGTCGATGAATAGGTGGTGGGTATCAACTTCAAACTCCTGGCTCTTTTCCAAGATATGCCGTGAAGTGAATATTTGGTCAATAGTGGATTTCGCTGGCCTGAACCCGCACTGATTATTGTCCTCTGTCCAGTTGGTCAGAGCTCTATTTATCACCTTCTCGAATACATTGCTGATGTTCGGAAGGAGACTAATTGACCGGAAGTTGCACGGATTCGCAGAATTTTTTCTTCGCTTGGATAGAAGTTGCTCGCTCGCGGTTTTCCAATGCTCCGGATAATGGGCATTATTCAAAGCATTTTTAAACAGGATTGCGTACATAGTGACCACTTCCAGGGGAAGATGTCTTAGCACAATGTTGGAGATTCCGTCCATTCCAACTGCATTTTCTTCTTTAATGAAATGAACGGGAGAGTCATTGTATCGAGTGTACATAATCGCTGATCGTTCTCATTAATCCAAACTACTGTAGAATATTAGATTAGATGGAAAAATTGTTGCAAAAAAAAAAATTCTTCTCCTTCTACAGTTACAGTTCGGGGTAGATTTGGGCCACAGCCGACAAGCCTTTCCAGCTGGCACGATGCTTAGCCAGATGTCTTCAATTTTGCACCTTAAGTTGGCTGAGGTCCTTCTTCACTTGTGTGCGCGGAGTTATAAATTAGTGTCACTGTTCTTCTTCTTCTTTGATTGGCGCTACAGTCCGGGATGGACTTGGGTCTCAACCAACATGCCTCTCCAGCCAGCACGATCTTTCGCCAGCTGCCTCCAGTTGCGCACACCAAGTTGGTTGAGGTGCTTTTCCACTTGTGTGCGCCATCTCGTGCGAGACGTCCTCTGTTGCGCTGTCCCAATTGCTCGGTATTGAAGACTCTTCGAGCCGGCGCTGTGGTGTCCATCCGCTCTACATAAGCTAGCCTTCTTAAGCGTTGGATCCGAAGACGCTTAACTAGGTGCGTGCCGCCTATTAGCTTTAAAAAACACGGCTTGGACTTTGGTCATTTCGCAAAAAATACAATTTCTTGGCAAATAATGCTCGAAAAGAATACAACTGGGGCTTTGACATTAGAAGAAATGCAAGAGTGAATACGCTCTATTCATGGTGTACAATTCATATCCTTGTAGGGACAAATTTGGCCGCAGGAGTTTGGCACTATGTTGACCTAAGTTGCAAACCACATATTGTGCAAATTTTGTGTTAAAGCTCCAGGAATTGAAATGTAGATGAGCACTAGAGCAATCTCTACGGTATTTGTGCCAAATATCCAACAATAAGTGAAGTAAGTGAACTAAGACTGGACGACCACGAAAGAGGTTTGGAGAATGATGTGACCGAGCTAACATACCAGCAGTGCCTTAATTGAAAGATCTCTTATCCAATCCAGGAAATATTGATTCTGCGCCACCACCGCCACTTTGCAAAGACGCAAAAGCCCTAAGCACATTTCCAAATCGATCAGAGGCGCCCTGCGACAAAGCAAGAGATTACTGACCACGAGTGCGAAGGTATCGGATTTTGATATAGGTTTTTTTTCTTGAAACGAATGTTGTTATTTGCCTAATCTACGTTAATCTTAAGTGCTTCCACTCGCACCACGACTCGTATCACACTCTCTCTGAGTCTCTTTCCCTCTCTCCCATTCTTTTGAATTTACTATACAACTTATCGTATAACACGATCGGTCGACCTTGAGTGTTTTTTTTCTATCGATTTGAAGATATTCGATACGCTTTACACCGAAGATGCCAGTCATGAACAAAACGAGTACTTTTGATGCCATACGATAGACTATGGTTTGTTTAGATGGTTTATCACAAACTGTCTGTCATGCCGGGCATGACTTTTCATACAGTTGGATTGTGACTTGGAGTTTGTTGAAATCTGATTCAACGAAGCATGGTTGGTAAAGCAAAATGGGTGCTTGTACTAGGCATCTTCAAGAAATGATCGGAGGGAAGCTTACTCGTTTGCATGATCAACAAGAAAGGCTCGTAAGCCCTTGACTTGGTCGAACAAAAAGTTCCCTGTCGGTTTGCGTGCGCGCCGAGAAGACTAATGACATCTTAACCAAATCCTTCCAATGGACACCTATAACTTCAAGGGTGTCGGGAGTGATCTGAGCTAAATTAATCCGAAATGACATCAACCGCGGTATAAAACTTGCCATTCGATTCGATTTCATTGAACTCGAGAAGCAATTAATGGGTGTTAGTCTCTCTCGAAGGACTAGGCTGACATACAAACGTTGATCATCCCAGACATGTTGTCCAGAGCAGACGTGTAAGCAATATCGAAAGTAGTGGAAGAAGATCGCCACATTTTCGAAAGAAAAGTCTTGCTTGGGTTATTTGGTCTTGTGCGAAGATGACATAGGGACGTGAAACGATTGCAACAGCTTATGCGACTGGAATATGCGAGTGATTTGCTGATTTGAGGTCAAATGTGTATGAGAAGCGCTAGGCGCTAGTTTATTTTGTAATGGTACACGCATCACCTAATTACTTAGAGTTATCGTTGACGGTTAGTGGCCGTTATGCCGCTAATAAAGCATCCACGACAACTTGTGTCTTACAACAGTCTTCTTCTCCTCCTCGAAATAGGAGCTCTCATTCCCTTCCCTGAAACAGTGGTGTCAATGCTTTCGGCGTGTTCGCTCCCTCGCCCATGCTACTACACAGCATCTTAATACCCCCAGAATTCGATGTCGTGCTACTCCCAAATTTCTCTTTCTTTCTTTGTTTATCGCCCACAGTTTCACTTTTTCATCAGACAGTGCTACTTACCGAGGTCCGGTGTAAATTTGAACGACCCTAAAACCTTTCTGCACGGTGCATAGCGTACCTTGCCTTGATTCTGATCTCAAACTTGAAGCTGAAGACTTCAGCCTTGCCTAAGTCTGCTGGCAATGACAAATCTGCATCCGAATGTGCGCTGATCTGATTCCTTGTAACAATCACCGTAATTGATCAAATAGGTCAAAGCTTTTCAACCTTCATTTGCCTGACCCGTCCCAACGCATTTCCTAGATCGCGGTGATATCCGCCTTATAGCTGTCTAGGGCCTTCCCAAGTTGTTAGGCTGCACGCGGTCTGTTCATTGTCCGCACATACCACGGGCAAGTCCGAAGATCGTTGTCCCTTTTGAATAAGCCTGGGTCGTCATCGGTAAAACCATCCATGTGTGAGGATTGTTGCTGCTTCGTAACTAATACTTTTCACGACGGTGCGAAAGTTACCCCACTCGTTGCCCTCGAACCTGGAGGAGCGAGTCCTGGTTTAAGCCCCTGGATAAGAGGCCGCTGCATTCATTGGTTCACCTCTAAAAGGCTAACTAGAGGGCGCCACGAGCAGTCTGTATGTCAACTTGACCTGTGAACTTACAGGTATCGTTGCTGGCATCTCGCTAAATTGGGAGCAATCAACAACTTTGCTCAATTTGAATTCGAATAATTGCGATTGCAAGAACAAACGAATTATTCGATGGTTTTTGTTCGCAATTGCGCATCGCTGATGAAACCTTTTAAATAGTAATTGACGAGTAGGCAGTGGCCTTTTTGGGCAAGTACAATTAAAGCAACTCCAGGAGATAAGGACGTTGCATATGGTTAGATAAAATGTCCCTAACAAACCTTACTTCATATGTCCGTCAATCAGTCGCGTTTTATATCTTTTTAAGCCGACCAATTGACTCCTTACCCAATCAGAACGCAGTGGTTTCGATCTGTGTAATTAGATATAAAGTAGTTACATTTTAAGGGACAATGTTGAATGGGAACTACACATAAACGTCAAGTTTTTTTCTGCATTTCATTTGACATTTCTCAATTTCAGATTAACTCAATTTGAACCATGGAAAGATGCACAATCCAGCAACGCGTTAAAGTTATTCAGGTTTATTTTGAAAATGGGCGTTCAAATCAAAATGCATATCGTGCACTTTGTCATTGTTTCGGTCAATTTGATCGTCCAAATGTGCGTACAATCGGGGCAAAATCGTGCAAAAATTTGAGCAAACCGGGTCTGTATGAGATGTGAAAACACCAGTGCATGCTCGTACATCTCGTACTGCAGAAAATATTGCTGCTGTTCGCGATAGTGTGTCCACCTCAACTCGTCGTCGTGTCCAACAATTGCACCTCTCACGCTCGTCGTTGATGAACATTATGCATAAAGACTTGCATTTACACGCTTACACAAGAACTAAAGCCTTTTGACCATTTCAAGCGTCGTCAATGGTCGGAATGGTGACAAGAAATTGCAACAGTGGATGATCAATTTTCGAAGAAAATCATCTTCGTGATGAGGCCCATTTTCACATCAGTGGATTCGTCAACGTCAGCAGAATTGCCTCATTTGGTCGAATGATAATGCAAGAGTGATTGTCGAAAAACCAATGCACCCACAAAGAGTGTCTGTTTGGTGCGGTTTATGGGCTGGCGGCATCATCGGGCCGTATTTTTTCCAAAATGAGGCCGGTCAGGCAGTTACTGTGAATGGTGTTCTTTATCGTAAAACGATAACGAACTTTTTATGGACTGAATTGGAAGATATTCTTCTTGGATCTCCTGCTGTTTGACGCAAGACTGCAGCTGACAGACACAAACGCACAAACGGTAAACTGTTTGAACACTTTCGTGTATCTCAGTGACCATTGCGGACTTAGTGCCGAATTCAAGATCCCCAACGACATTGCGGAATTAGGAGAGTTTGTCCAAACGCACACCTGCAATTACAGTAGGGCGCGTTGGCCACGCTTCTCCCGACAAATGACTCGAGCACTCTCTTCGAATGCTCTCCACATTCCGTCCAATAGAAACCTGTCAAACGAAGAGATTGACATGTATCTAATTCAATTGGACGAGACAATAAAACGAACTATGGACAGTACGATACCACGGTATACACGAACTAAGAACGAAAGCTTGTACCGCAATGCGACAATTGACGCACTACACCAACAAAAAAGTAGACTCCTGTCAAGATTAAAAACCTTGTACAGGCGGTTTACTGACAGACGCAGCGAGGAAGTTAGGACAATGAAATCGCTCATTAAGATTGTACAGACGTTAATTGTGCAGAATTACAGAGTTTCTGTAAACACGTACTGGAACAACAAGATTCGGGCTGTTAGATCTAACAATCCGAGTATGTTCACACAAATCAACAAATTCTTTCGAAGAAAAAATAGCGATCTTCCGTGTCTTAAGCTTCCCAGGACGACGGACAATGAACAGATACTGACTATAGCTGGTATTGATTCCAATAACGCCGTACTCGACGATGACTTCTTTTTGGTCGAAGATCCGCAAGAAAAAGTTGAAGTACTAGGCGCAGTTTTCCAAGAAGTGTACAAGGTGAACGTGAGTGTTCGCCCGAACCACGACCTGGAAAACAGCGTGCAAGCTAGCAACGCTCAACTTCGAGAAGATCTGCAGCAATGGCGATCTGAGAACATCGGCTTTGTCCAGTTCAATGACGAAAACATGGCAGACAATGTCATTGTCGACGAAGGGGTTCATCCCTCGTTCATTTCGAAGGCAGATCTTCAAGCGGTCTTCACATCACTAAAGAAGAAAAAGTCGGTTGGAATCGACGGGATCTCCAACATTGTGTTAAGACATCTTCCTCTGGAAGTGGTCACTATGTATACAATCCTTTTTAACAATGCTCTGAATAATGCACATTATCCGGAGCATTGGAAAACCGTGATTGTACAGCCCATAGCCAAGCGAGGAAAAGATTCTTCGAATCCGTGCAACCTCCGGTCAATTAGTCTCCTTCCGAACATCAGCAAGGTATTCGAGAAGGTGGACGATATGTGGTTTCAACAGGACGGTGCCACTTGCCACACAGCTAACGAAACAACGGCTCTTTTGCGCGACAAGTTCAATGGCCGTGCTACCTCACGTGGTGGCGACGTCAATTGGCCGCCATTGTTTAACAATGCGCTAAGTAATGCTTATTACCCGAAACATTGGAAAACACCTGTGGTGCAACCAATCGCTAAACGGGACAAAGATAGATCAATTCTGACAAATCTTCGGTGGATCAGTCTTCTTCCTTGCATAAGCAAGGTTTTTGAAAAGATAGTCATTCGAGTTCTGAAACAATGGGTTGAGGAAAATAATATCATACCGGACAACTAGTTCGGATTCAGGGCGGGGCATGAAACCATACATGCCGCGTCTAAACTGGTGTCCGACATTCAATGGAATAAAGACAAAAAACAATGCACGGGTGCTTGCCTGATTGACTTGGAGAAAGCGTTCGACACCGTTTGGTTGGAGGGCCTCTTCCTCAAGCTGGTCAGGCTCGGCATGTACATGTACATGATCTATGACATGATAACAGGTAGAAAGTTCGTCGTGAAAAGTGGCGATGTAACTTCTGCCACGGTCTTTGACATCAAAAACGGTCTGCAACAAGGAGCGGTTGGTTCGCCGATCCTGTTTTCAATATTCACTGCAGATCTGATAGGTTCAATGCCGCAATTAATTGCGTACGCCGACGATTTAGTGGCGTACAGATCAGGCCCGAAGGTCGAAGAAATAAACATCTTGTTGCAAGGTGACTTCGATCAAATTCAGCGATTTTGCGACGACTGGAAGTTGATTATCAACTTCCGGAAGTGTGAAACTATCCTTTTCAGAACACCGTTGTACATGGCATCATGGGATACGCGCACAAACTGGCGTAACTTCGGCATTGTTGACCCACAGGGACGCACTTTAGATGTGAAAAGTGTAGTTAGGTATCTTGGCATTCGGTTGAACCAATATCTGTATTTTAACAAACATATAGATATTGCTCTGGCCTAAGCTAAAAAGGCCTTTGCTGTGGCAAGGAGGTTGTTTTACAGCAGCCAACGTCATACCAGGGTGAAGGTAATCTGCTACATGGCCCTCATCCGGCCAATTATGGCGTACGGTTGTCCGTTGTGGTACAACGTGAGTCCTTCCCAGATGGAAGAGATAAGGTTGTTCGAGAGACAGTGTCTGCGGACTTGTCTCCGGTTGTATCGTACACCCGAATCTGAGTACAAGAAGTACTATCTGAATGAGGTCCTGTACAACGAGGCCAACTTGAACAGGATAGATAATTTTATTATTAAGCTGATCAGAAGGCATATTGCACGAGCTATGACTTCTTCCAACAGTCTGATCTTTGGGGCTTACTACCCCAACCTTATGTACCATGAGAGAGTGCGCCTTACCGGCTTTATTCCTCCCGAGGCGTTCCTCCATCTCGATACAATTGGCCTAATACAGGATCCACACGGATGTCCTGTAATCTTCCACGTCGTACGCCGAACAGTGGACAGGCGACTTCAATATGAACGGGACGTCGCTCGCAGTCACGAGGATCTCCTCCGGTTCAGTAGAGCGATCTCTGCTCGAGACAGGAGAGAGTCTGCCAAAGAACGGCAATTTTACTGGTGGTTACACCAAAACCAGTCCCCGCCGCCGCTGGCCTTTATAAATGACGCGGTAGTTGACCATGGTGGCCAACTTACATAGGTTTAAGGTAGTTCTAAAGAACATATACCACAAAAAAAAAAAAAAATACAAAAAATAAAATAAAAAACAAAAAAAAGGTGCACCTCGGCGTATAAATTATATATGTCAGGCATATACATAGCCTATACGCCCTGGTGCACGCGTCCGTACTGTTACGGACATAGTTAAGATAGTCTTAAGTTTTAATGTTAGGTTAGTTTTAGTTCTAGTTAGTTTAAGTTAGGTTAAATTATATATATAGAGCCAAGTTTTTCTTTCCAGTTTTCTTGGCGAAACAAGTAAAAGTAGAACGGCGTGTCTTTACCACAATAAAAAAAACATAGCATAATCCGAAAGGTATAGCCAAATTTAAGATTAGAATAGCTTAGAGTACCCGTATAGGGTCAGTAAGTGAGGAGTAAGAACATTTCTTAAGTTAGTTAAGCTAGTTTTAAGCATTTTTGTCTAGCATGTAAGTTAATGAATTCAAAATAAAACAAAAATGAATGAAAAAACAAAAAAAATCAATTGGCCGCCAAGATCATGTGATTTGAGACCGTTGGATTTTTTTGGTTATTTGAAAGATAAAGAGTACGTCCATAAGCCAGCAACAATTCAAGAGTTAAAGGATTAGATAATTCGGTACATTAAGGGCATAGAACATCAATTATGCTTCAGCGTTATCGACAATTTTGACCATCGGATGGAGGAATGCCGCCGAGGTTGCGGCGGCCATTTGGCCGATATTTTGTTCCATAATTGAACCATAGCAAAATTATTACAATTTCCTTAATAATTTGTGTTTTATTAAAAATCAACATCGGCCCTTAAAATTTAACCACCCTTTATTATCCTTGAGAACAATATGGCTTATTCGTATCTTTAATTTTTATTTCCATGTGATCATGTGATGGATTGATTGGCCGATTGAGGTGTTGAATTTTGTTCAAAATAAATGTTGTTTAGTGTAAATTCAATTAAATAAACAAGAGCTTATACTGAGTTTAAATATATCATCTTCCGCTCAGGAAATTTTATTATTATTGGCTTTCCAAAGTATTCCTTATAGTCGTTTTGTGGCTTGTCCTGCCTGTCTTGAGTATGAAAATAACACTGAACCCTTCCTAAGCATTAGGTTACATTCATGAATAGATAACAGACAAGCCAGGAAATAATTGGATTTCCTGACATCTTCAATCCATTCTGTTGCTGATCGTTTCACCAACATTCTCTTGTTACTTGGCTCGTACCCAATGAGTAATGAGTACATGATTCTTCTGATGATTACCTTCCCAGGTTGCGATTTCCATCCCCATAGGCGTGCGTTGTACAAAAGAGTTAAGTGTTGAATCATCAAAACCAAAGTAATGAAACGTAGGATCGATCACTCACAGACGCATTCTTACGGTTCAACAACACAAATCCCTTAAGTAGACGTTATTTTCACTTCATATGGCAATCTCCCATTGTCCATTTGTGAAGTTTCTGACCCATCTCGACGCCCATTGTCAATCAATCAAGTGACTTCGTGAATCGCATACAAAACAACAAATACCAAAATTCGAATCTCTTTGCTTTCATTCGTTCCCCTCGTTGCATTAATGTCAATTCAATTCCCCGACTTCAACGCACAATGCGGACAATTCCTGCAATCTCTCCAATCATCCGAGTACGGCTAACAGGCATGCGATTAACTCCTTCTTCAGAGATGACCCAGAATTAACATGTACGCCTCCGGACGTGAATGCCGCCGTACCCCGCGATTGTACAATTTCTGTACAGTGCTCAACACAAAACGATCCTTCAGGCAAATGCCAAGACAAGAAGTCTGACAAATCCGACTGCACACTCGCTGAAGGCTTCAGTGCTTCTGTGCTTCGGGTGCATCCAATCGAACATCGATGTGCAATTTAGTGTTCGTCTAAGTTGATCATAATTGATCGATGATCGTCGTATTAACACGTTGTGCCGGCACTTCGGAACAGGTCTGACTAGTGCGAGCAGATTTCTGAACCAACGGACGTCCCCAAGCAATGCGTTGGGGGTAACCAGTAGGCTTTTAGTTTTATCCAGTGATCGTGCAGATCAATCAAATAAATTGCCGTGCCACGGTGATCGGGTAAGAGGTGAGGACATTAAGGAAATTTATGAAGTGGCCGCATTTAATGACTCAGTTACATGTTCGGTGTGTTGATGAGTTGACGTGCTTTACGCTCCTGGAGCTCGTATCTTGATGATGATTGCTGTTGAAATTGTAGATCATTGTCCAGAAGAATGATGAATATGATGAGACGAAAATAGCGACGGGAGAATTTCGAGTGAAGTGGGAAAATTGATGTTCTCCTTATTTCTCGCCATGGATTCGGTGGTGGGCTGGTGGCTGAAGCGAATTCTAGGATTATGTTTGGCGGCTTGTGTTTCTTCCTATATTGCTTCTCACATAACCACGCATCGTTTGAGAATTCGTTACGCGATCCTGTTCGTTTTATGGATTTTATCCCTTTTCAGAAAGCAGTTGCACAAACAAAACTTGTTGAGAGGATGCCCTGCTGCTATGCATGAGACGCCGTTTTGTATCACAGTGATTCAATCTACATTTGGTAATGATACAGAAGTATCCCACCTAGGATTGTAAGATAAAGCTGCTCCTCTCACCGCTCTAGCCAACGCGTCGGTGATGTGTTATTTTTCCAAATGATGAATAAAATGCATGAAACCTTAAGTCCACACCATTTTAGAATCTTCAATTCAATTGGAAGCGAGAGGCTCGCAGTGTACACTGTTACTCTCAAAATACACTTGTTCTGCTTTTTTTTATTTTGTATTAGACACTAATATTTATAAAAACGAAATGGAATTTGCATCGGCACGACGTACGATTATATCATACAGGTACCTAAAACCGTAGCGCATCCAAGACGCAGTGTTCATAGTTACCAGACATGATGGTATCAAATATTGAGACGCCAACGTCTCGGCAGGTGTTCCATAGGGTTCCGTTCTTAGACCACTCCTGTGGAACTTAATGTACGACGAAGTTCTTAAACTGACGCTGCCACAAAGAGTTAAGTTTATCACTTTTTCCGATGATATCGTAGGTGCAACGAGGAGTAAGCCACCGTATACGAGAGAAGGAACTTGTTTACCATAGGAGTAAGTTCAATCCTTCTCTACGCCGCTTCAGTATGGGCGAGAGATCTAGCCACCAAGGATACCGGCACTGTGCAATAGGAGCAATCAGCGGCTTCCGAAGATTTTCAAAAAAAAGACGCCCGCGTCATTGCGGGTACAGTCCCTATTGACAATTTCGCCACCGAAATGCAAAGGATCTAAATAAAGAGAACGACAAACCACGCGGAGACTAGCGCAAGATGTCTTAAGAAGAAAGGGCAACATCTATGGCACTGTGGCAAGCCAGATGGGACATCAAAACCGATGGATCCACATACCGATACTTGGGATAGAAGCCTGGACAACGAGAACTCATGGTAACTGCAACAACTATCTTATGCAGTTCTTGTCGGGCCACGGAAGTAACTGGAAATACCTCCACAGATTTGGTCACGACAGCTCACCCACCTGCCCAGAACGTAAGCTAAGACGCAAGGACGCAATATTCCATCGCAGGAGCTTTGGAGAACAACTCTACCAACTCCCGAACTTATAGTTAGCCAAATGACGGGGTCAGTTGACAAATGGCTGAAGATCTGCTAATTTATAACAAGTATACAGAATGATGGCTCGTGGCGTTGTGGGTATGTGCGTCGATCCCAACCTCGATGTCGTAGGTTCGATTCCTGCTCTGTGCGACAAAAAAAGTGTTCAAGGCCCCACCTCTTTTGAGTCTCTGACAATGCTCAAAGAGTAGTTCCTGTCTAGAAAAAGCTGCTTAAATTTGGCCCGTCGGAGTCGGCATAAAACTGTAGTCCCCTTCCGCTCGTGAAAGAACATTAGCACGCACAACACAAGTGGTTGCTGAGAAGCTAGGCCCTGGCCCACTACGGGTTGTAGTGCCACCCATATTATATATTATATACATAACGATCTGAGAAGACTCGACACATAGTGTGATATGCTAACCAGCCCCGCGAAGTAAGAGAAGATTCCACATCCATTGACACAAGCAAAAAAAAACCTCAGAGGTTGTTAACATAATCGAGAGTCTTATTTTAATAGAACCAAGCGTCAAAAAAAGACTTGGTGGGGTCGCTCCCAAAAAACACACTTTTCTGAGTCCATCTGTGGGAAATAATCGAACACCATTCGGAGTAGTAGCTAAATAGCTACACACAAACCACCCCCAACTCAGCCTATGGAGTAAAATGGTTCATGTCATAGTGCCAGAGGGGAAATTTCGTGTAGTGGCTGTTGTGAGGTATGTTAACGAGAAAGTGCTGCGCCGGCGCCACCGTGATGCTATACATAATCCACCCCGAATGTACCACCATGAGTGACCAAAATTCCACAGACAGATGGCGACAGAGTTTTCTAGAAAGAATGCTGGCTCATATGAATAGGTCTTATTCATAGGACCTTTTTTCGACTATTTTACACACAAGTAAGCACACGTACCAACTCCTGAAAGAAACAATTCAATCCAGTAAAAGTGCGTTTTATTGAGAATCATGACTGAGCTGAGTACTGAGTAGACAAAAAAAAGCACGCCAAATATCGGAACGGCGACCGAAGCAGGTCAGATTAGTTTGGGATCTTGTAACAATGTGATCAAAATGTTATAAGTGTGAACCTGAAAGGCAGAGAAAAAGTGTCAAATGTGTCATAAGTGAGTGCTGATTAGAAGATAGTAAAGTAAAAATTGCGCAGTATAGGTAATTAAATCAGTGAAAAGAAATTTTAAACTTGTGTGTTTCATTGCGT
Source organism: Eristalis arbustorum (assembly GCA_916610145.1). Lineage (NCBI taxonomy): Eukaryota > Metazoa > Arthropoda > Insecta > Diptera > Syrphidae > Eristalis > Eristalis arbustorum. Next base: position 88,954,064 of record OU744316.1, on the reverse strand, counting down.
CACAATCTAGCGATCGAATCCTATGGTGGCTCCGATATTTATTTGGCACCGATGCAGTTATTTGGTATGTACCAAGCTGTGCTGTGGTCTGAAGTTGATCATCCAGATTTCAGTTCTGCTGTCTATTACAAATTTTATAAAAGAAATTAAATGTTTGCTTGTTGGTATGACGACAAGACCAAGTACCATATATCTTCTTCTTCTTCTTGTGGCGCTACAGTCCGGGGTGAACCTGGGCCTCGGTCAACAATCCTCTCCAGCTGGCACGTTCTGTAGCCAGCTGCCTCCAATTTCGCACTCCAAGTTGGTTGAGGTCCTTCTCCACTTGAGTGCGCCATCGGGTTAGTGGTCGTCCTCTATTGCGTTGTCCCACTGGCTCGGAGTCGAAGACTCTTCGGGCTGGAGCAGTGTTGTCCATGCGCTCTACATGGCCTAACCATCTTAGGCGTTGAATCCGTAGAAGCCTGACTAGACTCATGTCGCTGTACAGCCCGTACAGTTCGTGGTTGAATCTCCTTCTCCAAGAACCTTCAACGCAAACAGGACCGAAGATTGAACGCAGAACTTTTCTCTCGAAGAGACCAAGTGCGCCTTCATCCGCTCTTGAGATAGTCCAGGCTTCCGCGCCATACAGCAGGACAGGGATGATCAAGGTCTTATATAAGGTGAGCTTGGTCTTTCGAGAGAGGGCTCGACTACGCAATTGCCTCTTGAGCCCAAAGAAACAGCGGTTGGCAAGAGGTATTCTGCGTTTAATCTCAGTACTGATGCTGTTCGCACTATTTACTTGGGAGCCAAGGTAGACGAAGTCCTTCACTACCTCGAAGTTGTAGCTGCCTATGGTGACGTTCTGACCGAGTCGTCGATGTTGTGTGTCCTTTCTTGATGGCAGCATACACTTTGTTTTGCCCTCATTCACCGCTAAACCCATTTTTGCCGCCTCCGTCTCAATACAAGCAAACGCTTCATTGACGGCTCGCTGAGTTCGGCCAATCACGTCAATATCGTCCGCGTATGCTAGCAGTTGAACGGACTTCTGGAAAATCGTGCCTCTAGTGTTGGCGTGTGAGTTTCGCACGATCTTCTCAAGTATGATGTTAAAGAAGTCACACGACAGCGCGTCGCCTTGTCTAAAACCTTTTTTGACATTGAAGGTCTCCGTGAGTTCGTTACCGACCTTGATGGAGCAGCGAGAGTTCTCCATCGTCATCCTGCACAACCTGACGAGTTTGGCAGGAATGTCAAAACTAGACATGGCGCTGTATAGCTCGTCTCTATGCACACTGTCATATGCGGCCTTAAAGTCGACAAATAGGTGGTGGGTGTCGATCTGCATCTCTTGGGTTTTTTCGAGGATCTGCCGTAATGTGAAAATTTGATCGATAGTGGACTTCCCAGACCTGAAACCGCACTGATAGGGACGTATCAGGTTGTTGACGAATGGTTTCAGGCGCTCACACAGAACGGCAGAGAAGATTTTGTAGGCGATGTTAAGGAGACTTATCCCCCGATAGTTGGCGCAGTCAAAGGGGTCTCCTTTCTTGTGGATCGGGCAAACGATACTAAGATTCCACTCGTCGGGCATGCTTTCCTCCGACCATATCCTACAGACGAGCTGGTGCATGCGTCCAACCAGATCATCTCCAGCTGCCTTAAACAGTGCCGCGGACAATCCGTCCGCTCCAGCAGCTTTGTTCGACTTCAGTCTCGATATCCATATATGTACCATATATGCTGCCCTCAAAAACGAACACACAACATAAACGTTTCGGATAGATCGTCACAATGGGCAGCTGAAACTTTGGAGTTTGTTAAGGACATACCCTAGCCCGTAAGTAAGTGTATACAAGCAGATTAGGCCTACTGACATCACATGAGGACATCGTTTTAATTTTTAACGCACACATAATATAATATCGCACAAATTAAAAGAATGCATGACAGACTTGAACTTTAGAATGCAACCAATTTAACACCAAATTTAATGTTTATTTGTTATAACAACGAAAGTAGAACCAAACGAAAAACCCGGTACAGCTTGCTAGACTTTCGCTCCAAACTTCGTAATGCACATATTTTTCTTTCACAGTGGGTTTTGGTTTGAAAATACAGTGGTAAGGGATATTTGCACAGACAACAATAGCGACACATTTACAAAGCCGATCGGGCAGGCTCTGGTTAGAAACTAAGGCAGTAAATGACTGCAGTCATGAGCTTGTAGTGTGACTGCCTACGCCTAGTTAGGACAGCCATCCACAGGGTGAAATAAAGGAATCGTTCGGAATGATGGATGAACATGAGATTTATGTTTACGATTTAAATTTTTACGAGCTCTTCCATGAAGTGATAAGTTATACCACCTGCCGCCCAAAATTTGGAAGGAGCGTTTGGGAAAAGACGTACTCTGCAACGTGCTCCGATCAAGTAAACAAACGGCCTTGTTTGAGGTAGGAACTCCAGGCTTGTACGTGCCCATTGAATTTTGAGGCATTCTCTTTATTTCTTGTCAGACAAGACTGATGCAGACGACTTATAGACATACGAGGTGAGAGCTGATGTTGTAGGCTCGTCATAAACAGAGAAGTGTCTCGTGGTCTTCTGCCGGAAGATCAAGAAATTTCAGCAAAAGTAGGTTACTGCTTTGCAGTACAACGGACCAGATTATTTTTTTATTTCGAGTGTTGAAGACATTGTCCTCCTTTCCTCTTTTTAATGTCGTTATTCCTGCGAGGACTGTATTCCTTCGTATGTTAGTTACCGCCTTTATTGAAATCGACTTAACAACTAATTTTACGTCTCCTGATGCTTCACGATCGGTATGTCCTCCAATTCTATTGCCTCCGCAGATGTATTTGCTGTTCTGTCGCAAAATAGTGTCGAGGCTTTGTTAACTGGTACATGACTCAATGTCGTCGGACGTCATGTCTTATTTCTCGCAAGATTCCTCATAATTACATGTCTAAATGGTATCTACAGACTTACTTCTGGCATTATGTGTCAAATCACTTCGCTATCAGCAAGCACGTACTCATAATCTTCGTGTTCACCACTGTACTCCGTCGCTTAGCAGATTTCCACGTTACTCAAATGCATTATCCACCAAAGAATCGGCCGTTGGATTTGATTTCTTCCGCTGGACAGATAAATCAACCAGCCGCTGATAAGATAGACAGAACAGACGACTGACTAGCCGATACGCCCTTATCAAGGCGTTCGTTGGCTTCTGACTTAGATTTGATTAAGAAGTAAAAATCAGATTTTCTCAGCAAACGATCGAATTTGGTATCTCAAGTACTACAGAAACTTTAGCGAATGCTTCCAATAAAAGACTGAGCACAACTCACGTCCACGTTAGTGAGATTAGACCTGGCTCGCAGTGCCAACACACGCAATGGCCAACCATATTTATTCGCTCATCGCCATCATTTTGGTCGGTTTCACAGTGCAAACCCATTCAGTGACCGTTATTAATAATGTGACAGTGCCGAGTGACGCCATTCAGCAGTTATTCATCGACGAAATTCAGCACAATTTAAAACTGAATCCCGCCGATGTTATCGCTAAACTAAAATGTGGAAAGAGCTTAATGGAAATTGTTTCACGGTTGCCCTCATTGAAAGTGCTGCCATGTGAGTAATTCATGTTTGGACTGTAATCATTTGTTGTTCGGTTGTGAAAGGACATTAGAGTGAAGCCTTATTGCTAAGTTGAGATTAATTGGATTTAGAATTCGAGGTCTGCGACTTTGAAAGAAGAGTGGATTCAAGCTCCAAGAGTTTTTGGGGAGTAAACCCTCGAACTTGCAGTTGGTAGTGTGATTTCGGGCTTCGACTGAGGAGTTGTTTCGGCAAACCAAGGTGCAAAAGTTGTCGCAGGCGATTCTATGCTTCACTGGGATGTGATTGGTGCGATCCAAGTTTTCCCCGAGTAGAATAAACATTTCGTGGAGTTGAGAATTTCAGACGTCTTAGGATATCTCTAATATTTGTCTTCTCAATTCGATCCTTCTCGTCAGTTAACAGAATAGCTAGTTAGCAGCCAGCTTCACTGATGGGAGCACCGAGTTGTCTGGCTGGATTACCTATGGCAGTGCATTGTGCGGTACTGATATTACGCCAATTAATACACTAATTTACTTCGAGTCTAACTATAAGGGGAGGCTTAGTTCTGTTGTTTTAGATTCGAAGAACTCGGTAGCCTGATAGTTCGGAAAAATGTGTTTTAATAGTTGTAAAGAATAATTTAAAATAGGTGCCGCAAGAGCCCATAAAGGGCCGGGGCCTGATTTCTCAGCAAGGGACCTACAGTTTTTACGCCGACTCCGAACGACCAAGTTTGAGAAGCTTTTTCTAGATAGGCAATACTCTGTGAGCATTGCTAGTGGCTCGAGAGAGGTGGGGCCGAGAAAACTACTTTTGTCGCACAGACCAGAGAATCAACCTAGACGTCGAGGTTCAACTCCATTCACTCGACGTACATACCCACAAAGCCAACACACTTTGTGAAGAATATTCATACTTATATACTTATCAGACCGACGACCCATGAAGGCTACGAGCCTCAGCCATTTCAGTGACGTTCCCGACGCCCTGCTTCCAGTCATCAAGGCCAAGCTGTCTTACATCCCCGATGACTTGGTCTCTATACCGGAGGTTCGGTCTTCCCCTCCTTCTCGAACCACGGGCTCGGATTCGAAAACCCTTTTTGCTTTAGCGTTATTGTCCATTCGCTCGATGCTGTCGATCAAGTGTAGTCGACGGATTTTTGCCTTCCCGACTACATCCAAATCCTTGTACAGCTCGTAGTGCTCGCGGATGCGTCTTCTCCTCCATTCGCCATCTTCGCAGACGGGACCATATAGCCAACATAGACTTTGCCTTTCGAAGGCACCAGGAATCAGCTCTGCAGTCTTGCTTAGTGTCCAGCTCTCGACTGCAAGTCTTGTAGATCATGACTTTGGCCTTTCGTCCTTCGGTCCTTCAAGTCAGGACTTTTGACAAACCGAAGTAGCATCGGTTGCCAAGGGCGACTTTACGTCTGATCTCGACTACGATGTCATTCGTGGAGTTTACGTTTGCCCCAAGGTAGACAAGCTCCTTTACTACCTCGAAATAGTAGCTGTCGATTGCAATGTGTTGGCCTAGGTGGTGTGCGGCGGTTCGCTTTTGCTCGATAGCATATACTTAGTCTTGTCCTCGTTGACCGTAAGAGCAGCTCGTTTCGCCTGTTCCTCAATTGCCGTGAAAGCTTCCATTACGGCGAGTTGGGAACGCGCTACAATGTCGATGTCATCAGCGTATCACCGTCCACCGCACTTCTCCACTTCCAAATTGAAGAAATCACACTACATCGCATTCCCTTGCCGAAATACGGTGCAGGTATCGAACGGGTCAGAGGTTTCTATTATATATTCATAAGAATTCTTAATCCGGCGTACGTGTCGTTGAAATAAGGGTATTCGTCTTGTAGGCGAAAGTAAAACATAATATTAATTCAAAATGAATGTAAAAAAGTACCCTGTGCAGAACTAAGGCTTGTGATCATTCAGTCAGCGACCACTGTTGACAAGACTTATAATATTTGGACCATCTGATCAGGTTATCGACCGGAATCTCGCTTTGCTATAAATACCTGCAGGATGCAGTTTAAGCTCTCTTCTCTTCGTTGCGAAATAAAGATAACACCGCCTGCCAAGCAGGTATTTAATTTTTTTTTGCGCCCACCCCACCCTGTCTTTACAGTCTTTAATTAGACAGTGTGATCCATGTCTTCCAGCTTAATTACCCACAACTATAGCACCTGCAAGCCATTCAGTGCGATCATTCGATGTCAGTTTTTTCCCTATTCATTTTGGCGCTCCATAACCTCTCCATTGGTGCCTGGGAATTACTTCGTGATGACTAGAGCGATATCATTCGTATTGGCTATGCCAATGATGGTTGGCCTCTTAAGGATGTCATTCACTACTGCAAATGATTCAGAACAGAGGAGAAATAACTTGTAGTGTGCTCTGAAAAACTTTCCAGACCTTCATATGGCGCTGTTATTGCTTACAATTTTAGGTTTTTCAAGGCTCTTACACTCGGTCGCATAAGTCTGCGTAGGAGCTTGTTGGATAACACTTAAGTTAGACGTCTAAGCATTTAATCCACAAGACTTTTGGTGTTCTACTTCTCTCAGCCCGGGGTGGACCTGGTCCTCAACCAACAAGCCTCTTCAACCAGCTCGATCTTTTGTCAGCTGCGCACACCAAGTTGGTTGAGGTCCTTCTCCACTTGGGTGCGCCACCTTAAATACGAGCGTCCGCTGTTGTGTTGCCCCACAGGTTCGGATTCGAAGATTCTTCGGGCCGGAGCTGTGGTGTCCATCCGCTCCACATGACCAAGCCACCGTAGGCGTTGTATCCGCAGACGATTAACTAGTCTCATGTCACTGTCTTAATTAGTTATAGCACGTGGTGTCGTGTAGGCTGTGCTTCCCGATGACTTTAGCAAAGATTTCTTCTTCACCCAGCTTAGCGTTGAAATCTCGTAGAACGATCTTGGTCTCGAAGCTGGATCATCGATCGTATGTCCTTTCTAGGAGATCATAGAAGTCATCCTTGCTATCGTCATCCTTCTCCTCCATCGGGGCACGTGCGCAAATCAGGCTGATGTTGGCGAATCTAGCCTTGATGTGGGTTGTTATGAGGCGCTCGCTTTTACATACAAAGCTCAAGACTTTTTGCCTAAGTCTGCCTCGAACAACAAATCCACATCCTCTCTCTGATGCAATCACCGTAGTAGATGTCGCAGTTTTTCATTCTCTTCTTGCCCGGCCCATTCCATCGCATTCCTGGATGGCGGTAACATCTGCTTTGTAGCATTCAAGGGCCTCCCCGAGTTCTTCGGCTGCACGTGGCCTGTTAAGAGCCCTTACATTCCACGTACAGAACCGAAAAGCATGGTCATTTGTTCGTTTGCTTTGGGGCATGTGGTTGCCTCTGAACACTTTTGTTTTTAAACGGTGAGTGCGTAACCTCAGGCACAATCCCCAACTGAGAAGCCAAGCCCATTTTTTTGTTTACCCTTGGGCAAAGGGTCCGGATGCATCCGGTATCGGTAACCTAGCTGGGGATGTAAGTTTTGCCGTTGACCCTATATGATAGGGTTAATCTGAAGGTGACTGAGCTCAAGCTAGCCAAGAAGGAATCTACGTGGTTCATTTGATAAGCGGTGATGGCTCAATCGAGTAAGGTCTTTTGAAACTAAATCCCATTCGGACCATTTTGTCCTCTGTCAGCTTCAATGGCTTATTTCCCAGCACTCCTAATCTGCTACTTAAAAATACACAGAGAACCAATTTGTTATAAACAGCCAGATATTTTGTAACCTGATGTTTTTCGGGTTACTGTTTTTTTACTATTTAATACTCTTGGCTTTGCTATAGCATTGGGAGTGTTTTTTTATGAGAGATGCTTTCCCTGCTATTAAAAAAGGAAATTCAAGATGAACGTAGAGTAGTAGAATGATATGAAAGCGAATGACGATTAAGAAATGAGAAGGGCTCGTGTTCGCAGAATTTGTCGCTTGCAGGTGAAGGAAACACATGAATATTTTGTTTACATGCACATATTAAGAGATTCATGTTGCTTGTTGAATTGACACAGCTGAAGAGTAGAATTTGAAAAGGTAACTCGGTAGGAATATGGATGCCACGCCACTGCTTCGCACTACCTTTCAGATATGGCAGACTGACAAACTTTGCTATATCCAAAACAAACGATATCCTTCGACGAACCTAATATAATATCGTTAGATTGGTTGCGGTCTGTACAGGGCACTGTCGCAGTTTCAACAACACTGCTGATACGATGACCTTACAACATTTGCTTTGTAGCTACCGGGAATTTACTAGATCCAGACAGCGAGCGCTTGATTGTCAACTTACTTGATGAGATTTCCACAAAGGATATTAAGAATGTAATTTCCTTGCTTAAATCCGCAGGATCCTCATTGTCGTCGCAGCTAGATCACTAGTATTTGTGCGTCAGATGCAAGCAAGTGAACCATGCGAACCTATACTTCAAACGTCTGCTTGTCTTGCAGCACTACGAAGCTACGGACGGTTAACTGACATTATTTTATGTATGTTCGTGCATGCATCAATCACAATTTAGTTTTAGTGATTGGACTTAAGAATCTGGCGGAATTCATCGGTATTCATTGTGATTGTCATCCTCAGTACATCTGTCGGAAGGAAACCAATATAGTTATATACCATGTAGGCTGAAGTAAGCCATAGAAGCTGTTTGATTTACACAATACTTGTAGTACTTTAATTTGCAATCCGTACCCGTTTGTATTGTGATTCCAATCCTTTCTTTCATTGGATAATGTGTACAGTAGATGTACTGAGAAGTGGTGCCAATTCAAGTCATTGGTCCACTGTCAACCTATCATTTGTGAAAGGGTTTGCAGACTAAGAACTAAGAAGCTACCGAACATATCGGCTCACACAATAGGTTACACTCCGTCCGCCTGCCGTAAGGTTATGTCGGAAGGGGATCATTTGTCCTAATTTGTCTACACTTCATATACTATGCCTACACATTAAAAATATAATAACTAACATTCCCCCCTCCATTTCTCCATTCCAGTTTTTGATTCATGGGGCTCAATACCCTCGGGTATATTGAAACTCCATTTCATGAGCATTGGCGACTACGATCAGTGCTTGGGTATTTCTGTGAATTTCAACGAATCCGTTGGCGTAGTCAACGGCCAGCACTGCTTTGCCTCAATACCCCTGGTGACTGAACAAAGTCTGGCGATACTTGATCCCACGCACGCGATCACTGGCACGAATCTCGAAGGTGTGGCGAATTTCCTTAAGCTGTCCATTGGAATATGCGTTCCTGACACCTGTACCGCAGACCACATTACGGAGATATTCCAAAAGGTCATGGGTACGGCTTTCAACGGGGCACTGTCTGGAATTAAAGTCGGTCGATGTAAGGTTGCGAAGAAGCCGGAGCTGCAGTCATCGCAAATTGCCGGAATGTGAGTTAGAATCTAAATGATCAATTAAGGACGTACTGGATTTATTTTCTTCCAATTCACAGCACAGTACTTTCAATATTCGCGGGATTCATGGTGATTAGCAGTTTGTACGATCTCTTGATGGGCATGTTGGACAGTAAGTAATAATTTATGTATAGCTCTCTAACTCACAGGAACTCGCCGCAGCAGACAGTGCATCTTCTCACCTCTTGTATTACTTATGATACTCTTAGGACGACATATCCATTGAACCAGAAGAAAGCTTTGTCGCTAATGACAATTTTTCTACAAAACGCTTATATTCCTCCAACGTTTCTAAAGCCAGTCACCGGCAATAATAGTCCGTAGCTCTTGCTCGAGCTATGTTTTCTAAGATTTTAGACGACGATACCAAGGTTACCATAACTCAACTCGATTAAATCGCCTTCGAAGGGAGAAGTCCTTGACCTGAATTGACTCGTGCAGCGTAGAGACTATCATATCATATCCGATCGGCTATCACATGCGGCTTAGGTTAGGTTAGAGAGAGAAATACTCCGTCAGACGCACTGAATATTCTCCTCCACCTTCCACCATTGGAACTATTCGGAAAACAAATAGCCAGCCAGCACAGCCTTGAGACTCAAAACACTCCGACTGTGGTCCGAACTCAACATCGACCACTCAACCATTCTCAAGGAATTCAACTTCCTTCCTAGGGACCCAGACCAGCCTATCTTCGAGAAGAAATTCTTGATCAGCATTGCTTCCAGATCGGACTGGATGTCTGATAGGCAAACGTTGGGTGATCCTCTTCGTATTTTTACAGACGGATCGAAGACTAACTAAGCAGTGGGTGCGGATGTCTATTCCCAAGATCTCAACATTGCTATCTCTTTGAAGATCCCTGACCACTGTAGCGTTTTTCAGGCAGACTCCACAGCGATTAAAGAGGGGCTATCAAAATGGGATATCACCATCTGTTCGGACAGTCAGGCCGCTATAAAATCCCTGCACAATGTTATGTTTTACTTAAAAACATCCCTCGTCTTCTTACGAGATGACTGAGTATTTTAACATCCACCTCATGTGGGTGCCGGGACACTGTGACATACCAGGAAACTGCAAAGCCGATGAACTCGCCAGGTGTGGTACACCCTCATCCTTGGGAATAGCAGGGGTACCACCTTCCATGTCGATCGCTACAGCCTACCATCTTGGCTAGAAGGCACCACCTGCCTTAAAACAAAATAAATTTGGCCATCACTTAACCTAAAACGGTCACTCAGTCTACTTAGACTCAGCAAGCCCTCATTAAGTACCCTCATGGGAGTCATAACCGGGCACTGTGCAATTGGCACTCATGCTCGCAGGATGGGTGCCCCATATAATGATTTTTGCAGAAGCTGCCTGGATGAAGAGGAGGAAGAAAATACTCATCACCTCCTCTGTTCCTGTAGTGCTCTTGCCAGTCGTAGGTTCCTGCACCTAGGAGCCTACTACTTCAGCGGCCGTAACGAGCTAAAAAGTGCCAGCTTTGGCCAGCTAAATCGCTCCAACTGGTTCCAGTGTTAGGAGAAGTGAAACCGCGTGGCTTCACAATGGGCCTAACCTGGCCTAAGTGAGACTGCTCTTTATCAGTCAGCCAATACAACCTAACCTAACCTGCACATTTGGTTTAATTGTCTTTCTTGATATTTTGCTTCTCTCTGAGAGGTTTTACCCCCACTCATTAAAAAATGACAGGACAGGAGAGATTAAAGTTGGAGCTGTACGATGCGGTATAAAATTCAGGGCCAGCAATTCGCCACGCCGAGGTTGCTCGCTTTGTGTTACATTTAGATCCAAACTACAAATGGCAGCAAGATTTCTCCATTCATTTTCTGTATCACCCGACGATTGTATTACCTTCTTCAGAATAATGTTTGGCAATCTTTCATCTTGCCTTGTATTGAGACGGAGGCGGCAAAAATGGGTTTAGCGGTGAATGAGGGCAAAACAAAGTATATGCTGTCGTCAAGAAAGAACACACAACATCGACGACTCGGTCAGAACGTCACCATAGGCAGCTACAACTTCGAGGTAGTGAAGGACTTCGTCTACCTTGGCTCCCAAGTAAATAGTGCGAACAACATCAGTACTGAGGTTAAACGCAGAATAACTCTTGCCAACCGCTGTTTCTTTGGGCTCAAGAGGCAATTGCGTAGTCGAGCCCTCTCTCGAAAGACCAAGCTCACCTTATATAAGACCTTGCTCATCCCTGTCCTGCTGTATGGCGCGAAAGCCTGGACTATCTCAAGAGCGGATGAAGACGCACTTGGTCTCTTCGAGAGAAAAGTTCTGCGTTCAATCTTCGGTCCTGTTTGCGTTGAAGGTTCTTGGAGAAGGAGATTCAACCACGAACTATATGGGCTGTACAGCGACATGAGTCTAGTCAGGCGTCTACGGATTCAACGCCTAAGATGGCTAGGCCATGTAGAGCGCATGGACAACACTGCTCCAGCCCGAAGAGTCTTCGACTCCGAGCCAGTGGGACAACGCAATAGAGGACGACCACGAACCCGATGGCGCACTCAAGTGGAAAAAGACCTCAACCAACTTGGAGTGCGAAATTGGAGGCAGCTGGCTAAAGAACGTGCCAGCTGGAGAGGATTGTTGACCGAGGCCCAGGTTCACCCCGGACTGTAGCGCCACAAGAAGAAGAAGAACAATCTTTCATCTTGTGGTGGCCCGTGGCGTTGTGGGTATGTGCGTCGACCTCAACCTCGACGTCGTAGGTTCGATTCTAGCTCTGAGCGACACAAATAATTTTCAAGACCCCAACTCTTTCGAGTTACTGACAATGCTCAATGAGTATTTCCTGTCTGGAACAGGCTTCTCAAATCTGGCCGTTCGGATTCGGCATAAAACTGTCGGTAGCTTCCACTCGTGTGAGAACAATAGCACGCACAACACGAGTGGTTGCTGAGAAGCTAGGTCCTGGCACTCTATGGGCTGTTAAAAGTGTAATTGAAGTGCATATTTAGCGTTTACATAATCAATGGTGGGAGGGGTGTTTAAAGATCCTTGGGAGACAAATAATTCTTTTTAAGAAGTATCAGAGACATTTTTCGACTGATTCGAAAGAATTGCATCTCCAAGCCTGTCCGCCGTACAAGAGGCTAGACAATGCTGTAGATTGGAAAAGTTTATACTTGGCGCTGTGTCCAATATATTTATTTTTGAAGCAGCGTTTCCTTACAGCCGAAATTGCTCTCATAGCTTCCTTCAACCTTGCCTCAAGATGGTTTTTCATGCGAAGGTTGGACGCAAATAGCACACCGAGATATGTATACCCCCGAACTACTTCAACTGCCTGTCTGTTGAAGGTCCACTTTTCGTTCCTCGCATGTCTTCCTCCACAGCCCTTGAATATCATAACTTTCGATTTTGTTGTTGATTGACTTCTAAGTTCCATCGCTGAATAATCCCACAGCCGGTTTACAAGCTGCATACCGTCTAACGTTTCCGAGAAGGAAACTGTGTCGTCTGCATACATAAGGGCTGGTATCTTAGTTCCTCCGAACGTGATACCGCCTCCCACGGGGTCTGATATGTCATTTAGTGATATACAGTGTCCGTTGTACATGATTACTGAGACACGTCTTGAAAAAGTTCACTGTGACATACCAGGAAACTGCAAAGCCGATGATCTCGCCTGGTGTGGTACACCCTCATCCCTGGGAATAGCAGGGGTACCACCTTCCATGTCGATCGCTACAGCCTACCATCTTGGCTAGAAGGCACCACCTGCCTTAAAACAAATAAATCTGGCCATCACTTAGCCTAAAACGGTCACTCAGTCTACTTGGACTCAGCAAGCCCTCATTAAGGACCCTCATGGGAGTCATAACCGGGCACTATGCAATTGGCACTCATGCTCGCAGGATGGGCGTCACAAGACTTGTTACAAAAAACATGGAATGGGAAATGGGGGGATTGTATGTATTGCTAAATGTTGTTTGTAGCGTCGAATCCCTCCAGGATGTCGTTCCAAAAGCTCATCTTTTGTAAAAGTAGTGATGCTTCATTCTTCACGAGGTATTTTTCTTCCTTATCAGATGATGTGCTGGTTGGAGCTATGGTGGCTCGTGGCGTTGCACAGTGTGACGAATTGCTATTTTATCGGCAGTCTGGAATACACGACTAGAATCTAGATATAGATAGTTTTGAGATTCAAGCAGGAGTAACAAAGTAGCTGTACCTTAAAAACTATGCCTGGTTTTAAGTGCCAGTAAGTGTACAGATTCGCAGTCGATGCTGAGAGTTTGGAAAAATAATTTCTGTAGACTGTTATACGGCGATGACGACACGAATTCCGCTGCCAGGCAGAATGTTTCACCCAATTTGGACGTCCCCCCCGACTTAGACGAAGTCAAGGTAGCGATATCTAGACTGAAGTCGAACAAAGCTGCTGGAGCGGACGGATTGTCCGCGGAACTGTTTAAGGCAGCTGGAGATGACCTGACCATCTGAAAGATATGGTCGGAGGACAGCAACGAGTAGAATCTCAGTATCGTTTGCCCGATCCACAAGAAAGTAGATCCCTTTGACTGCACCAACTATCGAGGGATTAGCCTCCTTAACATCGCGTACAAAATACTCTCTGCCGTTTTGTGTGCACGCCTGAAACCCTTTGTCAACAACCTGATAGGTCCTTATCAGTACGGTTTCAGGCCAGGAAAGTCCACAATAGACCAAATATTTACACTTCGGCAGATCCTGGAAAAGACTCAAGAGATGTAGATCGACACCCACCACCTATTTGTCGATTTCAAGGCCGCATATGACAGCGTGCATAGAAACGAGCTATACAACACCATGTCTAGTTTTGACATTCCTGCCAAACTTGTCAGGTTGTGCAGGATTACGATGGATAACTCTCGCTGCTCCAAGCCGTCATCAAGAAAGGACACACAACATCGACGTCTCGGACAGAGCGTCATATTGGGCAGCAGAAACTTTGAGGTAGTCAAGGTCTTCGTCTACCTAGGCTCCGGAGTAAATAGGGACAACAACACCAGTACCGAGATCAAGCGCTGAATTACTCTTGCCAATCGCTGTTTCTTTGGGCTCAAGAGGCAATTGAGTAACAGAGCCATCTCTCCAAACAACAAACTGACTTTATATAAGACGCTGATCATCCCTGTCCTGCTCTATGGCACAGAGACATGGACGCTGTTGAAGGCGAATGAAGAAGCTCTTGGTTGTTTTGAGAGAAAAGTTCTGCGTACGATCTTTGGTCCAATTTGCGTTGATGGCGTTTGGAGGAGAAGGTTCAACCACGAACTATGCGGGCTGTACAGCGGCATGCACCTAGTTAAGCGTCTTCGGATCCAACGCTTAAGATGGCTAGGTCATGTAGAGCGGATGGACACCACAGTTCCGCCCCGAAGAGTCTTCGACACCGAGCCATTGGGACAGCGCAATAGAGGACGTCCTCGCACTAGATGGCGCACACAAGTGGAAAAGGACCTCAACAACTTGTGCGCAACTGGAGGCAGCTGGCGAAAGATCGTGCTGGCGGGAGAGGCAGGCCCGGACTGAAGCGCCAATCAAAGAAGAAGAAGAAGTTTACGGAAACAACTTATCCCGTGGCGTTGTGGGTATGTGCGTCGAGCCCAACATCGAAATCATACATACACGGCCCCGTTCTAGAAAAAGCTTCTCAAACTTGGCCGTTCGGAGTCGCCATAAAACTGTAGGTTCCTTCCAATCGTGAGAAGCTAGACCCTGGCCCTCTACGGGCTGTAGCGCCACCAATATTTTTGTTATCATGCTGGTTACAGTTTCGGAATAACCAGAACCAAAGGGTATCGCTAAGCCTATTCGGGACCAAGAATATTGAGTTCTAGACGTTTATCGTCGGGTCCTCTGTTTGAAGATGATCATGGTTCTTTACTCTTAAACGGCACAGCCGTTGGTACCACAAGGAGATCTGTAAACTGTTCCTACGAAAGACAGACGGTGTTTTTCAATTTAATTCAAATCTTACGATCATGTTGGAACACCATTCAATTGTTTTTTTCTCTAAATTACAGAAACACCAAATCCTACTCTATTGGCCTTCTCAATCTTTGCCAACGGCAAGAAGCTCTTCGCAATCAACACGAAAACGTCGCCCAACTCCATCGACTGTCTGGGTGGAATCCGTGTGCTCTCGATGGCGTGGGTTCTGTACGGACACAATTACATAATTGCGCTTTTCCTGCCATTAATCAACCCATTGGACACATATTCCGTAAGTAAAGCAAGTTTGAAAGCCAGCACAAAATTTAAATTTCCCATTCGAACAGTGGTTCAAACGGCCGTGGTCCTTGCACGTGCTCAACGCAACGGTGTCGGTTGACTCGTTCCTGTTCATCAGCGGCCTCCTTGTGGCCTGGATCGGCTTTCGGGAACTGGACAAATCGTAAGACAGCATGAGGGGTTGGGGGAACTTGGTTTGAGTTAATCATTGGTTTCCATTTCAGGAAAGGGAAGCTGAACATTGTGATGATGTACGTGCACAGGTACATCCGGTTGACGCCGCCCGTAATCGGGGTTATTCTGTTCATCATTGGCGGCTACAAGTTGATGATCAACGGGCCGTATCAGAATACATTCATCGCCGTGAACGATCAGTGTGCCAAGCGATGGTGGGTGACGATGCTCTACATCCAGAACTACCTCTGGCCGGAGGAGATCGTGAGTATAGCTTGGCAGCTCGGCATTGCGAACGCTCACTGAATGACTTTCCACTTGACAGTGCGTTCCGCAGACGTGGTACCTGGCGGTGGACTTCCAGCTGTACATCCTGTCGCCCCTGGTGCTGATTCCCCTCTGGAAATGGGGCAAGAAGTTCTCGCCGGTGCTCGTGGTCCTTGGGCTGCTGTCAATTGGCTGCGTGATGGCCACATTCTTCACGGAAGGCTGGCACGACTTCCTCGGGTAAGCACACACATCCTCATTCAATCTGCTCGCAGTTAACCATGTTAACCTTGCAGCATGAGCAACGCGGAGCGATCAAAGATGGTATACATGCCGACTCACACGCGGTACTCCGTCTGGCTAGTCGGCATCGGTCTGGGGTACTTCATGCACGTGAACCGCGAGAGAAAGTTCCAGTTGTCAAAGGTACGTCCGTCCTCACCACTTGACCGAATCACCTCTCACACCTTCCCTCATAGCTCGTTCAACTCCTTGGCTGGACCGTCAGTTTTGTGACAATTGTAGCCGTCGTCTTTGGCACCTACTTCTCGATGCACTCGGACCAGCCGTCAACGGTGCTCGAGGCGACTATGTATGAATCTCTGAAGCGGGTGGCGTGGGCCATCGCATTGGCGTGGATTGTGTTCGCGTGTCACTTCGGATTCGGCGGAGTGGTGAACTCATTCTTGGCACATCCCTTCTGGCAGCCACTCAGCCGCTTGACGTACTCTCTGTACCTTGTGCACATGGTGCTGCTTGGAATCAACTACGGCAGCACGCGCACTGACGCCTATTTCTCGGATTACAATGAGGTTGGTTGGAGATTTGACATTTTTTTGATGACAAGTGCTGATGGTTTTTCCTTCGCGTAGATTCTTACATTCTGGAGCAGTTTTGGAACGTCGCTCATCGCCGCCATTGCGCTGACCTTTGCGTTTGAAGCTCCAGTTCTTGTGCTCGAGAAGGCGATCTTTGGGAAAGGGGAGGCAAAGGTTCTGATGGATGCGGCGAATGATGTGAAGAGTGTTAACGGAGTTTCGAACAATAAAAGCGTATAGATTTGGGTTCTGCTTGTATATATATATTTTTTTCATTTTTGTTTTATTTTTCATTCATTTACGTACATGCTAGACAAAATTGCTTAGAGCTAGCTTAACTAACCAAACAAATACTCTTACATCTACATTAATGACCATACACGGGTACGCTGAGCTCATCTCATTATAATGTGTATTGTGCCTTTCGGCTTATGATATGTCTTAATGGAAGTTAGCGTATATGCCTTACATATACAATTTATAAGCCTTGGCTCACCTTTTTTGGGGTTTATGATTTTCCTTTCAAACCCTACCTTAAAAACGTATGAAAGTTGGACACCATGGTTAACTACCGCGTCGTTTAGAAAAGCTAGTGGTGGTGGAGACAGGTTTTGGTGTAACCACCAGTAAAATTGCCGTTCTTTGACTGACTCTCTCATGTCTCGAGCAGACAGCGCTCTATTGAACCGGAGGAGATCCTCGTGACTGCAAGCGAGATCCCCTTTCATAATAAAGTCGTCTATCCACTGTACGATGAAATGGAAGATTACAGAACATCCGTGCGGACCCGTTCTGTCCAACGTCGTCCGTTTAAGTGTCCTAACGTGTTAATTTGTTACTCTCTGTTCATCATATAGTCTGAGTAAATAAAATGTCGGAAAATTGTGCTAAATGTGATTTAAATATAACCAATAACTCTGTCGTGTACGGTGGGATTTGTGGACTTAAATTTCACGAAAAATGTGCAATTACTTCAGAGAAAGCATTAACGTTCCTGAAGTCAGCAATAAGCTTTTCTTGGAAGTGTAATGCATTTGCGAGTGTTCCAGTTCAGTTCGTAAAGTCGCAGAACTGAACAAATTAGTTCTTAGCCTACAGGAGGAAATCCAATCCCTCAAAAGCTATGTGACTAGAACTTACTTACTTACTTACTTTTCAGGCAGACGAACCATGAAGGGTCTGAGCCTGAGCAATTGCTGCCTTCCATCGGTGACGGTCCTGGGCACGCTGCTTCCAGTCATCAAAGCCAAGCTGTCTTGCATCCGCGATGACTTGGTCTTTGTACCGGAGGTTCGGTCTTCCTCTCCTTCTCGAACCAGGAGGCTCGGACTCGAAGACCCTCTTTGCTGAAGCGTTGCTGTCATTGTCCATACGCTCGATGTGGCCGAGCCAGTGTAGTCGACGGATTTTTGCCTTCCTGACTACATTCACATTCTTGTACAGCTCGTAGAGTTCGCGGTTGTGTATTCTTCTCTGTTCGCCTTCCTCGCAGACGGGACCATATATCCGACGTAGAATTTTTCTTTCGAAGGCACCAAGAATCAGCTCTGCAGCCTTATTTAATGTCCAGCTTTCGGCTCCATAAAGTAGGACTGCCAGGATAAGGGTTTTGTAGCGCATGACTTCGGTCCTTCGAGTCAGGAGTTTCGAGCCCAGTTGTTTTGACAGACCGAAGTAGCATCAGTTGCCAAGGGCGATTCTACGTCGGATCTCCACTACGATGCCATTCGTGGAGTTTACAATTGCCCCGAGGTAGACAAACTCCTTTACTACCTCGAAATTGTAGCTGTCGATTGTAACGTTTTGGCCTAGGTGGTGTGCGGCGGATCGTTGTTTGCTCGACAGCATATATTTTGTTTTGTCCTCGTTGACCTTAAGACCAGCTCGTTTCGCCTGTTCCTCAATTGCCGTGAAAGCTTCCACGATGGCACGTTGGGACCGCGCGATAATGTCGATGTCATCAGCGTATCCCAACAGCTGGACTGACTTGTAGAAGATAGTGCCTTCCGTGTTTACAGCCGCCCGCCGCGGCTTCTCCAGTACCAAATTGAAGAAATCGAGAGCGCATCTCCTTGCCGACATCCGGTGCAGGTTTCGAACGGTTCAGAGGTTTTTGCACCGAACTGCGCGGTGCATCGCGTACATATGTGTTAGCGTGGTGCGAGACAACCGGAGATAACCGGAGACAACCGGATTCTCGGGATCCCGAATTCGGCCATTGCTTCGAATAGCTCCTTGCGATGAATGCTGTCGTATGCGGCTTTAAAATCGATGAACAGATGGTGAGTATCGATTTGAAACTCGCTGGTCTTCTCCAGGATCTGCCGAAGTGTGAACATTTGGTCTAAAGTCAATTTGCCGGGCCGGAAGCCGCACTGGTACGTGCCGATTAGTGAGGTGCAAAACGGCTTTAGACGTTCACACAGTACGCTGGATAGGATCTTGTAGGCGACATTGAGCAGGGATATACCTCTGTAGTTCTTGCAGGAGGTAGGATCGCCTTTTTTGTGGATGGGGCATATAGAGCTGATATTCCAGTCGTCGGGCATGCTTTCATCTTCCCAAATTCGGCAAATGATTTGGTGCATGCTCCCTACCATTACATTGCCCCCAGCCTTGAAAAGCTCCGCTGGTAAGCCATCTGAGCCTGCGGCTTTGTTGTTCTTCAGCCTTTTAATGGCTGTACCGACTTCTTCAAAGCTAGGTGGGAGGACTACTTCGCCGACTGGGGTTGGGATTTCCTGGTTTCCTATCACTCTCTCCTGGTCAGGCCCGCTAAGCAGCTGTTGGAAGTGCTGCTTGAACACATCCACTATTCCCTGTGGGTCCGTAATAAGGTTACCTTCGCAATTTCGAAGAGCCTGGGGGCCTTTCCTAAAGCCTGTGGCCAGGCTTTTGGCTTTTTTGTAAAAGGCCCGTATTTTTTGCTTGTCCCTAGACACTTCGATATCCTTGAGCTGGGAGGTTACGACAGACCTTTTCTTCAGGCGTAGAAGCTTTTTCTCCTCCCGTCTTCTAGCCCGGTACTCCTCTTGCGCTGCTCTTGTTTTCTGTTTCAGCCCTTTTTGGTATGCCTCGTCGGTTGCACGTTTTTTCTGCTCACACTCGCCATCATACCACGGGTGTCTTGTCGGGGGTGGTAGGTAGCCTAATGTAGTGTCCGCTACCTCTTTGATGGCCCAGCGGCAATGCAACCACATCTCGTTGGCACTTGACGTAGGCATACCGGAGAGTCTCTCACTTAATTGCTCTTCGTAGGCTCTGGCAATCTCCGGTGTGCTTAGGCGTCCAATGTCAAAAGTTTTCTTTGTCGGCTGGTGCAGCTGACATTGGACAGTCGAGCTCTGAATCTTGCTGCAACAAGAAAGTGGTCAGAGTCGACGTTTGCCCCCCTGAATGTTCGCACATCCAGGATGTTTGACGCGTGTCTTCCGTCAATAAGCACATGGTCGATTTGGTTGGCGGTTCGACCATCCGGAGATCGCCAGGTGGCTGTGTGGATTTTTTTGCGAGGGAACCTTGTGCTACTTATGACCATATTACGTGCTGTCGCAAAGTCTGTGAGTCGGAAGCCGTTGTCTGTTGTCGTGTCGTGGAGGCTGTGCTTTCCGATCACTCCGCCAAAGATGTTTTCCTTACCGACTTTAGCATTGAAGTCTCCGAATGCGATTTTGACATCGTACTCCGGACAGGCTCCGTAGGCACCGTCCAAGAGGTCGTAAAAATCCTCTTTGACAGAGTCTTCAGCTTCGTCGGTAGGGGCGTGTGCTGATGTTGTAGAATCTGCGTTGGATGCGGATCACAGCCAGGCGATCGCTTATCGGTTTGAAGTCGATGACCTTCGACCTTAGCCGCTTTCCCACGACGAATCCGCATCCAAATATGTGCAACCTTTTATGACAGCTGTAATATATGTCGCATGTGACTAGAACACCACCCGAAAAACCAGCATTCACAATAAATGTGTCTAAAAAAAACTCAAAAACAAAAGGTTCAGTGACCGGTGCAAACAAACAAATGGAAGTGTCTGATAATACAGCTGTTAGTGTTGCTTCAACAATTCTCTCAGAAAATACTGATAACTGCATGTCCAGCAACAATCCAGAAGAGTTGATTGACCCACAGTGCTCTCAATGGAAAGCTGTTAAAACAAAAAGAAACATGAAGAAAAGTAAAATGATCATAGGCAAAGACACTGCCTACACTGAAGTAGAAGTGATAACTGAGAGGAAATTGCTTCACCTCTCTCGATTCTAACATTGAGTTCATTGCTGATCAGCTGATGGAACAACAACATCTCATCGTACTAGGAGACTTCAACCTTGGTGATATCAAATGGTCATACTCAACAGATGATAAATGTTTAATACCGTACAATATGAAAACAGATTGTGAATTAATGTTTATCGATTCTATGTATGCATGTAATGTCTTCCAAATGAATTATTGTCATAACTCTATCAACAGAATTCTGGACTTAATATTTGTGAATCAAAATTTAAACTGCTCTCTCAGAGAAGTTGTATGTCCATTGATGAAAAATTCAGTACATCACACAGCTCTATGTTTGAATGTTAAATGTAGTACATTTTCCATGAAACTGAATACTCAGTACAATGAAATTAAATATAATTTTGCCAAAGCCAATTATGAAGGCTTAAATAAATACCTAACGTCAGTTGATCGGTTGAAGATTCTTTCCGGGTTAGACCTTAAAGAAATGAATACAACTGTCTTAAATGTATTAGAATTCGGATTCATTCAATTTGTACCAAGTGTAAAATGTGTAAAATATTTGAAACTACCATGGTACAACAAAAGGTTGGTTAATTTAACACGTTCCCTGCCAAGCTGTTTTTCACTAGGTGTCATTTCTACGCCGCGTGTACCGAAAACAGTACACGGTAAGCGCTATAATAATTTTTTATAAATTCTTATTTTTTTTTGTTTTTGAGAGAATTTATATTATTTTCGAGATTATTAATATTAAAACAAAAAAACACGTTGGCGTGGAAATGAAGCTAAGCGTGTACTGTTTTCGGTACACGCGGCAGGAAACGTGTTAAAAAACGCAAAAAAAAGGCATTCAAGCTGAGCTCTGAAAGCTCCAAATAAACGGTTTTGTCAACTACGTCGGGAGTACGAATTTTTGAATAAATTTCTGCATAAGCAATATATAATGAACACTGAATCTAATATATCCAGCAACCCAAAATGTTTCTGACTATTTCTCAACTCGAAAAGGAATGAAAATATTACTTTGCAAAATATGGAATTCAATGGTCATAGTTTAGAGACAACCTGCGAGCTATTTGCAAAATTCTTCGAGTCGGTATAGTTTAGTTTAGTTGACTTTTATTTTCAATAAATGTTTTACAATTCAAATATTATCCTAAGTCATTTACGGTTTGGCATATGGCCGTCTACCAGGTTGACAAAATATATACATAAGTTTTACATTAAAAATCTCCATCTATGATACGCTTTCTATAACAAAGTGCTGCTACTGAGTAGTCATATAAAGCCTTCCATCCTTTTTCTCCATTTAATATGCTAATTACTTCATCTTCGTCTAAATTATGTTTTCCGAAAATTGAAATTCGAAATTCTTTAAGAATCGGACAAACTCCAAGAAAGTGTAAAATGTCTTCTCTCTTCTTCATATTGCATAGGTCACAGAGTATTGGTAAATCTGGTCTATGAGGTATAAAGTTTAACTGAACGAGTTCCCCTCTCAATTTGAAAATGGTGCTTATTTTGTCAGCTGTGTGACTGTCAAGAAAGTGTGTTTTTTCATTTAGAAAATGGTTTAGTTTGCTGTAATAATTTCTAAACAGTGATGTTTCAGCTTCTTCGACATATTGGTCATATGAATGTCTACCAAAATTCTCTAAAATCGAGTTAAATTTCTCTCTTAAGAGATGAGGATGCTCATTCTCCTGAATAGACAGGTTTAGTCCACATTCAGAAGCTGTTTTCTTCCATTCTTCGCAAAGGTATCCGTTTGTTCTTATTATACTTCTTAAAACTACATTTGGTAATCTGCAATCGTTCATCTCTAGAATTTTTATGATATAGTTGAAGTGTATTTTACGCGTGTACAATAACAAAGGAGGAGTTCCCGTTTCAAGATGCAGCAAATAGTTCGGGCTATTTTTTGGTAACCGGAATATCTTCTTCAAAAAGTACCGAAGGAATTTTTCCACGGCATCGTAGGATTTGTAATCCCATACCTGAGCTCCGTAGAGCATTATCGACGCTGCGGTTGAGTGGAATAAAGTTTGTTTTGCACTTTGTGATACATATTTATTTTTGAAGCAACTGAAGAGATAGCTCGTTTAGCAACAGCTAATTTTTCTTCAAAGTGTGGTTTAAATTTTAAAGAGGACGATATTAAGATACCTAGTTATTTGTATCTGGATACTACTTCAATCTCTTCCCCGTCTAACTTCCACTTTTCCAAATGTGAGATGCGGCCTCCTGCATTTCTGAATATCATCATTTTTGATTTACCAAGATTTATGGTGAGATTCCAACTTTTACAAAAAGCATTAATCCTGTTTACCATTAATTGCATGCCTTGTATAGTGTCGCACAGAAAGACGATATCATCGGCATACATCAGTGCCGGAATTAATACATCATTGAATCTTATACCACCTTTGACATCATCTGTTATATCATTGATGTATAATATAAAAAGCAGTGCGCTAAGAATACAGCCTTGTTTAACCCCCATTGTAATTTCAAAATCTTCAGAAATTATGTCTCCGTTCCATACATGTGCAATATTATTCTCATACAAGGCTCTCAGGA
Source organism: Eristalis arbustorum (assembly GCA_916610145.1). NCBI lineage: Eukaryota > Metazoa > Arthropoda > Insecta > Diptera > Syrphidae > Eristalis > Eristalis arbustorum. The sequence goes on along the minus strand of OU744316.1, from coordinate 88,930,681 downwards.
TTTGAATAATTTTGCTTGATACACCGATTTTGGAAAGCTTGTAAAAGAGTGCTTCACGTGGTATTGAATCAAACGCTGCTCGAAAATCAACAAAGAAGGCGTACAGCTTTTTTTTCTTGCTCTTATATTTTTCAGCAATGTTTGTTAAGCAGAATATCTGGTCGATTGTAGAATAACCGTTCCTAAAACCAGCTTGAAATACTTTAAGGATGTTGTGTTCTTGAACCCATTCATACAATCTTTTGTAAATTAATGAAGCAAACAGCTTGGCTGAAGTGTTTAAAAATGTGATTCCTCTGTAGTTATTCGGGTCCCCGTAGTCGCCTTTTTTGTGTAGAGGGAAAATGATTGCTTGCCTGAATACATCGGGGATGCTAGCGGAGTCAAATATTCTGTTAAACTCGATTGTGAGAGAATTCATAAAATCGTATGTGCAATTTTTATAGAACTCAAACGGGATGCGATCAATACCAGGTGCTTTATTTGATTTCGATTTGCTTATTACTTCATTGACTTCTTCCAGAGTAAATGCACAGTCTAATTTTTCGTCTAAGAGCAGAGGGGCTGCATATTGGTATAGTGGCGAGGTTAATGGTGCATTAAGAAGTTTCTCAAAATGGGTTCTGTCGAGTCGGTATATGTACCTTCACTTAATGAAGATGTTTATAATACTAGTATTGGATCATTATACCTATCTACAGATGACATCTTGCAAGGTATTAGATCCTTAAACTCTTGTTTGAGTCCTGGTCCTGACAATGTGCCTTCTGTCGTTCTTAAACATTGTAACGTATGTATGTCTGTGCCCTTGAAATTAATGTTTAATCTGTCATTATCCACTGGAACATTTTTAGAGGAATGGAAAAGTTCATTTATAACCCCTATATTCAAAGCGGGATCTCGTCAAAAAGTAGAGAACTATAGGGGTATTTCAAAATTATCAGCGATACCAAAATTGTTCGAATTAATTGTAACAAAAAAACTTAATTTCATATTTAAAGAGCAAATATCCTTACAACAACATGGATTTATATCAGGTAGATCTACATATATTGGCCTAATTGTGAACGCGCGTGCATAGAGACCAGTGGCAGGTCTAGTTTTGACATTCCTGCCAAACTCGTCAGGTTGTACAGGATGACGATGGAGAAGTCTCGCTGCTCCATCATGGTTGGTAACGAGCCCACCGAGACCTTCAATGTCAAAAAAGGTCTTTAGGCAAGGCGACAGGCTGATATGTGACTTCTTCAACATCATACTTGAGAAGATCGTGCGAAACTCAAACGTCAACAACAGAGGTACGATCTTCCAAAAGTCCCTTCAACTGCTTGCTTACGCGGACGACATTGACGTGATTGGACGAACACAGCGAGCAGTCAATGAGGCGTTTCAAAGCGGCTAAAATGGGTCCGGCGGTAAAACAAAGCAAAACAAAGCTCAAGCGCAGAATTACTCTTGCCAATAGCTGTTTCTTTGGACTCAAATGGCAATTAAGTAACTGATACATCTCTCGAAACACCGAGCTGACTTTATACAACAGCGGTATGCATTTAGTTAAGAGTCTTCGCTTCCAATGCTTAAGGTGGCTAGGTCATGTAGGGAGGATTTTTCGATTCCGAGTTTTTGAGAAAACGCAACAGAGGACGTCCTCGAACTAGAAAGTACACACAAAAGGAAAATTACCTTAACTAACTTGGTGTGCGCAGCTGGAGTCAGCTGGAGAGGTTGAGGCCCAGGTCCATCCGGACTGTAGCGCCAATCAAAGAAGAAGAAGAAGAAGAGGAACGCCTCGGAAGGAACAAGGTCGGTAAGGCGCACTCTGTCATGGTACATAACGTTGGAGTAGTAAACCCCAAAGATCAGACTGGCCACTGGAACAACCTCATCTTTTCCATCTGGGAAGGAATCACGTTGAACCACAGTGAACAGCCGGATTACTGCCATATAGCAGATTACCTTCACCGCAAACTTGCCCACAGCAAGTGCTTTTCTAGCTTTCATGAGAGCAATATTTATATATTGCTTATACAGATATTGAACCAAATGCGTAGATATTAGAATACACTTTTCACGTAATCAACAGCCGTCCCTGTGGGTCCAAAATGCCGAACTTACGCAAGTTTTTGCGCGTGTCCCATGATGCCATGTACAACGGGGTTCTGAAAATGAAGTTGATATCAACTTCGAGTCGTCACAAAGTCGCTGCATTTGTTCGAAGTCACGTTGCAATTAGATATTAATTTCTTCGGCCTTCGGACTTGATCTGTACGCAGTAAATGTCGGACAGCAGCTTGGAGGCGGCACGTATGGTAAGCCAAGCAACTCTAGTCGGTCGTGGCAAGGCAAGACTGGGTCATGAGAGACCCCGTAATGCAAAGTGAAGGAATCTACGTTCAGTAGTTTCAATGCGAGTTCAGAGACCGGAGGTAAGTGACGTAAAGTTATTTAGTAACAAGAGGCTCGATATTTCTTTGAACCAGTGTAGAAGGAGTTCCGTCAGACTGTGAGTGTTAATAAATTAATTGAAAGAACCGATCGGCATCGGTTATTAGGGAAGGATTTTTAAGAGGTAAGTGTTGTAAAGGTATTCACAGAGGATTGAATAAAAAATATAAATATCATTTTTTCGGTAAAATTTTTTTCAAGAATGAGACTGTTTTCGGTCAACTGTAGGCGTACCAGTGTTAACCGACTTTTTTTTGTACTGTAAGACTTTTGTTTCATGAAGGATGGGGCACAATGCCAGAAGGTCTAGAAGCAACCGTGAATATAAACCGACATGAGTACAAAATTTGCCGTCAACTGCTTGCCAACACAAGCTTCCTTCTAATATTTCCAAAATATAAAACCGCCTTGACTTAAATTGCCTAATTATAGTCTAGAGCCGACTTAACAAATGATTCCCCGAACGATCTTCCCGTTGCCAAAGCAAAACAAAATTCCAAACGCCAAGCACTCTCCTCAACACCCTCGGTCCTCTTTATAAAGCTCCGACATTTCCGCAACCCAAAAGATGGTGGCATGTCATTGAGTGCGTTTCCCACAACCCAAACAGCATAGCAACCCATAGCAACCTTTAAGTCTGAATCACAGTCTAGGAAGAGTTTCGGCAGCAACCGCACAACATGAGTCTCAACAAAGGCAAAACAACATCGCGACAATTCACACGTCGCACCAGCGAGCGTCGCTCATTTGCATGCAAGACACCCTCGCACCCGGGAGAGGTGGATTCGAGCAGAGACATTAGGAAGTGCTCGTTCGCGCCGACTTGAGTCATTAAGACCCAAAACAAAGCACACACGCACACTTAAGGCCCGGGTCCAATATGAATATTTATTAATTACACGAGATTGTCTTCCGAATGACCTTGGGGTGCACGCACGTCGCTGCTCGGTGGACGGTGGTCGGTGGTCGGCAGCGGCCGGCTGTCCATGTGGATGGGGGTGGTGTGGCGTTGGCGCTTCGGCTTTCCGGCAACAGCGTTCAGTTGTTCTAGAGATCTGACGTTCAGTGAATCGCTATCGCGGTCGCCTGAGAGATTCATCGTGTTTAGTTTTTCGTTTTGTCGCGCGAAGACAGTCTACCGCAGTGCGAGCCAGTTCGGGACGGATAGTGCGTGCGAAAAGTCGAAACTATGGACAAATACGATTTTGAGATATTCCAGCGTTTGGACGACGTGCTCATCACGGACGAGCAGTTCGCGAATCTAGTCAGATTTGTCCACAAGACATCGGTGCTGGCGAAGTTCGTGTGCCTGTTGCTTTGCGGATCCTACTGACCGTGGATCGGCAGTTCGTTGAACATTTATTGTACGTATGGGTGTGCATGGCATGAGTGTGTGATCGATTGGACGCTTAGTACCTCGTGGTGGGGAACACGAGGCGATTAGAGAAGACCGTTCTGTGAAGTGAAACCCTGTGCGGCTGCTGGTAAATGTCAGTAGAATGGAGGGAGGTCTTCAACCCCCTTATTGTGAAAGTGATTGGCGTAGATTATTATGTTCCCTGATCGGCTTAGCTGGCGATTGTGTGTTCAAGGGCAGTGAAATGATGACTTGGTGTGAAACGCGGGCTAAAGTGCAAATTGTGTTGGTTAATTTTATTTTTTTTTCTTGAAACAACTTCATCCACTCAACAGAGTTTATTAGAAAAACCATCCATGTTCCCTTAGTGACATTGTCTGCGCATGTGCCTTATGACGGGAGTCGACGTACTTTCCACGGCGACCACGTGGATTCGATACGTCCTCGATCTTGCTGTCTAAAGGTTGAAGCTACAATACGATGTAGAATTAGGCCTAGCTTTTACGACTAGTGTTGTCTGCTACCGGTCATCAAGATCTGAGCTGGCGTCCGGGGTACGCGATGCTTGTAGAACTTGTTGAGTCCTTCGACCTAGTTGTATTTTTAAACCGGATTAACACGTGTTGCCAAATGGAATACTACATCGGCTCTCCATTGTCGTTTGTGCAGTTCACGTTTACCACGAGGCGGACATAATCCTTCACTTCGATTTCAATTGTAACTGCCATTTTTGATCTTATACCCCAGGTGCTGTGTGTCGGATTTATTTACTCTTTTCGTCCTCTTTGACTTTAAGGCCAGTGCGCTTCGCCTCTTCTTCATTTGCCGTGCCAATGCTTCAACTGCGTAATCCAACAGTTGAACTGACTTGCAGAAGAACGTCCGTCTTCCTAGCAACCCGCTGTACTAATGTTTTCAGCACCGGATTGGAGACATTTGGCAATGATTCAATGTATATCCTTGCTGAAGTGTTAGCGTGGTGCAACACAACCGGATAAATTACCTCGGGATTCCCGTTTCGGCCGTCGCTTCAAATAGTTTCTTTTTTAAATTCAATTTTGTTGATTTTGTATTCGCTGTTCGTCTCCAGTAATTGCCTTTGTTTTTAAGTTTGTACAGAAGCCGCTCTAGTACGTCGCGATTAGTGAGGTGGTTTCCGCACGCTTACACAGTACGCTGGAGAGCGACTTGCAGGCGACACAAGATGCATATGGCATGGAGCATACTGCTTATCGTGACCATCCCTTTCTTAGAGCCTGAATACCTTTTCCCGCAGCGCGAGGATTGTATATTGTCGTTGTTTTAGGAAAGGTCTATATTCTTGTTTGTTCCTAGATTGCTTGATATCCTTGAGCTGGGAGATTACGAGGGTTTCTTGCCACCCGTTTTTTTTTATTTTCTCTTGCAAAACTCTAGTTTTCCGTTGCAAAATCTTTTGGTTTGCCCAGTCGGTTCCTATAGTTCACACCCGCCATCATATCAGATGTTCTTGTCGGATGTGGTAGCTAACTTACATTGCTGACCTTCTTCTTCTTCTTGATTGGCGCTACAGTCCGGGGTGGACCTGGGCCTCAACCAACATGCCTCTCCAGCCAGCACGATCTTTCGCCAGCTGCCTCCAGTTGCGCACACCAAGTTGGTTGAGGTCCTTTTCCACTTGCGTGCGCCATCTATTGCGAGGACGTCCTCTGTTGCGCTGTCCCAATGGCTCTGTGTCGCAGACTCTTCGGGTCGGAGCTGTGGTGTCCATCCGCCCTACATGACCTAGCCAACTTAAGCGTTGGATCCGAAGACGCTTAACTAGGTGCATGCCGCTGTACAGCCCGTATAGTTCGTGGTTGAACCTTCTCCTCCAAACGCCATCAACGCAAACAGGACCAAAGATCGTACGGAGAACTTTTCTCTCAAAACAACCAAGAGCTTCTTCATGCGCTTTCATTAGCGTCCATGTATCTGTGGCATAGAGCAGGACAGGGATCATGGGAGTCTTATACAGAGTCAACTTGGTGTTTCGAGAGATGGCTCTGATACTCAATTGCCTCTTGAGCCCAAAGAAGCAGCGATTCGCTAAAGTAATTCTGCGCATGATCTCGATACTGGAGTTGTTGTCCCTTTTTACTCCAGAGCGGAGGTAAACGAAGTCCTTGACTAGCTCAAAGTTTCTGGTGGCCTTTATGTCACTCTGTCCGATACTTCGATGTTGTTCGTCCTTCCGTGATGACAAGCATGACGTTGAAGAAGTCAGATGGCAGCGCGTCGCCCTGTACATTAGTACAGCGGGTTGCTGGGAAGACGGACGTTCTTCTGCAAGTCAGTTCAACTGTTGGATTACGCAGTTGAACATTGAAGGTCTCCTTGAGTTCGTTACGGACCTTGATGGAGCAGCGAGAGTTCTCCATCGTCATCCTGCACAACCTGACGAGTTTGGCAGGAATGTCAGAACTAGACATGGCGCTGTACAGCTCGTTTCTCTGCACGCCCACGTCCACCTCGGTCTGTAGCGCCACACAGAGAAGAAGAAGAAGGCACACATCTTGTTCCCCAATCTCGTCTGTTGACGTCTAGAACATCCTCAGGGCACAGGTCTCTATGGCCTAGTCAATGCAGTGGCTTCCGAGATTCTCCGCTTTGGGGTGAGAGTAGGAGTTGGTAGGCAGACGCTTGTGGATTAACACAGCCTTTATGCAGACCGACAGTCAACGCAGGCAATTAAAAATGAATAACATTTTATTATCGCCCTTCCCTCACGTGAGTGGCGGAACAATGATATCAAGTGCTCTCGCCAAATTCAAATTCTTCTGTTTGTTTTATAAAGCCCTCATCGGGCTTGTACGTGGGCGGACACAATCCACAATTGTTTGTCGTCCTCCGCGAGTACATTGTTCCGTCAGAATTCAATTACCTAATTTATTTTCCTTAAGTTGCTCCATTGCATGTGGGCCGCAGTGTATTTTTGTGACCGACAAGCAGTCAGGCACACGTCATGTGTGGGAGGTAGTCTGCCACCTTTGCCCTTATTCGAGAGTCATAAATCCTAGGATGTAAAGGGAATTTTTTTCGTTCTTTTATTGCTCTTACGTCATCTTGGGAGTAATGGATTTTCACACGGAAGTAGCGCCAAGGAGTCAACTCAGACGGACGGGGAAGTCAACGAACTAGATGCGCTAGTCCATCGCCTTCATCTTCACCCGAGGCGAAGCCTCAGAAATTGTTTAAATCAATTTATGAATAATCACCTCGTCAAAACGACGAAAGCATGAACGCTTACTTCAGTTGCGCCCATCTCGTGTGTCACTTACTCAAATCCCATTATGGGCCGCAATCTCTCCTCTTGACGAGCATAGTTTACCCCACAAGCCCAGACAAGTGTGTCAATAGTTCAACAACATCCCCACAACTTGTGGCAACAGAAAAAACATCTCTCCTCCCGTGAGGGGGAGAGTGCCCACAAATCACTGCACGATGTGGGCCACTCCGACTGCATTGGACGCGGTCAGCAATGGACGGCGGGGGGCCACTGTAGGCCCGTCCGGTTTGGAATTTCTAAGACTTCTGCTGAAGGAAAGCACTTGCAGTTGACATTTTTCTCCGGACTGACCTATGTCCGAGGCACCCACCCACTGTCAACCCACTCGCTCCCACTCACACAGTGGCAGCTGTTCTGTTCACTCGTTTCTTCTTTTCGCCTCGTTCGCCTCGTGTGCATGGGTTTTCGTGACTGGCTTGCACTCGATTTCTTTTTTCCGTTCCCGAAGGGGGAGCGACCGAAACCGTTTCTCAGTTGAACACATCGAGAGTTGTGGAGTGTGTCGTGTCGCCGCGTTGCTACGTCTCGTGATATCCTTTTGGGATCAGGGCAAAAAAAAAATCTCCTCATTTCCGGCTTCCATTGACGGAGCATAGTCTCTGGTGTGTGCGTGCGCGAGTGTGTTTGTGTGACGAGATGAGAAAATAACTCAGGAGGTGGGTGACAGCGACGGACAGGTGCAGGAACTTATCTCCTCGACTCGGTTGCACAGGAGTGCGGTGCTGTGACACGTGTCCCGGCCGCTTGAGCGGAGACAATGCGGACTTACATAACGCCGTTCGAGGACACCTGCGGGAAGTGGTAGCATAATGCAATTACAACAACTGAGCAAAGTTGGGTGAAGTGAAATCGAAATCGATTGGGTTCGCACAAGATGCCGCCGCGGTGGAGGGAGGGAGGTCTCTGTTCGGAGGAAATTTTCGCAGGAAGGTCGTGTGCAAGGCGTTCAATGGGAATTCCAAGCGAGGGTTACTCGGGAAATCGATGGGTGCCGTCAAATGACTTCCTCAACTTTGTTCGCATTCATTTTGTGTGTTTGGCTTGCCGTGTTAGTTTAAGTCAATGTGGCGGAATTCTGTGAAATCGAGTTTGCTAAGCTGATCTGATGAGTCTCGTGTGAAGGTGCACGCTACGCTGGTGATGATTCCGTGGAACTGCAGCCAAATCTGATGTCGCCTTGGGCAAGGAGTGAACGGCTACCATTCTCGACCTTTTCACTGTGAACTTCTGGTTGTGTGGAAGATCGCGTGCGTATTGGCAATGCTCTGCATGTGACTCTGTTGAGGACGATGTCGCAAGACGTTCCTTAGTCGACATTCATTTCCACCTCTTTACATTTTTGTCCTTAACCCATGTCCACTCTATCCGACTGTCTGACACTGAATTTTTTTCATCTAGGACTACTCAAGTTCAAGCCGGGAAAAAAAACAAAGTCATCCCGCTCTACAAAAAATAAGCTCTTGAAATTTTTAGTCTCCTGCCAATAAGATCTATGCGTTACCTGCGTTAAACGTTTTGGAATAATTTGCAAGAGTGAGCTGACGTGGACTGACCACCTTGATAGCGAAGTCTTGATATCTACCATACACGACTTGTCAATCAGCAACTAACACCCATAGGGCCAATTTTGACACATGGCTCGGAGCTGTTCACAGACCTGTAATGAACTTTCTTCCCAAAAATTGAAATTGATATCCAGAAACAACGTGGCGTTCTCCTGCCAATTAGACGCTTTTTTGACGACAGATGGTGTATTTTTACTCGGCACAATGATTCATAAGACGCTGTCGAATGAGCCGAAATAATACATTAAAACCTTCCATTCTTCTACTTCCACATCTTTTATGGCGCCACTGGCCGGAGTGGACCTTGTCTCAGCCAAAAAGCGTCTTCACCTCGCGATCTTTGGCAAGCTGCCTCCAGTTGTGCACCTTAAGTTGATTCAGGTCCTTCGCCGGGTCGGTGCCGATCTTAAACCTGCATGTTTCCTGTTGCTCTGTCTTACAAGAGTACACGCGCCCAACAAGCCACCTTAGCCGTTGGATAAATAGACTCTTGGCTAGACGCAGTCCCTACAGTTCATGGTTCTTCTTTCGCAATCGCCTCTTGATTCGAACTTTACAGCAGAAAAAGCCTTCGATATAGACAGGAGCAGTTGGTAATCAGATCCCCCAACCAAGCTTCTCTCGAGTGGCTATCGTTTTGTCTCCTGGCTGCTTCCGTTCGATTGTTTCTTTGGAACTGTCCATTCTTGCCGTCGGAGAGCCAGAGATGATCCCTGCCAATCCCACCGAACACACAGTAAGACCTTCCTGATCGTAAATTCTGGCTTGACAACCGCTGCGCCGAGTCGCCGTGATTATACCACCGCCACTTTCAATCGACTCGTCGTATGTAATCCAATTTTTGTTACCAGTCTGTAGTGAATATCCGCTTCAAAAATGGGTCGATGCTGTTGTTGCGACTCAGCAGAGCGCAGATAGATATTCTGTCCATACGGATCATTGCGTTACATCACTTGGCTACCATACATCGACTGACCTTCTAGAGCTCGGTGCATAGCGGTTTTGGGATTGATTGGCTCAGTTTTGTCGCACGCAAGTTTAGACCTTGTTTTACTCTTTGATAAAGGCGAAAAAGCAATAATGGTGGTTTGTTCCAATCGTGGTCAATCATACTTTTTCCAAGCTTCCTGGCAATTTGTGGATCCCACCCCAAAAGAGCAGCGCCGGCTTGGCAGACAAGAATGAATCAAGCCAATTTTTGATATTCTGCTCGGACTCACTCTCTCTGCACGAATTAAGTTATAGACCTAATAAAAGAAAGCTCAGTATTAGTCTAATTTATACCTCTAATCTATACCTGTTTGGGACTCCACCTACACGTGGAAATGATCATAACCTCACATTTGTCCACATTTGGCTTCACGACAATATGTGAAGATAACAAAGTCATCTGCAGACTTAAGATAACTTAACCTCTACTGTCCCAATGTGAAACATTCCTCGCCTCGGCTTCGTTGCAACATGCAGTCAATATATTTAATAAAAATGAGAGGTGACAAACTCACACTTGGCAAAGTCTAAGATCCTCTGTGAAATGTTTTGATTTAGCCTGCTACAGTGAGCCTAAATGGCTAACAACGCCTATACTCTAGGAGTATGTCTTTTCTTGTAGCAATTTTTGTGGTGCCGTAAATGCGATCTATCTATTAACAAAATCAGCAATGTCAGAATATCATCATTAACCATGGTCTCTCTGGTTGAGCCAAACACAATTACCCCTGAATCTAAAGAACACCTCACATCTTCATATCATTTCTTCTGTGGCACATCGGGGTTAGACTAAATCACCACACTTCTCAAGTTTGACCGATATTTGGCTAGTTGTCCCCACTTGACTTAGACTCGAGGGCCTTCGGTCTATTATCACACAATTTCGGACAATCTTCGGTCAGGTGCTTAATTGGTTATGCACTTTTTCTGCTCTGGCAACCTTAAACGTTGGATTCGTAGACTAAGGTCATGTCGCTGCATAGCTAGTAAATTTCGACGTGCTGAATAGTCGCTAACATGTGTGTGCTGCTGGTAAAGATTTTTGGGTATAGCCACTGTCTCACGTCTCACGTCTCACGTCTGGAAGAGCTAATTTCACTGCATCGTCTTACTGAAATAATTCTTCGTCATAATTTTCAAATCTGTCGACTACAATATCATCTTCATTTCTGTCTCCCTCTTAAATTGCAGTGAAATGATGACGTCTACTTTTTTAGCTAAAGGACCACGGAGTGTCTGAGATGATTACAGATTATCCGGTATGGATACCAAGTGATCGTGGGGACCTAGAGCTTGACAAGCTCGAGTTAAAGGTTCCCTGTAGTAAACAAGGCCAAACTGTATTGAGTCGCCCATCATTCATCAAAGATGTCGTCTTGTTTTTCTTTTCTAACCAAGAAGATCGACTTTGAAGATTGTCTTGAATGGAGCATTAGTGTTTATGCGTTCGATGACCCTGTCGTATGTCTGCATGCACAATGTGCCCAGTAATTCTTCAGATGGCTTGAACGGTTACATTTGCATTGATTGGACTGTTTTATCGGCTGTTTTAGTTTCGGGAGCAGAGTGATATTGTCTTGTTCAAACTCTTTTGGTAGAGGCATACATTCTATAAATCATGGATGCTGCTCCTTAGCCGCCTAGTGACGTTGAATATCTTCACCTTGTTGAGCTTCAGGGAATAAGATACACATCCATAATGAACGTACGTACAGTTGTGTTCAAAATAGGCGACGTTGAAATCTATTCAAATGCTTCCCTGGAAAAAATTCTTCACGCTAGACAGTCTAATTTTTCGAGAAATATTTTACGTTACTTTAAAAGCAAAATCAGTAAAAATGTGCACATATGCTCTTAGGTGGTAGAGGACTTTATTCAAGGAAGTAACTTCGAACGGCAGAGTGCTTTTCAAAACAATAGGGAAATTGTGCAGAAAAGAGTGGTTGCGCCAAATGGTGTAGTAAAATTCCAAATATACTGATAGTCCGAGCCATTAGCATGCGTCATTCGTTTTGGATGCCCCAGGTAGCTTGCCACGGTGTAACAGATGAAAGCCTCTCATTAATTTTCCGTGCGTAGTGTGGTAGACGCTGTCAATCTAGTTGAATGAACGTAGGGACCATTCCCGCAACGACGTAGGCCGCTGCAACGTTACAAAATATTTCGCATTTGTATACCAAGATAGAAAGATAAAGCTAGTGGTAGCCCGACAAAAAATAATTTTCACGGCATCACCTCTGTGCAGTCACTGACAACTAAGTAGTATTCTGTCTAGAGAAAGCTTCTCAAACTCGGCCGTTCGGAATTTCGCACAGAGAAGCTAGGCTCTGGCGCTCTACGGGCTCTAGCGACAACTTAATTAATTATTTTAGAAGTAAGAAGACAAGTAGCTTGTATTTTTTTTTGAAAATTAATCGTAGTTGTTCGTGGAACCCACACAAATTCGGAAAAGCGAGAGCTCTGCTTCAAGGGGCATCAAGCGGGACAATTTTCTAAGGAAAGTCAGGAAGCATTTGGGAGTGGTGCCTCGGCAATTGTCAAGGCTTTACGCTACGCTGCACAGATATAAGGTCGGCAAGGGAAACGAAAAACGTCCAAAGCTGATGACAGGTTAATAGTACGCCCGCCAAAAAAAAAAAATCAAGAGGTGTCAGTGTCAAAAGTCGTAGCTAACAAGACTAAGCTCCCTTTAGGCGATAAAACGATTCGCAGAAGGCTTGTGGAAAGTAAACCAAGCAAGGTCCCACTCTTGACAATTAAGCATTTGCAAGCTCTGATAAAAGTTGCCAAAAAAATCATGCCGATTGGCCAGCGACGAAATGGCGAAATATTCTTTGGGCAGACGTAAGCAATATTGTGCCATTTGGAGGAACTACTTTCTGACAAAGACAATACGTCCGTCGTTCGTCAAAGACACAACATTTACCCCAGTATACGGTAAAGACCACCCGTTAGCGATGGGCAATTGCGAATAAAAACAATCGAATAATTCGATTGTTGTAGCAATCGCAATTATTCGAATTCGAATTGAGCGGAGTCGATTGTTGAATTTCGATTCTTGTAGGTCCGATTCCAATCGCCAACGAATGTGTGTATTCGCCGATTCTTCAACTCAGAGAGAGATTGCTGAATTGTGTGTGTATTCCTCGACTCTTCAAGCAGAGAGAGATTACTAAATTGTGTGTATACCTCGATTCTTCGATTCTGAGGGAGATTGTTAGATTGTTTGTATTCGTCGATTTTCGCAATTGCCCATCTCTTTTTCATTTCGTTTCACTACTAAAATTTAAACTGTACATTTATGAGAGTGAGAGTACAATACTCTCACTAATTTGTGGAGAAGGGTAAAGAATACAGTCGAACCTCCAATATTCAAATACCCACGGGAACCAATATTTTTCAGAAACTTGGTTTGCATTATAGAAATTTCGATTTAAGGATGTTCCAATTACAGAGGTTTGGCTGTATTTCCATTCCCAATGTTCCTATTTTGGTAGGTATAGTTTCTTATTGGAGCCACAGCCTTACGCTGATGATGATTACACTGACACCAACATATGAATAAATCGAGGAATTAGTACCCGGCATTCTGTTGATTGTAGTAGGTACTGAGAATAATCGATTCGATTCGATTGTTATTCGATTGTTTTCTGATGAGAGCGAATAAATCGACAATCGAATTCAAATTTTAACAATTGCCAATTTATTCGATTGTGAATTTCATTCGCAATCGCCCATCGCTACCACCCGTTGAACATTGTGGCCGAAAGTGCATGGGCATGTTTTTCGTATGATGGTGGGCGGCCGATTCATTTGATAAATGGATTAAGACAGTTGTGTAAAAATGTTATGCTCATGCTATGACGAGTACGAAATGCTACTAAAATGGGTGTTTCAGCAGGATAACGATCCAAATCATACGAGGAAAAAGGCAAAAAAGTGATTTCCTGTCAAGAATATTGAGGTTATGGAGTGTTACGTTCAAGTTCTATTTATACAATTTTGGCAATACAGCGTTTAAAAACAATTCGCCAAAAATCTCCTTTTTACCTTTTCTGAGATATCGCTCTTATTTTTTTAACACAGCTGTAGGCTTAAATCAAATAATGTCTCGCGACCATAGCTTACATATGTGGCATGTGGCTTTGTAAAAGCTCTTTAGAGACACCTTCTATGAACTTTTGTTTAATCATAGAAGCTGATTTCATCTTTAGCCATCTAATGGCGTTGAATCTCTTGACCTCGATGAAAGCTTGAAGTCGAATATAATTACGCTTCAGAAATAAGGTTAATGAACATACGGAGACTTAAATTAAGTTGGGGAACGAAGTTTAATAGTGCCCCGATAACATAATAACCATTTTACTTAGTTTCGTTAAGCTTCGTTAAGTTTCGTTAAATTTTATTTACCTAACTGGGTGTCGCTCTCTTTGTATATATTAACGTAAGCGACTGATGGCGTCGAAATCTTCTGTTTATTCTCAGAATTGTGAACGGAATTCGACTAAAATTTGATATTTGACAATGTTTCTGCCGATTTTTCTGACCTTCTTCAAATTAAATCAGACTCTCTACTGTTCCGTAGCTTAAGTGGCTTGTGGCACGGTCCTCCTAAAAATAAGTGTTCTTTGATGTATCTCAGCACAGATGTGCCTATGAGCTTCGTTCATTTTGAGGTCTTCGTTTCAAAAGTAAGCGCCCACGTGTTCGCTCGCACTGAATAATCAATGAACAAGTGGGTGTTCTCTAGTGTGGCACATCCAGTAGAATATCGAAGATTCCATTGACAGAATCAAAACCTTCAGTTGACCGCCAACACGGCAACATACCTTAAGAAAACTACATAATCAACCGCTCCACCAAGAAGCAGTATCCCTCCTCGCCCTTTCCCAACCAGCACCACTTCTGTTTAGCAAGTGTCAGCTTGAAGTCACTGTTGCCTACTCAAATATCGATAAGTTCACGATGAGTTATAAGGTCAACCTGATGTTGCCGAACGTAAAGAATCAATTCAAGTGCATAACGACATGAAAATTATGATTGCGAACATAATATACGATATCGGCGCAAATTCGCCATCGCATCCCCCTAACAGTGCAGCGAGACCTAAGGGTTGCGTAGGTACACCAACCCCTTGAACCACATACATCGGACACACTTGCATTTGTGCAGAGTGCGCATTTAGGGCCAGTCAGCCAGCGAGCCAGCGAGCCAATAAATAAATATCACACACCCCTGCACCTGATGGGAACCATAACAACGCCAATTCACATCACACCGACACAACACAGCGCAGCACAGAAAAACCGCCACCGTCAGCGTAGTTTTCAGCTGACACTTGGTTAGTCCGCTGGCTGGTAGTGTAGCAACCCTGTTCCACACTGAAAGGGTTCTCTGTCTAAAAGCAACCGTGGCCCGTTGTCCACCGCACGGACACGTTCGTAGTAATTAGCTAAATTTTAGACACTCCACACCGCACACAGAGTTACGCCAAGCGGAAATCGGGAAATCGGTTAATTGTCAGTAACAGCACACGTACAGTGTCTATCTATAATGATAAGCCGCGCTGCAGAGCAAACAAAAAGAAAATAGCCGTCAGTTAAGTGCCTGATCTATCGTTCTTCGGTTTGTTTTTCTTCTTCACAGAATTTCATCACGAGCCGGTTAGAGATTTGAATATTTTTTGTACGAGAGACCCGCCAGAGGAGTGTGCAGTGCCCCAAATTATATGCTCTCGCCGCAGAGTGTGTCAGAGTGTCAGAGTGTCTGTGCGGATTTGAAGTGAATTTGCGATCGCTAATGTAATTATAATCGTACAAATGCTGCGCGGGGTAGTGTCTGTGTGTCTGGCTGTGCAGCGGTGGCAGTAGAGCATAATTGAATTTGTTGCGAAACGATACCAAATGTGGATACAAAATCAATAGACACACTCTTTCACAGCGACCATCAATCGGCGAACAAAAAAAACACAAACGAATAACTAAAGGTACACTTTTGGGAGCACGACTCGGACAAAGCGACGAAACACACACGAAAGCAGAATAGCGAAGCGGAAAAAACATGCAGATACACAGTTGGAATACACAAAAAGGTGAGTGAGTGAAGATTCACGCGCTAGAGTGGCGGTAGTCTAGAATTGGGCACCGGAATAGAACAATTTTCTGTTTTTAGTTTTGCGGGTTGGATGGGCTGTTTGTGGCGGCACGGCGGTCGTTCCAGCCACACCCAGCAACGTGGAGCCAGCGTGTGCGTTGATGGAGCACGCTGCATTTTGTGGACGGTTTCATTGGCATTCGGTGTAAGCTGTGGCCAGTGTAATCGATTGTGATTCATCGGCCGATTGAGATACAATGCGGAACGAATTCGATGACCTTGCGCTGCAAGGCCGGGTATTGAGTGTGTGCTTGTTGGGGAACTAGGAATCCGTGTGCGTTGGAGGTCGTCATGGAGTTGAGGTATTGAGGGCTTATTTCCCCAATGCAAAAATACTTATGTTTCACTGTGGGGGAAACCGCTTTTGTTGTTGTTTCGTGAAATAGTTTCATCTGGCGGCCTTCCAATCAAGCGTTACCAAGATCCTGTGTCCAAAGTGAAAGCTTCCTTATTCCTAAACCCACGCAGATCAACCCTCAACGCACCCAGTTTACGTTGATCCAGTCCTCCAGACTATATTTCTTTCACGGCCCAGCAGCATCTGCACATGTCGCTCTGATGTATGGCCAGACGCATTGAATGTTACAATGACAAATGCCAACAACAAATGACGCAGTGGTCGTTAAGCATGCGTACATCCTTGCGTTCCTTTCTCAACGTCAGCCATAGTGATCTCACTTTTGATATAAAATTGTTGTCCATCCAGAGCTTCGTCAATCAGTTTTGTATCACAGATTTGAGCCCTCTCTGGCAAGACTCTCCTCGGACCCTAGCATGCTACAGTGGCCAGCTTAGTTTCACCATTTCACTTTGTTTCGATGTTAGAATGTCCGATGCGTTTACTCTGAGTGCTACTGATTGGAGTATCTTGTCACAACTTCATTCCGACAGTCGTTAAGGGAATGCTTACTTACTTAACGACCTTGGAGGGTCTGCACCTGAGCAACCATAGCTGTCCTGGTGCTTCTAGTCATCCACACGAATCTGTCTAACGTTCAAGATGAGGTGATCTTCCTATCAGAAGTACGTGCTGGTCCTTGAAACTGAAAGCTCAGATTCCAGGAACCCTCTTTTCCGGAGCAGTGGCTGTTAAGCGAATGGAGCCGATGATCTTTTGCCTTGCGGACTACATCCTCATGCTGGTAGCTCGTTGTTTTCGCGGCTGGGTCTTCTCCTCCATTCACTTATCTCATAGATGGTACCATTTATCCGACACAGAACTCTGCTTTCGAAGGCCTACAAGAACAGGTTCGCTGTTTTCCTTATCGTCCAGCTTTTAGATCCAAAGGCAGGATTGCGGCAATAAGGAGCTTGCAAATTAGTACCTTGGTCCTTCAAGGCAGGAACTGTGACTCCACTTGTTTTGACGCATTGAAATGGTGGAGCATTGGTGGCCAAGAATGTTTCTGCAGCGGATTTGTACTACAATTTGAGTCACGTGGCCGTGATAGACAAGCACTTTCACTACCTAAAATTTATAGCTCTCGCCGTGGTATTGTTTTCCAGGTGAACTTAGTCTTTTGCTCATTAATCTTAAAATCAGTTCCATCAGTCGTACGTACCTAAGCCTACAGTTCGACAGACCTGTAACCAATACTAGAAGTTTTACGACATGTCTGTTATGTAAGCTTCAAACGGCTCGAAAGTAGTTATGGCCAAGAAATCACTAACTGCAGTTTTGTCACTGCGATTGAAAACTCGAAATCGCAATCTGTTCTATAGTGCGGTTCAAAGTGCGATTGCGATTTAAGCTGCGTTTCGAACATCAATTACGGGATCGAAAAAAAAACACCTTAAAATTTATTGAGTCTGTTAACGACGCAGTTTGGTTGTGTTCTCTGTTGGAAGTTGGAATCTGGCTGGGGCTTTATTTTTTTAGGCAATCATGCCAATTATGGAATCCGGCGGATTGGCTGCGTAGGGAAAATGTTCGCATTCGCATATTTTCCTGTTATGGAAAATGCAGTCCAGAAATTGAGCGGATGTCCTTGAAGTAATGTACCAAAATGATATTATAGAAAACGCAACTCATCCTCAATACCTATCACACATGTGAACCAAATGAATGGCGGAAGGATGAGTGGTTGCAAGATAAAATAAATTTTAGAACAAGAAACAAATGAAAATTATCCTTGATTTTCATACAAACATAATTTAGCTTCACGCTTTTTTTACTCATCCTTAAATTTTATCCACATTGGACATGAATATTCTTCAAATGGCTATATTGGTTGTGCCATTCCAACTTCAAAGTCGTTGCCGGCGACGGTGTGATATCCATCCTCGTCCAAGAATCTTAAACACGCTGCGAATATATGATTCGGATTCAAAGATGTAGATTTTACCACAGGTTGCAGTATTTAATTCAATATACTTACTTACTTATCAGGCAGACGAACCATGAAGGTTCTGAGCCTGAGCAATTGCTAACTTCCATCGGTGACGGTCCTGGGCACGCTGCTTCCAATCATCAAGGCCAAGCTGTCTTACATCTGCGATTACTTGGTCTCTGTACCGGAGGTTCGGTCTTCCTCTCCTTCTCGAACCAGGAGGCTCGGATTCGAAGACCCTTTTTGCTGGAGCGTTGTTGTCCATTCGCTCGATGTGGCCGAGCCAGTGTAGTCGACGGATTTTTGCCTTCCGGACTACATCCACATCCTTGTACAGCTAGTAGAGTTCGCGGTTGTGTCTTCTCCTCCATTCGCCTTCCTCGCAGACGGGACCATAAATCCGACGTAGAATTTTTCTTTCGAAGGCACCAAGAATCAGCTCTGCAGCCTTACTTAATGTCCAGCTTTCGGCTCCATAAAGGGTTTTGTAGAGCATGATTTTGGTCCTTCGAGTCAGGAGTTTCAAGCCCAGTTGTTTTGACAGACCGAAGTAGCATCGGTTGCCAAGGGCGATTCTACGTCGGATCTCCACTACGATGTCATTCGTGGAGTTTACATTTGCCCCGAGGTAGACAAACTCCTTTACCACCTCAAAATTGTAGCTGTCGATTGTGACGTTTTGGCCTAGGTGGTGTGCGGCGGATCGTTTTTTGCTCGACAGCATATATTTTGTTTTGTCCTCGTCGACCTTAAGACCAGCCCGTTTCGCCTGTTCCTCAATTGCCGTGAAAGCTTCCACTATGGCACGTGGGGACCGCGCGATAATGTCGATGTCATCAGCGTATCCCAACAGCTGGACTGATTTGTAGGAGATAGTGCCTTCCGTGTTTACAGCCGCCCGCCGCCCTATCTTCTCCAGTACCAAATTGAAGAAATCACACGACAGCGCATCTCCTTGCCGAAACCCGTTGCAGGCTCAGAGGTTTTTGAACCGAACTGCACGGTGCATCGCGTATGTGTTAGCGTGGTGCGACACAACCTGATCAGTTTTCCCGGGATCCCCAACTCGGCCATTGCTTCGAATAGCTCATTGCGATGAATGCTGTCGTGTGCGGCTTTAAAATCGATGAACAGATGTTGAGTATCGATTTGAAACTCGCTGGTCTTCTCCAGGATCTGCCGAAGTGTGAATATTTGGTCTATGGTCGGCTTGCCGGGCCGGAAGCCGCACTGGTACGTGCCGATTAGTGAGGTGCAAAACGGCTTTAGACAGTCACACAGTACGCTGGATAGGATCTTGTAGGCGACATTTAATTCAATATAACTTATTTAAATGCTGCCTGGGTTAGCCTAAATCATTTAAAAACCAGAAAGAATAGTCCTCATGACTTACTGATTGCCCGGTATCGATAGAATTTCCTCCGCCTTACATCTTTTTTTACGACGAATTTCTTGTGAATTATGTTTTTGCATAAAGAAGCCAATTGAATCCTAAAAACTTTATTTTACTCTTTAATTAAATTCATAACAATTGAATCAAGAAAAATTAAAATTGGCAGAAAGCAGCTGATTACAGGAAAGGTCAGTAGGGAGGTTTTGCGGACCGATAAAATGGTTCACCCGAATTTTTTTTGCGGATGAAAAGCGAGTAGCGCAGTCGATCCGCCGGATTCCATAATCGGTATACATACTTTTAATGTAAGGTCGCAGTTAAGAAATCACTGCTGTAATGAAATCGCAACTTAACCCACAACGACTTGGAAAACCTCGATTCGCAATATGAGGAGCATCGCGTGGTGCAACATATTTTCCCGGGATAAAATTTTCTCCGAATTCGATCATCGCTGCAAAAACCTCCTGGGAGTAAATACTGTCATATTTGGCCTATAACAAGTTGGTGTCCATCGATTTTCACTGTCTGCTTCAGAACTTACCTCGGTGTGAAGTGTTGGAAAAGTACATCCAACATTCAATGTGGTTCAGTAGGTACCAACCTAATTTGCAGAAGCCTCGGGCCAGCCTTTTGACATCTTATAAAAGGCATCGTTGAGCTAGAAGGTTATAGAGCTGCCAGCGAAATTGACAGTACACTTAGACCATTATTGCTCCATTGTGACACCCAGTGCTGTTAATTTGATCGCAAAGTGTGACTGGACAAGATTTAAAAACCAGATAAAAGCATGCTAACCTTAGCTTTTACAGGGATTCGAACCTGGGACCCCTATAACCAATGGCAGGAACTCAACTAACTGCTCCATCTGAGCTAGAAGGTTGTGTGAAACTGTCTTCAGTGATTGAAGTTTCTCTTCCGCTCGGTCTGTTAGCATATTACCTGGGCATAAGCCAATCATGTTTGAAAGTATAGTTGACAACATCTGCTTCAAATATCAGTTGGCTCGAAAGCAAATCAACTTTCCTTCACTTTCGACCAAGATCCACACTTTCTCTTTCTCTCGCTGTCTATCTCTATTTCGCCGTGTGCGTTGTGCTTGAAATCTACAACAATCGTATTTGGCGGAGTGCAAAGAGCTGTTCAATGAATACGTCTGTTACGTCCGGAACCGGAATCCCTACGACCCAACACGACACATGGGAGTAAAATGTTATCTACATAAATGCTACACACAAGTGAGAATGAACTGTCAAGCACAACAAAAGTTAAAAGTTTTCTTCATTCGTTCTGATGAATACCACATATAGTTAACACTCGTTGCCTCGCTCTCTCTATTAATAGGTCTTATGAGTTGTGAATTTTGTTGACAATACGCAACGCACGCAACGTATTCCATGGGCTTGGGACTCATCTATTTAACTTGAGCGACTTTGTGAGTCGCGATCTTGAACATTCGTTAAAGCGTTGCTGAACAGCCCACTGAACTTTAAGTGGGTGCAACTGGATCTGCTACGCCTCGGGAAAAAAACTATATTCACCTTTCATAGAGGTCTGGATTCTCAGCATATTCAAAGGCTCATGTCCCCAGCTCCTGGAAAAAGGTCAATGTAGTGTTTATTCCCAAAGCGGGTAAATACTCCCAAGCCAAACCGAAGGACCTCAGGCCAATAAGTCTCTCCTCGTTTATCCTGAAAACCTTGGAGAAACTTATAGACCAATATATTAGGCAAGCTATCCCAGTATGCGAACTCTCATCTGCACAAAATGCCTAAAACAAGGGCAAGTCTGTAGAGACTGAAGGGCTGTCTCTACAGACTTGCTCTCTCTGATAGGCACCATCGAAAAATCTCTCGAGTTCAAAGAATACACACTTGTGACTTTTCTCGACATCGAAGGTGCCTTTAACAATATCAACCCGGAAGCAATTCCACTTGCGCTTAGCAACCTCTGGCCCCTAGTGGCCTTCATTCATCAGCTACTCACCAGCAGAGTAATACACTCTCAGATGGGAGACGCAAAGATCCATAGAGGAGTTAATAGGGGCACCCCACAAGGAGGTGTTCTCTCACCCCTTTGGAACGTAGCGGTAAATGACATCCGGCAAATTCGTCTCTACTCTAAGAGACATAATGCAGAATGCCTTTGACAAGCTAGAGGCATGGACACAAACATGCGGACTCGGCGTCAACCCACAAAAAACGGATATCGTACTCTTCACCAAAAGATACAAAATCCCCCAATTTGACCCCCCAATGCTGTGCGGCACCACATTACAGCTAACCACCAGTGCGAAATTTCTGGGTCTCACTCTCGACAGCAAGCTAAACTGGACGCTCAATATCCAGGAAAGGGTAAAAAAAAGCCTCTTCTGCACTTTTTTGCTGCAAAAAGGCCATTGGATGCAAATGGGGCCTACAACCACGCATCGCTTACTGGATTTACACCTCTATTGTCAGACCGACACTTTTGTATGGTATCTCAGTTTGATGGACAGCACTAAACAAGGCTATAAACTGCAATGCACTCAACCGAGTACAAAGACTGGCCTGCCTGTGTATCAGCGGGGCACTGAGAAGTACTCCGTCAGACGCACTGAATATTCTCCTCCATCTCCCACCTCTGGAAATATTCGGGAAACAAGCAGCAGCAAGCACAGCCATGAGACTCAAAACACTTCGATTGTGGTCCGAACTCAACACTGGCCACTCAACCATTCTCAAGTAATTCAATTTCCTACCTAGCGATATCGACCGCCTACTATCCCAGGCCATCTTCGAAAAGAAATTCGCAATCAGTATTCCTTCCAGATCGGACTGGATGACTGACACTGAAAGATCCTCTGCGCATCTTCACAGATGGATCAAAGACATAGGAAGGGGTGGGTCCGGGTGTCTATTCTCGAGACCTCAACATTGCTATCTCCGTGGAGCTCCCTAATCACTGTAGCGCTTTTCAGGCAGAAACCATAGCGATTAAAGAGGCGCTCTCGTGGCTTAAAAACAATGTGATATCAAAAAGGGATATCACCATCGGTTCCGATAGTCAGACCCCCATAAAAGCCCTGAACAATGTCATGTTCTACTCTTAAACATCTCTTAATTGCAGGCTGTCTCTTAACGAGATGGCCGAGCTTTTTAACATTCACCTCATGTGGGTGCCGGGACACTGTGACATACCAGGAAACTGCAAAGCCGATGAACTCGCCAGGTGTGGTACACCCTCATCCCTTACAATAGCAGGGGTACAACCTTCCATGCCGATAGCTACAGCCTACCATCTCGGCTAGAAGGCACCACCTGCCTTAAAACAAAATAATTTTGGCCATCACTTAGCCTAAAACGGTCACTCAGTCTACTTAGACTCAGCAAGCCCTCAATAAGGACCCTCATGGGAGTCATAACCGGGCACTGTGCAATTGGCACTCATGCTCGCAGGATGGGTGCCCCATATGATGATTTCTGTAGAAGCTGCATGGATGAAGAGGAAGAAGAAAACACTCATCACCTTCTCTGCTCCTGTAGTGCTCTTGCCAATCGTAGGTTCCTGCACCTAGGAGCCTACTACTTCAGCAGCCGTAACGAGCTAAAAAGTGCCAGCATTGGCCAACTAAATCGGTTCATCAGCAGCACCAACTGGTTCCAGCGTTAGGAGAAGTCAATCCGCGGGGTATCACAATGGGCCTACTCTGGCCTAAGTGTGACTGCTCTGCAGCAGTCAGCCACTACAACCTAACCTAACCTAACCTTCATAGAGGTCCGCCCTGAGGTTTGCATACGAGCCTTATGTAATTGTATTCATTCCAATACAAGGCTAAGAAATTATTTCTCTTTTTCCTGCCTTCCTTCGCATTCTTATTGTGCTTTAATATACCGCATACATAATGCAGACTCCCATTGAATTGATTAAGAGAATGAATACCCAATCACTGCCTCACGTTGCAGCCGGGCGCAGTCTCGTCAAGTCAAAATAGTGCACTCATCATTTTGTATTTCATTCGATTCGATTGGCATTCCTCGGTCATTGCTACTCGTTACTTAACACCTTATGTGCTGTTTGGGCTATACACGTCTCTGTGTCTGAGTCGACCTACCTCAAGCTACAAGCGGTCATGTTTGCTTATCAGCATTTTTAGTTCCAACTTACAAGTGCACTGACACGGTTTTCGGGCAAGTATGCATGGAAAGCGTTCACTTTGGGACAGAATCGTATGGTGTTGGCGATATTGTTTACATATGTTCGAATACCAGCCTCTGTGGGTTGATATTCAGATGTCTGTATGCAAGATTTGAAGGAGGAAAATATTCAGCTTCTGAACCAGACTTTCTTCACAGTTTGTGAACATTGACATAGAATGTTAATGAAGAATAGTAATTAGTATGGCGGCCCGTTACGATGCATGGGTATGTGTCGAGCCCCACGCACTTAATCCTTGTGTCAACACCCGCATACCCGAGTATGTTTTTCAGTTCTACATATGTAGGTGCCGAATTAACTTGGGATTTGAAAAAGCCGCCTGAAATATTGCTTTTTATCTTATTCCAAAAATTTGAGTCAATATTTACTTTATTGGGTCTTTTCGTGGCCAGTGACGTTTTGGGTATGTACGTCGACCCTAACCTCGATGTCGTTGGTTCGATTCCTGCTCTGTGCGAGAGAAAAAATTTCAACGGTCCCATCTCTTTCCATTCACTGACAATGCTCAAAGAGTATTTTCTGTCAAGAAAAATCTGATCAAACAAAGCCGTTCGGAGTCGGCATAAAACCGTGTCCCTTCCACTCGAGAGAGAACAATAGCACGCAGAACACGAGTGGTTACTGAGACGCTAGGCCCTAGACCTCTACGGGCTTTAGCGCCACCCATATTTTTATTATATTTACAAGTAATTTTTGTTTGTGTATAATTTTTGGGTGTTGACATAAGAGTTGAACCTCGACGTTCACGCCCATCTCTTTCAGTCATAGACAATAATCAAATAGTTATTTTGTCTAGAAAAAGCTTCTCAAACTTGTCCTTTCGAAATAGACAAAAAATGGGACCTCCCTTCCACTCACGAGTGTTTGCTGAGAAGCTAAGCCTTGACCCTTTACTCACTGTAGTGCGACACATACACATATTATACAGAATGGCGCACCAATTGTGCTGCAATAAGAAACTCAAATTACTTTTTTTGTAATCAATGCATTTCATTTAGTTTTTCGTTATTGGATGGAGAATTCAATTTTATTTTATATGTAATAAACGCGATCCAGACCTGATTAGAAAATTGTTGATTGAAGTCGGGATCGCCTTAATTATTTTTGTAATTGATTGCTTAAATTCAGTCACGTTTCTGGTTATGTGTGCAGTTGCCCCACTTGCTGGAATCAAATCTTTTTCTTTTTTGATTGGCGCTACAGTCCGGGGTGGACCTGGGCCTCAACCAACATGTCTCTCCAGCCAGCACGATCTTTTGCCAGCTGCCTCCAGCTGGTTGAGGTCCCTTTCCACTTGTGTGCGCCATCTCGTGCGAGGACGTTCTCGTTTGCGTTGTCCCAATGGCTCCGTATCGAAGACTCTTCGGGCCGTAGCTGTGGTGTCCATCCGCTCTACAAGACCTAGCCATCTTAAGCGTTGGATCCGAAGACGCTTAACTAGGTGCATGCCGCTGTACAGCCCGTATAGTTCGTGGTTGAACCTTCTCCTCCAAACGCCATCCTCCCAAACAGGACCAAGGATCGTACGCAGAACTTTTCTCTCTAAACAACCAAGAGCTTCTTCATCCGCTTTCAATAGCGTCCATGTCTCTGCGCCATAGAGCAGGACTGGCATGTTCAGAGTTTTATACAAAGTCAACTTGGTGTTTCGAGATATGGCTCTGCTACTCAATTGCCTCTTGAGCCCAAAGAAGCAGCGATTGGCAAGAATAATTCTGCGCTTGATCTCGATACTGGTATTGTTGTCTCTATTTACTCCAGAGCCTAGGTAGACGAAGTCCTTCACTACCTAAAAGTTTCTGCTGCCCATTATGAGGCTCTGTCCGAGACGTCGATGATGTGCGTCCTTTCTTGATGACAGCATGTACTTTATTTTTCCCTTGTTTACCGCTAGACCAATACTAGTTGCATTCGCTTCAATGCCAGCAAACGCCTCATTGGCAGCTCGCTGTGTTCGCTAAACCACCTTAATGTCGTCCGCGCAAGCAAGCAGTGGAACGGACTTTTGGAAGATCGTGCCTCGGGTGTTTCCGTTCGAGTTTCGCACGATCTTCTCAAGTACGATGTTGAAAAATCACATGACAGCGCGTCACCTTGTCTTAAACCTTTTTTGACATTGAAGGCCTCTGTGAGTTCGTTAGCGGCCTTGACGGAGAAGCGAGTGTTCCCCATCGTCATCGTGCATAACCTGACGAGCTTGGCAGGAATGTCAAAACTAGACATTGCGCTGTAAAGCTCGCCTCTATGCTCTATGTCTCTATACTGTCACATGCTGGGTTTTTTGAGGATCTAGCGTAATGTGTAATTTTTACGCGGTGGAAAAGTAAGTCCCACGTGAAGCCGAAGATCGGGTCCTGGCTTAAACCTCTGGACAAGGGCCCGCTGCATTCATTGGTTCACCTCCAAGCAGTTGCTGTAGAGGCTTTCCAGAGGCACCACGTGGAGGCTGTATGTCAACTCGATCGTTCGTGACATCTTGCCAAGTTGAGAGCAATCAACAACTTATCCATGCATGTACAGGCCTATGCCCTCCACCCAGTCTTACATCTTTGCTAGTTTTGCGCATAAAGTGTAACTGGTCAGCCAGTCCTCTTAATAGTCCTTGCTAAATATACTTAAGCAAAGTGCTGGGAGAGTGGTTGAAGTGGTTGTGTTAAGCGAAACTAAGTTGACAGATGCAGTGTCGCTTCATCCGACTAATCCCATGTCATGTTAGGCATGTCTACACATTTGGTTTCTGGTTCAGACAGTCATTATGCACGTCATCTGCCAACGACTGTTCATTTCTTATCGTCGTCAACTAATTCTTATACTGTTTCTGTACAATACCGCGTCATATCAACAAAGAGCGTCATTCGTATTCACACGCTAAAATTAAAGTTTCAAGATCAGTACTGCAGATCAGACGCTTATAGCATTCATTTAAACTAAATATCAAAACCCAAACACGACTGATCGGCAGAATCGATACTTTTTACTTTTTTGTAAACATGCTCTTGAGCCCTCTTTACATTCACGACGGGTTTCTAATTAATTAGCTTCCTGAACCAGAAGTTGTTTTGATAGTTTTTTATTATTTTGGAAATAAACAAGCTTTCCACGTGTCTGCTCATGGGTAGCATACTCGATTTCGAAATGGAACGTGCTTCGGTGGGAGACAGACAGACAGAGAGTGCACAGCTGCTTACGAAAATTGCATGTTCTTGTTTAGAAGAAGTCGAAAATAAGGCTTTAACCACGAGGCTCAAACAAAGTGTACCGCTTGCTGACGGTTCCACGCTGTAAATAATTTCTGAATGAAGCTGTTCTGAATATTAAGCGAGTGTATTCAAATTTCAAATGACTTCAGGAGAATTTATTACGATCTTGTGCGCAAATCAACTCCAAATGAAATTAATGTGGGACAGCAGGCAGAGATTTGTCGATTTTTGCGAGGAGCATCAGTTGGTCGTGGGAAAAGCCAACCAATTTGACATCGTTATCCATTCTGAGGAACCTCATTGAATTTCTCAAAAGGTGGTGTCCTAAGAATATACTTCCTGGGACTTAGCAGACATCTGCTACAGTCCTGAGAAAGCTGCTTCTAGTCGTCAAGAGAAAGCTGTCTTTGGCCTTGACTTGGTCTGTTCGGTCCTTGTCCCAGAATCGGCCCAGAATTGGAATCGGTCCGGTACGGTCCTAGTCCCAGAATTTGTATCCATGCCCTCGTAGTAGCCTAGCCATTGTAGTAACCGGATTTTTGCGTTCCGGACTACTTCCGGATCACTACTTCCTTCCTCACCGACGGAACAATATATGCGAGATCGATTTTGTAGAGCATGATCTCAGTGCTTCGAGTCAAATTATCTTGACAAATCCGAAGTGGCACGGGTTGCAAAGGGCTATTCTACATTGGATCACCACTGTGATGTTGCTTGTGGAGTTCACACGAAGAAAGGCTCGGAGTAAACGTGCTCCTTATAACCACATCGCGTGTCTTTGTCTGTTGTTGTGACGTGGACGCTGTGCCGCAATAAATGTTTTCCTTACCGATTGGCATTGAAGCCTCCAAGTACGACTTTGTCATCGTCGGACACGCTCCTGGGCAGTCAAAGAGGTCGTCATAGTTCTTTGATAGAGTCTTTACGATATTGCTTGTCATTTAGAAGACGATGCTTGCAGGATGCGTACTGTGGAAGTCAAGTACTTAGGACAAGAACTTCACCTATCTCTTTTTTTTGCGTCGTGAGGCGGAAATCCTTCACGGACAAAACTGTTCGTACTCAGTAACAGTGCGGGATTTCCACCCACTAAACCCAACTCCCCTTCAAATCCGATGTTGGAATTCGGCCTTATGTAATTGGCCATTAGCGCTGCCTTTCTTACACGTACCTCTCTTCGTTGTTCCTCCAATATATTAGCAATGGATTCATTCCGAGCAACACTCTGGTGTTAAGTTTACACCCAGTTGGCTGCCCAGCAAATTAACATCTTCTTACTTTTGTGAACAGTGGGATATTAGGTGCTCTGCATCTTCCGTTTCGGCACATTGAACAATAAGGATTGTCTTCATGCCCAAATCTATGGAGGTATGCTTTGAAGAATCCATGACCAGTAGGCATCTGCGTCAGCTCTTCATGTTTCCTATTGATTTGAATGCCGATATTGGGGATCAATCCCTGTGTCCATCTTCTTGTGTCAGAAGAGTTTTATCTAACATTTTTGTCATTCTTCTAGGCTTGTTCTTCCCTGCAACACATGGTCATTTCGGCTGTTTCGGCGTTTATTCGGTAGTCTGCTTCTATGAATGACTTGCATGATTCGGTGCTCATTGCCCCTGCCCATATTTGACAGCTATAGAACATCATAGACGACGATACCCATGCCAAGAGTTATCTTTTCTCTTGTTTCGGTCCTCGAATATTTGGCAGGATACTTGCCAGGGATGGCGTTATTCTCGCTGCTTTCTCCGCCATATTTTACAAATCTTGCTTCAAAGATAATCTCGAATCTAAGATAACACCAAGATACTTTTGTTCTGGTTTAGAAATTGTAATGTGCTCACCCACGGTCACTCTTACCGTCTAAACAACCCGCCTGCTGTTGATAAGTACTATCTCCGGCTATTTATAGGTCCATCCTTACTAATCAGTCGTGTACCATTCGAATAACTTCATTGCAGGTCCACCTATCTTGTTCTTTAAAATTATGTGACAATCAATTAGGGAACAAAAGAACACTATGAACAGAAGAGAACGGAAGAGATTCGGCTTCTCAAAAGGAAAAAGAAAATCCAGAGTCCGAAAGTTTTGCCAAATGGTAAACCAAGTATCCGGAAAATATAGACCTCGGACCGAAGCCCGCAGGGACGAAAATGGACAACTAGTAGTAGAATCGCAGTCGATGCTGAGAATTTGGAAAAATCACTTCTGTTGACGGTTAAACGGCGATGACGACACAAATTTCGCTGTCAGACAGAATGTTTCAATTCGGACGATGATGACCAAGAATTCCGACTTAGGCGAAGTCAAGATAGTGATCTCCAACTGAAGTCGAACGGACGTACTGCCCGAGGAACCGTTTAAGGCAGCTGGAGATGACCTGGTTGGGCGCATGCACCAGCTCATCTGTAAGATATGGTCGGAGGAAAGCATGCCCGATGAGTGGAATCTCAGCGTCGTTTGTCCGGTCCACAAGAAAGAAGACCCCTTTAACTGCGTCAACTATAGAGAGATCAGCCTCCTCAACCCGCCTGAAGCCGTTTATTAATAATCTGATAGATTCGTATCAGTCTGGTTTAAGGCCAGGAAAGTCCACCATCGATCAAATCGTCACTTTACGGCAGATCCTCGAAAAATCTGAAGAGATTCAGGTCGACACCCACCGCCTATACGACAGCGAGCTATACAGCGCCATTTCCAGTTTTGACATTCCTGCCAAACTCGTCAGGCTGTGCAGGATGACGATGGAGAACTCTCGCTGCTCCATCAAGGTCGGTAACGAACTCGCCGACACCTTTAATGTCAGAAAAGATCGACGCGCTGTCATTACATGTCTTCAACATGTCCTGGAGAAGATCGTGCAAAACTCACTCACCAAAGCAAGAGCCACGATCTTGCAAGAATCCGTGCAATTGCGGACAACTTTGACGTCAGTGATCGAATTCAACGATCCGTGAATAAGGCATTTGCTGATTTTGAAACTAAGGCGGCAAAAATGGGTTTAGCGGTGGATGAAGGTAACTCACCGAGGCCTTCAATGTCAAAAAAAGGTTTTTAGACAAGGCGACTCGCTGTCATGTGATTTTTTCAACAACGTCCTGGGAAAGATCATGCAAGAGTCACATGCCAACACCCGAGGCACGATCTTCAAGAAGTCCGTGCAATTGTTAGCATACCGCGACGACATTGACGTGATTGGCAGAACAGCCGTTAATGAAGCATTTGCTAACATTGAGAAGGAAGCGGCTAAAATGGGTCTGGCGATGAATGAGGGCAAAATGCTGTCCTTAAAAAAAGGACATACAGCATCGTCGTCTTGGACAGAGCGCAACAATGAGCAGCCTTGAGGTAGTCAGGGATACGTTTACCTCGGCTCTGGAGTAAACAGGGACAATAACACCAATACCGATATCAAAGGAAGAATTACTCTCCAATCGCTGCTTCTTTGGTTTCAAGGGGTAATTGAGTAACAGAGATGTTTCTCGAAATACCAAGCTGAGCTTATATAAGACTCCGACCATGCCTGCCCTGCTCTATGGGGCAGAGACATGGACGCTACTGAAAGCGGATGAAGAAGCTCTTAGTTGTTTTGATAGAAAAGGTCTGCGTGCGATCGTTGGTCCTGGAATGGCGTCTGGAGGAGAAGATGCAAGGCTGTACAGCGGCATACACCCCACCTAATCGTCTTCAGATCCAACGCTTAAGATGGTTAGGTCATGCAGAGCTGGTGTCCATCAGCTCCGGTCCAAAGAGTCTTCGATATTGAGCCATTCGAACAGCGCAACAGAGGACGTCCTCACACTAGATGGCGCACACAAGTGCAAAAGGCTGGCGAAAGATCGTGCTGGCTAGAGAGGCATGTTGTTTGAGGCCTAGGTCCAACCCGGACTTTGGCACCAATCAAAGACCAAGAAGAGAATATAACTATTCATTAAAAATATAGACGTGATTGGATTCCAATGTCATTCAAGCTCGTTTGGATAATGGGACAATTAATGTATGGTTCATAGCCTTTATTATTCAATAAGTATAATCCGAGCGTGCTTTAGAATGCTAGATAGAATCCAGAATCAGCCAGAAGAGAATGGAAGAATGTTCTCCAAGCGAACTCAGACGCGACAGCAAGCCAAACCAGCAGACGAAGAAGAGACGGTAACACTCATTCCCTTGCGTCAGGCTAGGGTGGACTACACAGGAAAAAAATCTTATTTTCGATATTGAGAACTGGATATTGACGTCATTCGGAAACTGCAACTGTAGGTTATGTCCACATGAAGAGGATATAGCACAATTCCTTCCTCTTTGTAAGAAAGTCCACACAAATAAACTGCGCAAACTGGTTCTTACTGCAGTCGCTTCGTTGACCATAGGCAGGCAGTAAATACCTTAACACATTTTCTCCCTTATTTGGCGCTCTCCGCGATGGACTTTTCCCTCGCCCAAGAAAAGTCTTTTGGTGAAGTGATTTCCGGCTAGACTTGGTATTCCAACGTCATGTTGGTTGAGGTTCTCCTCCTTCTCTGTTGGCTTGTCCCACTGGTTCGAAGTGGAGGTTTCATTGCCCAGCGACCTAATTGACGACTGCTCCAGCTAATTTCCTAATTATGGTTGAATATTCTCATGTCAGAATTTTTTTATCTGCTCTTCAAATCTGGTTCAGTCACCATTTGCCGATGAGATCAAATTAAAGGCACTGGGTATCACAATGGAGAAACTATTTCGCTGGTAGCCCAATAACCTAACCTAACCTTAGGTCCGGCGCCCAATTGAGACTTGGCCTTCATGCTCATCATCAGTATGAATATGGAGCTTTAGTTCTGCCGTAGCTCACTTTTAAGCTCACTTTTGAAGATCACACGGAGCTAAACGCTAGAACCGCCTTTGGTATAATTCGGTCTCTTGCCTACGTCATCACTACCTTTTTTGGATACCCGCATTCTGGCTCTTTTCATTAGGTCCTGCTGTCTTTTCAGCACTCAGCGATGTGGTTGTTTGGGTGCTCTGCACTTGCAGGTCGGGTCCTTGCGGCTCAGTCTTGGGTTTTATTCGTTTACAGCCCGCCTTGTTGATGGTTTTCTGAGTGGCTTAGGGTTAGCTCGAAAATGTTCGGCCTGGTCAGTTCACACATTAGCTGGTCATTTCAGAGAGTTAGGTTACGTTCGACTTATTCTTTTTCTTCTTCTTCTTGTGGCGCTGCAGTGCGGGGTGAACCTGGGCCTTGGTCAACAATCCTCTCCAGCTGGCACGTTCTTTAGCCAGCTGCCTCCAATTTCGCACTCCAAGTTCGTTGAGGTCCTTCTCCACTTGAGTGCGCCATCGGGTTCGTGGTCGTCCTCTATTGCGTTGTCCCAATGGTTCGGAGTCGAAGACTCTTCGGGCTGGAGCAGTGTTGTCCATGCGCTCTACATGGCCTAACCATCTTAGGCGTTGAATCCGTAGACGCCTGACTAGACTCATGTCGCTGTACAGCCCGTACAGTTCGTGGCTGAACCTTCTAATCCAAGAAACAGCGATTGGCAAGAGTTATTCTGCGTTTAATCTCGGTACTGATGTTGTTCGCACCATTTACTTGGGAGCCAAGGTAGACGAAGTCCTTTACTACCTCGAAGTTGTAGCTGCCTATGGTGACGTTCTGGCCGAGTCGTCGATGTTGTGTGTCCTTTGTTGATGACAGAATATTCTTTGTTTTGCCCTCATTCACCGCTAAACCCATTTTTGCCGCCACCGTCTCAATACAAGTAAACGCTTTATTGACGGCTCGCTGAGTTCGGCCAATAACATCAATATCGTCGGCGTATGCTAGCAGTTGAACGGACTTCTGGAAGATCGTGCCTCTAGTGTTGGTGTGTGAGTTTCGAACGATCTTCTTCAGGACGATGTTGAAGAAATCACATGACAGCGCGTCGCCTTGCCTAAAACCTTTTAGGTTAGGTTACGTTCGACTTGGACATCCATAGATTGTTTTACCAAGAACTCCGCATGGCCTTGCACACTCCTCACCTTGAACTGCTTTGCCGCTGTGCTGCTTATTTCAATTTTCATTTATTTCATTTACCCCCTTCGACTCCATTCTCACGCGAGTAATACCAATTTATTATCTTCCTTCCTCAAAAGCAAGTCCATTAAAACTCACCGATCTCTCCTAATTTTCAGCTACAATATGGATCCTCATCGGCTTAAGCCACCTCAGCCAATCTACAGCTGGTCCCGCGAAGAAAGTCTCGTCAAAGGCGCGATCCACAACGACGACCACCACCACCACGACGACAACAGAACCTTCCACAACCACACATCCGATTAGCACGTCGCCAGCCACTCCACTGATCTGCATCGAGGGCATTCGATCGGTGCTCGACGACGACAGGAGCTCCGAGTCGGCCGAGAGTAATTTCGTTCAGGAGATCGGCGGCCAGGCTGTGCTCTCGGTGATGACGCAGGATCCTGTGACGGCAATGTTCCTCTTGGACCGGATCAACCAGGTGAACCTGCTCAGTGGCGACGTGGAAATTGGTAAGTCTCCATGGAGACCCCTTAAAGATCCCCCTGATTGACCACTCACATCTTTTCAGGCATCCGTGCGATAGAGATCGAAGACCCGCAGCTGGCGGAGAACATCCTGCTGCAGGAGGTTGAGTACCTGCAGCAGTGCGTCAACCACTCGATAGGGCTCTTCATCGACCTGGACCTCTACAACGCCCTGAAGCACGTCATCGACGACCTGGAGTACTACATCTGGCCGATTCCATCGCGCAGGGCGCTGGTCTTCCCGAAGATCGCTCACCTGCTGTACCAGATGCCGTGGGGCGACAAGATCGCGTCCGTGGAGATCCTGGCCGAGAACCTGGACGTCTACAACGACTTCATGGAGTCGGCGCGCAAGGAGCACCTCTGCCTGATGCACTTCCGCAGCCCGGACAACATCTACATCATCTTCGGCGACAAGATGGTCACGAATTTCCACGAGAACGGAACGATCTTCGCCGTGCCGACGGGACGCGCCACCAAGTCCTTCATCGCAGGTAAGCCACCATGGCGTGTGATTGCCTCTGCATTGCTCACAGTTTTGTGTCCTTTCAGAGCTCCCCAACAAGTCGTACTTGATGATGGAAGCCGAGATCAGTCTGAACGTGATCGATGGCAACTCGACTCAGAGGACCCTCCACGAGAGCCTCATCGGGCAGAGCATCCTGCCGTCGCAGCTGTTGGCCCTCGCCGGACCCGTGCTGGACCTGACGCGCTGGCTCAACAACTCGCTCGTGAAGAACTGCAAGGACGAGTACGGCGTGGTGGCGCTGGAGGGCTGTGACAACTTCCTGACGTACCTCGAGGACTGGGATTCCGACCAGCACGAGTACGACTCCGAGAAGATCCTGGGCGCGCTCAAGCTGAGCCGCTTGGGGCACATGATGATCTTTCAGATGCTCCAGAAGACCGTCGTGTCGAACCTGACGCGGGAGAAGATCTCCGAGCTGCGCGAGATCGCGTCGCAGAACTTCATCACGAACGTGACCACGTACTTCCACTACAACCACGCCAACGGCACCAGCCACGAGATGAAGTCCAAGTTCGGACAGGTCTTTAACTGCCAGTACGTGGACGGGAACAACAGGCGCTACCCGTTCCTGTTCGAGGGCGAGTCGGTGATGTACTGGCGGATCAAGCCGGACGCGTGGATCGCGGCCGGCATGACTGCCGCCGTCCTGGGCGTGATCATCAGCCTGGCGATCCTCGTCTTCATCATCATCCGCATCTCGCTGGGCGACGTCTTCGAGGGCAACCCGGTCACGTCGATCCTGTTGCTGCTGTCGCTGGTGCTGCTCTTCACCTCGTTCATTCCCTTCTCGATGGAGTACGTCTCGGATCACCGCAACTCGCACGTCACGTTCGAGGACGCGTCCACGTTGAACACACTGTGCGCGGTGCGCGTCTTCATCGTTACCCTCAGCTACTGCATGATCTTCTCGCTGCTGCTGTGCCGGGCGATCATGCTGGCGTCCATCGGGTCCGAGGGCGGGTTTCTCTCGCATGTGAACGGCTACATCCAGGGCGTGATCTGCATCTTCAGCACCCTGGTGCAGGTGGGCATGTCGACGCAGCTGATCGTGGTCATGCACATAGCCACGGAGAGCGTCTCCTGCGAGAACATGTACTACGGCAACTGGATCTGGGCCCTGCTCGCCTACGACTGCATTCTGCTGATCTTCCTCGTCTGCATGACGCCCTTCATCTACCGCTCGCAGCGGAACTACCGCGAGGGCATCCTGCTCGTCATCGGGGCGGTGCTCATCTTCATCATCTGGTGCACGTGGATCACGATGAGCTTCTTCGGCGACGAGTGGCGGGACGCCGCCATGCCGCTGGGCATCCAGGCGACTGGCTGGGCCATCCTCACCGGCATACTGATCCCTCGGACGTTCCTCATCGTGCGGGGCATCGAGCGGTCGGACATTGCGCAGGCACTGCCCTCGCTCACGTCGCTGGCCTTCGCCCAGAACAATCAGTACTCCTCCGAGCAGGTAAGTCAAAAACCCCCTCCTTCCAGTCGATCTCGTCTACATCCGCCCCTCTCCATTTCAGAGCGTCTACGAGTGCGTCAACCCGGCCATGCGCAACTGCTCGTCGCGGGAGGATGGCATGTGCGAGGTGGGCCACATGCGGCAGTCGCAGAGTGACATCCCGACGCTACCGCTCCGCGGCGGTGTCGCCCGCCGCCAGCAGTTCTTCAACAACATCCGGCAGAACAACCAGACCAACCAGCGTGCCGCTCCGCCACCACGTCGCCCCAGCAGTCCGGGCAGCTCGCAGCAGTCCTCGCTGCCGGAGACGCCGGAGAACAGCAAGATCACGCGGTTCTAAGCTGCGACACTTCGCCAACGACTTCACCAATCTTCCCATTCCGAGAAGCCAGAGTAGAGACCGGTTGACGGGCTTCGCAAACAGTCTAATCATAGTCGCTTACGGTATATGTGTACATGTGTACTGAGTTATTTTCTAGGTTTAAGGACACCCCCCTCGCACGGGGTGTAGCGTTTAACAAATCTATTCTAGTCAAGACGAAACAAAGCAGAAGTCTTAAGGATACACTTTTAAGCCGGGCCCAGGGCGTGGCGCTCGTTGCGTGAGGACGGGCCCTCGCCCGGGGTTGTTGGTAATAAAATTCGATTCTATTTATAAGACTGATGTGGTTTTCTTTTTTGAAGAGATCGTGCGGTTGAACGTGGTTGATGTCTATTGGAGACGGGGTTAGGTAGCAGACGAGATAGTCGTATGGTGTATGCAAGTAAAAAAGGATTCCTGCAAATGCAGGCCCAACCTGCTTGTCGTCGAGTCCTTTTGAACCGTCGACGGAGCTTAGGAAAGCAACCGACATTAGAATGGGCCCCAGCTCCCAGGTGGAAGCTGTGAGAAAGACTACATGCTAGCATCAGTTACCAATGAAGCAAAAACAGCGACTTGCCCTTCTGTACGGGGAATGTGAAGTCGGTGGGTGCAGACGAAGCTTACGACGACACTATGAAGAAGGTGTCATTACAAGGCAGGAAGTCAGAGTTGTAAAAGACTGCAATCTTTTAAGTATGGTGAGTATCGATTTGAAACTCGCTGGTCTTCGCCAGGATTTGTCTTAGTGGGAATATTTGTCTTAAGTCGATTCGCCGTACCGGAAGCCGCACCGGTACGTGCCGATTAGAAAACCGCTTTAGACCTTCACACGGTACGCAGGATAGCATTGTGAAGATTTGTAGTTGTTCCAAGAGTTAGGATCTGTGCATTAGGGCATTGTTGATTTGAATACACTGGTGGGGGGATAGCTATTCAGAAGACAACTAAACTCTTTGAGTGTTAGACTAATTCTTCTTAAAGTCTGATGCCAAGACGAAATGGGTGATTTGGCACTGCAACCAAGCGCATAACTATATCGATCTCCTCGTCGTTGAAACACTTCATATGAAAATGTTGATTTATATTGGTCAGCAGGGAGCGCATTTGATTGACGGCAATTTTTCTCCCTATGCACGAACGAGGACCAATGGCAAAAGGAAGTGTACCGCGCGCTTGTAACACACCTTTATACTATCCATCGGCGTCACGCGACCATATTTCAGGGTCAGCATTCAAAGGATTTGGAAAGTTGGCAGGATCTTGACCCGATGTGTACAGAGAAAGAATCATCAATGTATATTTTTTGATTTCATAACCTCCAATGACAGCGTCTGATGCAATGTATCTTCTGATGAATGGAGCAACCGGATAAAGTCGTAATGTCTCTTTTATCGAACCATTCATACTCGATGTGTCGTCCTGCTCCTTACATTCCATTCTCATCTTCTCCTGTAGCTCCTCTTTTTGTGAGAGAAGATACAATACCCATTGACTCGAGAATGCTGTCGCTGCAATTATGAGATCAGCGAAAATTCGTTTGCTAACCTCCAATGCCGGACGTAAGCATTTTGGAAAACAACCCATCGTCCTCCGAGTAGTCTCGTGCCTCTTTTGTCTGCATATCGTATGATTGTACTTTGAATGAGAAGTAGTCCTTAGCTGGACTCCAGTGTAAGCCCAACGTTTTAACGTGATCTTCCTTTTCGAACTCAAAACCATTAACTGACTCAACTTCTCTCCCCAGTAGCCTGCTAACGTTACTATTCCACTTACGCAGATTAAGTCCGCCACTTTTAAGGAGTTTAGTCAGTCGCCTTTTACTCTCTCTAACTTCTGCCAATGAATCGCCTCCTGATATAACATCATCTACGTCAAAGTCAGAACATAAGTTCTTCTTCTTCTTCTTTGATTGCCGCTACAGTCCGGGGTGGACCTGGGCCTCAACCAACATGCCTCTCCAGCCAGCACGATCTTTCGCCAGCTGCCTCCAGTTGCGCACACCAAGTTGGTTGAGGTCCTTTTCCACTTGTGTGCGCCATCTATTGCGAGGACGTCCTCTGTTGCGCTGTCCCAATGGCTCGGTATCGAAGACTCTGCGGGCCGGAGCTATGGTATCCATCCGCTCTACATGACCTAGCCATCTTAAGCGTTGGATCTGAAGACGCTAACTAGGTGCATGCCGCTGTACAGCCCGTATAGTTCGTGGTTGAACCTTTCTCCAAACGCCATCAACGCAAACAGGACCAAAGATCGTACGCAGAGCTTTTCCCTCAAAACAACTAAGAGCTTCTTCATCCGCTTTCAAAAGCGTCCATGTCTCTGCGCCATAGAGCAGGACTGGGATGATCAGGGTTTTATACAAAGTCAACTTGGTGTTTCAAGAGATGGCTCTGTTACTCAATTGCCTCTTGAGCCCAAAGAAACAGCGATTGGCAAGAGTAATTCTGCGCTTGATCTCGGTACTGGTGTTGTTGTCCCTATTCACTCCAGAGCCTAAGTAGACGAAGTTCTTGACTACCTCAAAGTTTCTGCTGCCCAATAGGACGCTCTGTCCGAGACGTCGATGTTGTGCGTCCTTCCGTGATGACAGCATGTACTTTGTTTTGCCCTGGTTTATCGCTAGACCCATTTTAGCCGCTTCCGCTTCAATGCCAGCAAACGCCTCACTGACGGCTCGCTGTGTTCGTCCAATCACGTCAATGTCGTCCGCGTGAGCAAGCAGTTGAACGGACTTTTGGAAGATCGTGCTCGGGTGTTTACGTTTGAGTTTCGCACGATCTTCTCAAGTATGATGTTAAAGAAGTCACATGACAGCGTGTCGCCTTGCCTAAAACCTTTTTTGACATTGAAGGTCTCGGTGAGTTCGTTACCGACCTTGATGGAGCAGCGAGAGTTCTCCATCGTCATCCTGCACAGCCTAACGAGTTTGGCAGGAATGTCAAACCTAGACATGGTGTTGTATAGCTCGTCTCTATGCACGCTGTTATATGCGGCCTTAAAATCGACGAACAGATGGTGAGTGTCGATTTGCATTTCTTGGGTCTTTTCCAGGATCTGCCGTAGTGTGAAGATTTGGTCTGTTGTGGACTTTCCTGGCCTGAAGCCACACTGATATGGACCTATCAGATAATTAATGAACGGCTTCAGGCGGGTACACAAAACGGCAGAGAAGATCTTATACGCGATGTTAAGAAGACTGATCCCCCGATAGTTGGCGCAGTTGAAGGGGTCTCCTTTCTTGTGGATCGGGCAAACGATACTGAGATTCCACTCGTCGGGCATGCTTTCCTCCGACCATATCCTACCGATGAGCTGGTGCATGCGCCCAACCCATCTCCAGCTGCCTTAAACAGTTCCGCGGACAATCCGTCCGCTCCAGCAGCTTTGTTGGACTTCAGTCTTGATATTGCTACCTTGACCTCGTCTAAGTCTGGGGGACGGTATTCGCGTCTGTCATCGTCCAGATTGAGTGGAACATTCTGCCTGACAGCAGTATTTTGGACCTCATCGCCGTTTAACAGTCTGCAGAAATGATCTTTCCAGATTCTCAGTATCGACTGCGACTCTACTACCAGATGTCCATTTCCATCCCGACAGGCTTCTGTCCGAGTTTTATATCCATTGGATAATTGTTTTACCCTTTGATAAAACTTTCGGACGTCATTCCTGTCGTAACACCTCTCCATCTCCACGACCGCGCGCTTCTCATGCTCTTTCTTTTTCCTTCTGAGAAGCCGGTGCTCTTCCCTTCTCTTCTGTTCGTAGAGCTCACGAACAGCCCTCGTTGTTCGATGCGTTGCCTTGTAGGCATCCAGCTTTGATGCATGTGCCTGCCTGCACTCGTCGTCAAACCATGGGTTCCTTCTAGGTGGTGTCGTAAAACCCAGCACATCAGTGGCAACTTCTTTGATGGCTTCTTGACAACGACTCCATTCTTCTTCGATGGTTTGTGTAGGCGGCGTCGAACTTACAGAGAGTTTCTGGGAGACTCGGTCGGCAAAGATCCTGGCAGTCCGCTACGATTGTAGCTTTGCGACGTCAAACCGTAGTGTTCGTTCTCGACTCCGTTGTTCTCGTGATATCCTGATTCTTACCTTGGCTACAACAAGGAAATGGTCCGAGTCGATGTTGGCTCCTCGGAACGTTCGGACATCGAGAATGCTGGAGGAGTGTCTGACGTCGATGGCAACGTGATCAATTTGGTTGACCGTTGATTGATCTGGGGACCGCCATGTCCCTTTATGGATGTTGAGGTGTGGGAACCGCGTGCTAGCAACAGAGAGGTTACGTCCCATGACAAAGTCCACCAGCCTTAGTTCGTTACTGGACGTGGTGTCGTGTAGGCTGTGTTTCCCTATGACTTTAGCAAAGATTTCTTCTTTACCCAGCTTAGCATTGAAATCTCCTAGAACGATCTTGGTGTCAAAGCTGGGGCATTGATCATATGTTCTTTCTAGGAGATCATAGGAGTCGTCCTTGCTATCATCGTCTTTGTCCTTCGTTGGGGCGTGGGCGAAAATCAGGCTGATGTTGCCGAATGTAGCCTTGATGCGGATTGTTATGAGGCGTTCGCTTTTACAGTCAAAGCTTAAGACTTTTTGCCTAAGTCTGCCTCGAACAACAAATCCACATCCAAATAAGCGCCTCTCTCTGCTGCAATCACCGTAGTAGATGTCGCAGTTTTTCATCCTCTACTCGCCATGTCCATTCCATCGCATTTCCTGGATGGCGGTGATGTCTGCTTTCTTCGTCTCTGAACAAAATTTTTTTACGTGGTGAGGGCGTTAACCCCACGCACAACCCCCAGCTGGGAGGCCAGGCCCATTTATTTTACCCTTGGGCTAAGGGTCCGGATGACTCCAGTAATGGTAACCTCGGTGGGGTTCTGAGTGCCGCCGTTGATCCTATATGATAGGGTTCCTCTGCCGTCAATTCTACTCCAAAATCTCGACATGACATTGGAGGCAACCTCTTAGATCCGAGCTCCGAATATGTCAGAGTAGCTGTGGATGTCGCCGTTGGCTAATCTGATGATAAGCTCATCCGCCGCCATCCGTAAAGAAGATGAGCCCTGATACAGACTCATCCACTCTCCCCCTCTCTCGTTTGCAGCCGCCAATGACGTCCCACGGGGGTTGGGTACCCCATCTTCAGTCGAAGGTGCTCGGCTCCCGGATTTCGCCACGGGGAGGTGAGAGTAGGAGTTCATTGACAGAGGCTAAGTGCAGACGCCTGTGCCTGCATATGTCGCTTGTCAACGCTTCGAAATCCATCGGATACCTTTCAGACATTAAGAGAATAGTAGCCTTTATAATAGAAACATGCAAAAATAATAATACAACGAAAAGAAAATTTTCGTGGTTAATTCTTTAGCTAAATTTTCTATTAGTGAAATGTCCTGCCATTG
Organism: Eristalis arbustorum; assembly: GCA_916610145.1. Lineage (NCBI taxonomy): Eukaryota > Metazoa > Arthropoda > Insecta > Diptera > Syrphidae > Eristalis > Eristalis arbustorum. The sequence goes on along the minus strand of OU744316.1, from coordinate 88,889,460 downwards.
ATGGTCCTACACTTTTGGCTGGCCGCTTAATTTGCACATGCTTGCAGTCAATTGCTCCTATTACCTTCGGAAATCTTGCAATTCGATACAATTGTTACGCTACAAGTACTTGCAACGATATAGGAAAAGGCATTCAGAGGTTCTCCTACATTAATGGTATCAATCAGGAACTGCACTGTGGTTTTGTTGAATCTATACTTACTTATCAGGCAGACGAACCATGAAGGGTCTGAGCCTGAGCAATTGCTGCCTTCCATCGGTGACGGTCCTGGGCCTTGTTGAATCTATATCTGCAGTAAAATTCTCCATCCTCAAGATCCTCAAAAGGATTGGCCGATTTTTATAAACTTTAGGTTGGCACATTAGGTTAGGTTAGGTTAGGTTGTAGTGGCTGACTGCTGCAGAGCAGTCACACTTAGGCCAGAATAGGCCCATTGTGATACCACGCGGATTGACTTCTCCTAACGCTGGAACCAGTTGGTGCTGCTGATGAACCGATTTAGTTGGCCAATGCTGGCACTTTTTAGCTCGTTACGATCGCTGAAGTAGTAGGCCCCTAGATGCAGGAACCTACGACTGGCAAGAGCACTGCAGGAGCAGAGTAGGTGATGAGTGTTCTCTTCCTCCTCTTCATCCATGCAGCTTCTGCAAAAATCATTACATGGTGCACCCATCCTGCGAGCATGAGTGCCAATTACACAGTGCCCGGTTATGACTCCAATGAGGGTCCTTACTGAGGGCTTGCTGAGTCCAAGTAGACTGAGTGACCGTTTTATGTTAAGTGATGGCCAGATTTCTTTTGTTTTAAGGCAGGTGGTGCCTTCTAGCCATTTGTCATTGGTGGTTTTGATTGTATGAATCTTTAAAAGATGATAGGCTGTAGCGATCGGCATGGAAGGTGGTACCCCTTCTATCGATAGGGATGAGGTTGTACCACACCTAGCGAGTTCGTCGGCTTTGCAGTTTCCTGGTATGTCACAATGTCCCGGCACCCACATGAGGTGATTGTTAAAATGCTCAGGCATCTCGTTAAGAGACAGCCTGCAATTAAGGGATGTTTTAGAGTAGAACATGACATTGTCCAGGGATTTTATGGCGGCCTGACTATCGGAACAAATGGTGATATCCCTTTTTGATATCACATTGTTTTTAAGCCACGACAGCGCCTCTTTAATCGCTATGGTTTCTGCCTGAAAAACGCTACAGTGATCAGGGAGCTTCACGGAGATAGCAATATTGAGGTCTTGTGAATAGACACCCGCACCCACCCCTTCTTTTGTCTTTGAACCATCCGTGAAGATGCGCAAAGGATCTTTCAGTGTTTGCATATCAGTCATCCAGTCCGATCTGGAGGGAATACTGATTGAGAATTTCTTTCCAAAGATGGCCTGGGGTAGTAGGCGGTCGGTGTCGCTAGGTAGGAAGTTAAATTCCTTGAGAATGGTTGAGTGGCCAGTGTTGAGTTCGGACCGCAATCGAAGTGTTTTGAGTCTCATGGCTGTACTTGCTGCTGCTTGTTTCCCGAATATTTCCAGAGGTGGGAGGTGGAGGAGAATATTCGGTGCGTCTGACGGAGTAATTCTCAGTGCCCCGCTGATACACAGGCAGGCCAGTCTTTGTACTCGGTTGAGTGCATTGCAGTTTATAGCCTTGTTTAGTGCTGTCCACCAAACTGAGACACCATACAAAATTGTCGGTCTGACAATAGAGGTGTAAATCCAGTGAGCGATGCGAGGTTGTAGGCCCCATTTGCATCCAATGGCCTTTTTGCAGCTAAAAAGTGCAGAAGAGGCTTTTTTTACCCTTTGCTGGATATTGAGCTTCCAATTTAGCTTGCTGTCGAGAGTGAGCCCCAGAAATTTCGCACTGGTGGTTAGCTGTAATGTGGTGCCGCACAGCAGTGGGGGTCGAATTGGGGGATTTTGTATCTTTTGGTGAAGAGTACGATATCCGTTTTTTGTGGGTTGACGCCGAGTCCGCATGTTTGTGTCCATGCCTCTAGCTTGTCAAAGGCATTCTGAATTATGTCTCTTAGAGTAGAGACGAATTTGCCGGATGCCGCTATGGCAATATCATCCGCATACGCAATAACTTTGCACCCTACCTCTTCCAGTATTAGTAGCAGTTCATTTACCGCTACGTTCCAAAGAAGGGGTGAGAGAACACCTCCTTGTGGGGTGCCCCTATTAACTCCTCTATGGATCTTAGCGTCTCCCATCTGAGAGTGTATTACTCTGCTGGTGAGTAGCTGATGAATGAGGGCCACTAGGGGCTTTCCGATCCAGAGGTTGCTAAGCGCAAGTGAAATTGCTTCCGGGTTGATATTGTTAAAGGCACCTTCGATGTCGAGAAAAGTCACAAGTGTGTATTCTTTGAACTCGAGAGATTTTTCGATGGTGCCTATCAGAGAGTGGAGGGCTGCCTCTACAGACTTGCCCTTGTTGTAGGCATTTTGTGCAGATGAGAGTCTACATGCTGGGATAGCATGCCTGATATATTGGTCTATAAGTTTCTCCAAGGTTTTCAGGAGAAACGAGGAGAGACTTATTGGCCTGAGGTCCTTTGGTTTGGCATGGGAGTATTTACCCGCTTTGGGGATAAACACTACTTTGACCCTTTTCCAGGAGCTGGGGACATGACTGAGACTCATACAGCCTTTGAATATGCTAAGAATCCAAGGCATGATGAGGTCAGCTGTTCTTTGGAGCTCCGCCGGGATGATGCCATCAGGTCCCGCTGACTTGAAGGGTTTGAAGCTTGTCAGTGCCCACATGATAGTGGTGTGGCTGACATTTATAAGGTTACATGAAGTTTTTGGGGGAGATACCACTTCCTTATTGGCTCTAATCGGGAAGTTGCCCGGAAAGTGCGTATCAACAAGGAGACTGAGGGTTTCCTCGCTGGATGTGGTCCAGGTTCCGTCAGGTTTTTGTAGGAAGCTAGGCGATTTAGGGGATGATGCCAGAATCTTTCTTAGCCTGGAAGCCTCGGAGACTTCTTCGATTTTACCACAAAAAAGTCTCCTTGCCATTGCATTGTTGAGAGTTTTTGTGAGGTTGTCCACCGAATGTTCGAGATCAGTGGGGTTGCTCGGGATGGAGATGTTGGTGCTCGACATTGTTGCCGCAACAATCTCTCTATATCTGTCCCAGTTGGTTCTCTTAGGATTTCTAAAGACCCTTGGGGATGGGGGGGCACTCGCTATACTGAACATTAGATAGCGGTGATCAGAGAAGGAGTGATCGGATGATACCCAGGTTGGCACATTAAATTAAGGTATTCAAAAATATCGAAATCTTCATCTTCAGAAAACATGTTCGCTGAAATGACATGACATATAAATTTAACTCCACGTTAAATATTTAAAACGACGTTTCGGTTGACTTTAACTTTGTCACGAGCTGACAACGATAAAGTGGGCTTTATGTCGACTATAATTATCAAAACACTTTGATATGTGCTATTATAATTTTAAAGTCCACTTTTGCCGACTATAATTTTGCGCCAATGTCTTTAAGTTGTCTATACTGTTCAAAGCGTAATACCGGCCACCATGAAAAACGTGTTTTATGTATCTCTTACAATTATTTTACTCGTCAATAGCTAAACGAAACCGAATTCCAGGGAAGGAGGAATAGTGTTCTAGTTGAGTGTTGCTGTTGCCTGATGCGAATGCATGGGTCCATGCAAGTCACATCAAAATTTATTCGACATTTGAGGAAAAGGCAGCCAAAAGAATTCGACGAATGTATAGAACTTAAGGTAACAAAGTTCAACACAACGAGATCGAAGCAAGAGCAATTTCAGGAGTTAATTGTGAGCCTTATTGCAAATAATAATTATCATTTAGAAAGCTTTTGCGACCTGCTCAGAGCAATCTTAAAGTCATGAGTCGCCAAACACCTGTGAAGCTTATAGACGACACATTCTTTTCCATGATCGAAAAGTTGAAGTCTTCAATAGCAACACAGAAATGTGTTTGCACAACCGCCTATGTGTGGTTGACGGGAGGGAGAGAAGGGATGGTTACATCTTAGCTTCGGGTCTCCTCATAGAGAACGAATTCCCTTGAGTCGTTGACCTTTACTAAGCCTTCGCACCGCGTTAAGGTATGCAACCACGCAAAGGTTGCTAACCTAACCTAACCTTGGTCTAAGCGATGAAACCCTCTGCGACACCCTTGGATACAACAACGACACAGTAGCGCACTTGTCTCGTCTTCGATCGGAGTAGGTGGCAATTGTTTGATGCTGATGGGCTCAGAGATGATGTTGAAGTCCTCGCATCCCAGCTGCCAAACAAGGGTCTCAAAAAATCCGTTTATTTCGTCGTATCAAAATAAAGTTCAGAATTACAAAAGATTGAATAAAACTCGGCTTAGGAGTCGCCTCCGGCGCCTAATTTCTCCTCGATACTCGCCGAGGACGAGTCGTCAGAGCAGTCGTCGTCCTCATCACCGCTGTCGTCCGGGATGTCAAAATCGTTGTCTCCGCCAGCCTCCTTGTCGGACTGCTTCTTCAGCGGCTGCTGATGCTCGTAGAACTTCTGCAGTTGCTCGAGAAGCTCCTTAACCTCCTTGATTCCCATCTCCGACGACTTCGTGCTGACACTGGACTTGGACGGATCCCCACCACCGCAGTCATCAAATCCGCGCACATGGCAGCTGCACGCCGGTGGTTTTGATGCCGGCGCCTGTGCATTTGGCACTTGAGAGACATTGGCGAAGTTCGGTGGATACGGATTGACCAGGTTCGGTCTCGCCTCCACCGGCACCGACGTCATGATGTTCTGGTGCTGGTAGAACATCTTGTCGTACTCAGACTTCATGCAGAGGTAGCGGAAGTGCCTTGAGTTCTCCTCGCCGTAATGAACGATCTCTGGAACGACATTTAACGTTTTCAAAGCTACATTTGTTGTCAAGCTGCTTTCGCTGGCAAGCTGTCTCTGGCTCTTACTATTGTTCATCTCGGACTGGAGCTTCTCCAGCTTAGCGTCCAGCTGCGTGCGCAGGTCGTCCATCTTCGAGGTCATCTCACGGAAGGTCCGACCAAAGACGTCCGACAGGATTTTCTAAACAGAGTTCAAATGGACTTAGGCGAGGTGGCAAGCTGTGCGAACACTCACCCCAACGGCAGTCTCGACAGTCTTGCGGATGAGATCAAAAAACTCCTCCGTGTCCTCGTCCTTTTCAGTCTCCTCGACGAAGCTCACAAGATTTTTGCTGTCCAGATGCAGGGGTGATGCAAGGCGATCGGGCTTCTGTGGCTTAGCCGTCCGTCCCAGAAGTCGCTCCTCGTTCATGAACGTCTTCTCGTCCTTCCCTTGAGCGCCGCAGTTGTTCCTCTTCCGGCAATGTGGGGCAACGTCTGGCTTTTCCGAGGCCTTGTTGCATTTGCCTGGTTTCGAATTTTGATAGAAGTTCTCGTCAAATCGCGTCGTGTTCACCGGTGCAGGCGGCGCTGTTGTGTAGAGCTCTTCGGCTGTTTTGCGAGACTTTTGACGAACCATGCTGCGCGAGGAGAAAAAATTAAAGTTTCGCTTTTCTATTCCACAAAAACGAAATAAATTCATTGCCCTGCTGAGGATGGAAAATTTTCCCCTCACTGAGCTGAGTGTTTCTCCGACGCTGCGCAGGTTATGGTTCATTTGGGGTGCCTTGCAAAGCAACGAAATGTAAGCAACTGCCAAAGGCAACCACATCAAAGGAGTCTGCGGCAAGAGGTGGTTGCAGCCAAATGGGAAGGCCTTGCAAGGAAATGAGAAGTGTAACAAAGGACGATGATGAGGTCTTTGTTCAGCGGGCAGACTGATGTTTTAATTGAAAAATTATGAAATTATGAGGGAGCTCTATAAGCGGTTGTTGTGTTGTTGGAGTGCTGGTCAAAATGTGTACTTTTTGTAGATATGGATGAGTCAATGGGTACAGATGGGGCATCCAATTTGATACATCATTTTCGACAGCGTCTCTCACACAATGGTAACAAGACAGTTCAGTAAATCTGGAAATTTTTAAAATAAATGGCCTACTCACTCTTGGTTGCTTCGTCGACAGACGTAGTCAGAGTCAGAGAAGAGCGGATTTCGCAGAAAACACGATCAAATTCTCGACGAACCGTAAAAGATCGTAGTGAGGATCAGTAAGGAGGGCCGCCTTCATAGTTTCAAGTGTGCATGTAATTAGGACAAATTTGAGCGCGCAATTTGTATTTATATGATGAACGGTGGAATGACGAATTTCTGTGAAGCTGCCATCGGGTCGAGTTATTCTGGGATACTGTTTAAGTAGGTTTATGTATCTTGAGGTTCCACAGACAGATTTAACGTGAGGTGATTCTTCATATGCGTGATGTCCTAGTGTCGAAAGACCGGTGATTCCGTCAAGCAATCTGCTGTGCGAAACGTCTACCAGGAGCTGAAAGTATGCTAGAAAATCTGCTCCTATAATAGGTTTGCTAACTTCGGCTACTACAAAACGCCAGGTGAAATCGCGACGCAATCCAAGGTTCAGCTGTAGAGTACGGAAACCGTAAGTTGGAATGGGAGTTCCATTCGCGGCGAAGAGTGTGTAATCGCTTGATGTAGGCTGTCGTCGTGGATCAATGTGAGGAAATACAGAAACGTCCGATCCCGTGTCTACTAAAAATTGCATTTTGGATGTTTTGTCCGTGATGAACAGACGGCTGGAGGTTTGGCTATCATTTACCGTCATTAATGAAGCCTGTTGTCGTTTCCCGCTCGCTGTTCGAAGTTACACGGCTGCCGACACTTTCGTGCTTTCGCTCCCCAGCGCTGATGATAATAGCACACAACGCCTTGGTTGTCGTTCCTCTTTTCGTTGAGACCCGGTGTGGCATTTCGGTGTTGACTACCACGCGAGCGTGACCTTGACCTATTCATCCTGTGATATGCACTGTGATTCTTGCTCATTGCCTCGATTTGCAAGGTCAGATGTTCCACCTTTTCTGCCAGGCTAGATAGAATGGATTCTGGCTGAGTAGACGTGCTAGCTATTTGTTGGTATGGGATGACATCGTTGATTCTGTCTGCGATAAGGCCAAGGTTGTCCAGGTTGCTGGGGCTTTCGGCCGTACCAGGGGGATGTGCAGCAAGTATGGATTGGGTTTGAACGGGGTCTCTGTCGATCCAAATTGCCTTTAAAGCATCGTCAGTCATTGTGCCTCCAGCCAAGTCTTTCAAACGTCGAAGAAACTGAGACGGTTTTCTGTCGCCTAGTTGTTCTCGGTCAAGCATTTGCCTTATCTGCTTGTCTCGAGAAGGAGCCAAACGAGCAATTAGTTCTTCTTTTAATCGAACATATGCATTACCTGTTGGTGGGTTAATGATGACGTCTTGTACTTCCATAGCCGTTGTTTGATCGAGATGTGCAGAGATGACGATATTAAATTTTCGGGAATCAGATCGCAAGTTCTCAAGTAAAAACTGAGCCTCGAGTTGGGCGAACCATAACTTCACGTTTTCTCGCCAAAATGGTGGTGGTCGTACACGTGCGTGACTTGATTCCACTTCTGCGCCTGTTACTGCTTGCGCCTGCTGGAAAATCAATTGCTGTTGCAGCTCTTGCAGCCGGTTTAATTGTGCTTGCACAGAGTTTTCTTCTGATTGAGCAATAAGAACACTAGCTTTAGTTCCACTCGTAGCGGGAGTTTGCTGTTGCTCGTTGTCTTCGGACATTTTAAAGATGAATGTGCGCAGTATATATTGTAGAGATATATATATTTTCGGCGTACGCGCCGGGGTCACCAATTTCGGTGCGTGCTGTTCAATTAATGAAACCGAAATTTATTTAAATTCTTTTATTTAATACTCTATTTAAATTTGACAGACTCGGACTACCCAGGTCACTCAATTGTAGGTTAGATCAGTAATGTCAACTAAAAATATAAAAAAATAGGAAAAAGGCGGGTTGCTTCGATGGTGCCCTCTAGCGTTTGTTGCCTGAACTATCTATCGTTTAGGCACCCACACACTCCTTTAACCATTCAGCCACCAATGGTATTGAAATTGTAAAAAATAAGGAAACAGTGTTGAAGAATTACTTGCAATCTGGGCTGCCATAGACTAACTACAACGCCACAGACAGGTTGTAAGTAGACTTATATTAGCCGTTTCAGGCTAACTCACCGCTGTTTTGTACCATAATGTTTCGTCGACGATAACGAACGTCACGTCATCATCGGCTGAATGGTCAGCGTTATTGCGCCATAAATGCCGATTATTTTTGGATCGAATTGGAAGTTATGGGCTTGGACGACAGGATGGTGCCACAAGCTACAGACCACATCTTGAGATAACATCTTTGGTACTGACTGGTCCAAATCAATGATAAAGGTACTTGGCATGAATTGGAATCCAACATCTGATCAATATTCGCTTCGGATCACTGAAACTCGCTTATCCACCAAATCGTCGTTCGTTATTGTCAGAGATCTCTCGAATATTCGACCCCTTAGGATTTCTGGCCCCCTTTGTAGTGTTGTTTAAGCTTCTGTTCCAGGAATTATGGGCATCAGAACTCAATCCTGGATGGGATGACCCATTACCTTTGCAGATGGACGCGCTACCAACAGGAGTTGCACTGTTTCGAGAAAATGAAAGTACCACGTTTAATTTTCGTTTCATTCGAAGAGGTTGAGCTGCACGGATTTTCAGATGCATCATTATTGGCTTACTTAGCAGTGGTCAGTGCTCGGTGAAAGACTGGAACGAATACATTTAAGGTGGAATTGTTGCTGCGAAGACTAAGATTAAGCACCGATAAGGCCCTTACCCATACCTCGGTTAGAACTTTGTGGAGCTCTTTCTCTTTGCCGTTTAATAACCTCAATCCAATTCCCGGGGTTTTTTTTTTTTTTTTTTGTGGGTGGGTTGTTAGCCCTCCGCACAAGCGCTGGGGAAACGCAGCATGCATTGGTTCACCTCACAACGGGTGTTGTGAAAGCTATCCAGAGGGCGCCGCTTGGAGGCTGCATGTCAACTTGATCTATGCATCGACAAGGATCGTTTGCTGGCATCCCGCCAAGTTGAGAGCGATCAACAACTTTGCCCTGTGAGCATAGATCCTGCCACCCCTAAAAAAATAACTGTTACGGAAGAGGAAGCAGCCTCGGAAGAACGGACAGAACTCCAACAACGACAAAAAGGACTACGATTTGCGAGTGTGCCCCTGGAATGTAAGAACACTCTACACTCCGGGGGCCGCACAAAAGCTAGAAAATATCCTCACGCAGTATAAAGCGGATATTACTGCGCTCCAGGAAATACGCTGGATAGGACACGGGAGTATGAAAAAGAAAGTGTGCGACATATATTACAGCTGTCATAAAAGGTTGCACTTATTTGGATGCGGATTCGTCGTGGGAAAGCGGCTAAGGTCGAAGGTCATCGACTTCAAACCGATAAGCGATCGCCTGGCTGTGATCCGCATCCAAGGCAGATTCTACAACATCAGCCTCATATGTGCACACGCCCCTACCGACGAAGCTGAAGACTCTGTCAAAGAGGATTTTTACGACCTCTTGGACGGAGCCTGTCCAAGTCCGATGTCTAAATCGTACTCGGAGACTTCAATGCTAAAATCGGTAAGGAAAACATCTGTGGCGGAGTGATCGGAAAGCCCAGCCTCCACGACACGACAACAGACAACGGCTTCCGACTCACAGACTTTGCGACAGCACGTAATATGGTCATAAGTAGCACAAGGTTCCCTCGCAAAAAAATCCACACAGCAACCTGGCGATCCCCGGATGGTCGAACCGCCAACCAAATCGACCATGTGCTTATTGACGGAAGACACGCGTCAAACATCCTGGATGTGCGAACATTTAGGGGGACAAACGTCGACTCTGACCAATTTCTTGTTGCAGCAAGATTCAGAGCTCGACTGTCCAATGTCAGAAAGCTGCACCAGCCGACAGAGGAAACTTTTGACATTGGACGCCTAAGCACACCGGAGATTGCCAGAGCCTACGAAGAGCAATTAAGTGAAAGACTCTCCGGTATGCCTACGTCAAGTGCCAACGAGATGTGGTTGCATTGCCGCTGGGCCATCAAAGAGGTAGCGGAAACTACATTAGGCTACCTACCACCCCCGACAAGAAACCCGTGGTATGATGGCGATTGTGAGCAGAAAAAACGTGCAACCGACGAGGCATACCAAAAAGCGCTGCAACGGAAAACAAGAGCAGCGCAAGAGGAGTACCGGGCTAGAAGACGGGAGGAGAAAAAGCGTCTACGCCTGAAGAAAAGGTCTCTCGCAACCTCCTAGCTCAAGGATATCGAAGAGTCTAGGGACAAGCAAAAAATACGGGCCTTTTACAAAAAAGCCAAAAGCCTGGCCACAGGCTTTAGGAAAGGCACCCAGGCTATTCGAAATTGCGAGGGTAACCTAGTTACGGACTCACAGGGAATGGTGGATGTGTTTAAGCAGCACTTCCAACAGCTGCTTAGCGGGCCTGACCAGGAGAGAGTGATAGGGAACCAGGAAATCCCAACTCCAGTCGACGAAGAAGTCCTCCCACCTAGCTTTGAAGAAGTCGGTACAGCCATTAAAAGGCTGAAGAACAACAAAGCCGCAGGCTCAGATGGCTTACCATCGGAGCTTTTCAAAGCTGGGGGCAATGTAATGGTAGGGAGCATGCACCAAATCATTTGCCGAATTTGGGAAGATGAAAGCATGCCCGACGACTGGAATATCAGCTCCATATGCCCCATCCACAAAAAAGGCGATCCTACCTCCTGCAAGAACTACAGAGGTATATCCCTGCTCAATGTCGCCTACAAGATCCTATCCAGCGTACTGTGTGAGCGTCTAAAGCCGTTTTGCACCTCACTAATCGGCACGTACCAGTGCGGCTTCCGGCCCGGCAAATCGACTGTAGACCAAATGTTCATACTAAGGCAGATTCTGGAGAAGACCAGCGAGTTTCAAATCGATACTCACCATCTGTTCATCGATTTTAAAGCCGCATACGACAGCATTCATCGCAAGGAGCTATTCGAAGCGATGGCCGAATTCGGGATCCCGGGAAAACTGATCCGGTTGTGTCGCACCACGCTAACACATACGCGATGCACCGCGCAATTCGGTTCAAGAACCTCTGAGTCTGCACCGGGTTTCGGCAAGGAGATGCGCTGTCGTGTCATTTCTTCAATTTGGTACTGAAGAAGATAGTGCGGCGGGCCAAAGTCAACACGGAAGGCACTATCTTCTACAAGTCAGTCCAGCTGTTGGGATACGCTGATGACATCGACATTATCGCGCGGTCCCAACGCGCCGTAGTGGAAGCTTTCACGGCAATTGAGGAACAGACGAAAAGAGCTGGTGTAAAGGTCAACGAGGAGAAGACAGAATATATGCTGTCGAGCAAAAAACGATCCGCCGTATACCACCTAGGCCAAAACGTTACAATCGACAGCTACAATTTCGAGGTAGTAGAGGAGTTTGTCTACCTCGGGGCAAATGTAAACTCCCCGAATGACATCGTAGTGGGGATGCGACGTAGAATCGCTCTTGGCAACCGATGCTACTTCGGTCTGTCAAAACAACTGGGCTCGAAACTCCTGACTCGAAGGACCAAAGTCATGCTCTACAAAACACTTTTCCTGCCAGTCCTACTTTATGGAGCCGAAAGCTGGACATTAAGTAAGACTGCAGAGCTGATTCTTGGTGCCTTCGAAAGAAAAATTCTACGTCGGATATATGGTCCCGTCTGCGAGAAAGGCGAATGGAGGAGAAGATACAACCGAGTTGTACAAGAATGTGGATGTAGTCCGGAAGGCAAAAATCCGTCGACTACACTGGCTCGGCCACATCGAGCGAATGGACAACAACGCTCCAGCAAAGAGGGTCTTCGAATCCGAGCCTCCTGGTTCGAGGAGGAGAGGAAGACCGAACCTGCGGTACAGAGACTAAATCATCGCGGAGGCAAGACAGCTTGGCCTTGATGACTGGAAGCAGCGTGTCCAGGACCGTCACCGATGGAAGGCAGCAATTGCTCAGGCTCAGACCCTTCATGGTTCGTCTGCCTGATAATGTAATGTAATCTCTGGAGATTTCAAGGTATTTGCTTGGTGCGACTCACAAATCGTACTTCATTGGTTGTCGTCTTCTCCTCGTCGATGGGCAACATTCATCGCTAATCGCACAGCTGCCATATTAGAAAGGATTCCACGATATGCATGGAAGTATGTCGCATCGGAGTCCAACCCTGCAGACTGTGCGTCACGAGGCGTTTTGCCATCTCTTCTCAGCGAGTATTCTCATGATTATCGTTTAATTTAAAGCAGCCAATAACATTGCCCAACAATCAAGTTTCTCTTCTTAAAGTTAGACACATACACGTTGAGCATCTTCATCCAGGATTATCAGAGTCATTCCCCATTGTTCGCCAACGATATAGGATTCTCGGAGCCGTAACCTCGTCCGGAACGTTGTCCATCGAAGCAGACCATGCTTTCTCCAGAAGAAAATGACTACCACGCAGCTGATGGGTGATTTGCCGCCGCAACGTGTTCAACCAAGTCGGCCATTCTTTAACACAGGGTGCGACTACGCTGGCCCCTTCACCATCAAGCTGTCTCGTGGGCGGAATCCAAAGCTATCTAAGCTTAGCTTGCACTATTTGTCTGCAGGTGTACTAAGGCTCGTGAGTGATCTGACAACTGATGCTTTCCTTGCCGCTTTTAGACGATTTGTGGCTCGCCGAGGTAAAAGTTCAAACGTGTACACCGATAATGGGACTAACTGCAAGGGTGCTCGACGAATCCTAAATGAGATGCTACGTTTGGTTTTGTCGCAGACGTTCAACGAAGACATTGCGAGCTCTCTTACCATGGACGGAATCGCTTGGCACTTCATTCCCCCATCTGCACCACACTTCGGCGGATTATGGGAGGCTGGAGTGAAGTCAGTTAAACTTCGTCTTCGTCTTGCAATTTGAAGTTCCATCCTGACTTTCGAAGAACTCTACACTCTCGAAGCAATCTTGAATTCCCGTCCTCTTCATGCATTGTCCGATGGAGAAAGTATGGTGCAAGGGTATTGGAAACGATGGAATGCGGAGTAAATCACCAGTCTTCAGGAGCGGCCAAAATGGAAAAGGGCGCAGTTTAACATCAAGATCGGCGATCTGGTTGTAGTTAAGGAGCCCAATCTTCCATCAGCGAAATGGCTGCTTGGTAGAATAGCAGCAGTTCATCCGGGTCAAGACAACTACTTAGGAGTGGTAACAGTCAGAACTCAGCGAGTACTTTTATTTGTTGTTGTTAATTCGTAAACTTAAAACGTAATAGCTCGGTTTTTCCAAATTCTATGGAGCTCGACGGTGAAAGTGCTTGCGATACCGAATCTACATGCAACCTTTTTGCAAAATTCTTTCAGTCAAACTATAATGCTGACATTATACCGAATACGGAAAACCTGTATCCTGGTCTTACTTCGGTAATAGACTTCGACATATTTTCTCTTTCGGATCAAGAAGTCTATAATGGGTTAACTCAGCTTGATTCAAATATTAAGCCAGGGATTGATTCGATATCACCTCTTTTATTATCAAAATGCGCTGATTCGCTTTCTAAAGCATTAACAATAATTTTCAATGAATCACTTCTTAGTGGCGTCTTTCTTGAGGAGTGGAAAATATCATCCATTACTCCAATTTATAAAAGTGGTCTCAAGCATTTAATTAAAAATTACAGGCCTATCTCTAAACTTTCAGCAATTCCTAAACTATTTGAAAAGTTAGTTTTTGATAGACCCAATTTTGCGACGAAAGAAATTTTAACTTCAAGACAGCATGGATTTATTAATGGTCGCTCCACTGCAACGAATTTATGTCTTTTCACTAATTTTTGTATTTCTACTTTAGAAAATAGAATGCAGGTTGATGTTCTGTATAGAGATTTCGTTAAAGCTTTCGATAGAGTTCGCCATAGACTTTTAGTTGAAAAGCTGAGAAAAATAGGGTTTAAAATTAAATTTCTTGAATGGTTAAAATCTTATTTGTCTAATCGTCATCAGATTGTCAAAATTGGAGGCGCACAATCCTTCTTTATAGAAGTTCTGTCGGGTTTACCTCAAGGTAGTCATTTGGGGCCTCTGCTTTTCAATCTTTTTGTCAATGACATCCCGTACTTCTTACAATTTTCTAATTGTCTAATGTTCGCAGATGATATGAAAATATTTTCACAGATTTCTACAATTACGGATTGCTTAAATTTTCAAAAAGACATAAAATAATTTTTTGAATGGTGCATGTACAATCATCTGGAGTTAAATATTTCCAAGTGTAAGATTTTTAGTGCTTTCCGCTCATTATCTCGAATTTCGTTTGATTATAGTCTTGGTAACGAGAGACTTTTATTAGTAAGTGAAATTAAAGAGGGGGCATGGGGGCATGGGCTTATGTACACAGGGCAAAGTTGCTGACTGCACCCAACCTGGTAGGATGCCAGCGCGATCCCTGCTTGTCCATAAGTCAAGTTGACATACAGCCTCCTAGTGGCGCCCCTGGATAGCCATCACAACAACCGTTGTGTGGTGAACCAATGTATGCAGCGATCCCCCTCTGCCCGAGGGTCAAATAATGGGCCTGGCCTACCAGTTGTAGGTTGTGCGTGAGGTTAACTCCCTCACCACACAAAAAACCAATGGTTACGAACCGAAAACAAGCCTCGGATATGGACGGATTCAAAGTTGACGACCCCAGCAAACGATCAAAGGACAATGATTTTCGGTTCTGCACGTGGAATGTGAGGTCCCTGAACAGACCACGTGCAGCCGATGAACTCGCGGAGGCCCTGGACTGCTACAAAGCAGACGTCACCGCCATCCAGGAGATGCGATGGGATGGGCCGGGCAAAAGGAAGATGAGAAACTGCGACTTTTACTACGGTGATTGCTACAAAGAGGGAAGGCAGCGCTTATTTGGATGCGGATTCGTTGTTCGAGGCAGACTTAGGCAAAAAGTCTTAAGCTTTGATTATATCAGCGAGCGCCTCATAACAATCCGCATCAAGGCTAAATTCGGGAACATCAGCCTGATCTGCGCACACGCCCCGACGGAGGAGAAGGATGACGATATCAAGGATGACTTCTATGATCTCCTAGAAAGAACATACGATCGATGCCCCAGCTATGACACCAAGATCGTTCTAGGAGATTTCAACGCACAGCTGGGCAAGGAAGAAATCTTTGCTAGAGTCATCGGAAAACACAGCCTGCACGACAACACATCCGGAAACGGACTCAGGCTGGTAGATTTCGCCTCGGGGCGTAACCTCTCTGTGATGAGCACGCGGTTCCCACACCTCAACATCCATAAGGGGACCTGGCGGTCTCCTGATCAATCAACCGTCAACCAGATTGATCACGTTGCGATCGACGTCAGACACTCCTCCAATATTCTCGATGTCCGAACGTTCCGAGGAGCCAACATCGACTCGGACCATTTCCTTGTTGTAGCCAAGGTAAGAATCAGGATATCACGAGAACAACGGAGTCGAGAACGAACACTACGGTTTGACGTCGGAAAGCTACAATCGCAATCGACCGCTAGGAACTTTGCCGACCGAGTCTCCCTGAAACTCTCTGAAAGTTCGACGCTGCCTGCACTTTCAATAGAAGAAGAATGGAAACGTTGTCAAAAAGCCATCAAAGAAGCTGCCACTGATGTGCTGGGTTTCACGACACCACCCAGAAGGAACCCATGGTTTGACGACGAGTGCAGGCAGGTACATGCAGCCAAGCAGGAGGCCTACAAGGCAACGCTGCATCGAACAACGAGAGCTGTTCGTGAGCTCTACGAACAGAAGAGAAGGGAAGAGCACCGGCTTCTCAGAAGAAAAAAGAAAGAGCATGAGAAGCGCGCGGTCGTGGAGATGGAGAGGTGTTACGACAGGAAGGAGGTCCGAAAGTTTTACCAAAAGGTAAAACAAGTATCAGGAAGATATAGACCTCGGACCGAAGCCTGCAGGGACGAAAATGGACAACTGGTAGTAGAATCGCAGTCGATGCTGAGAATTTGGAAAAATCATTTCTGTAGACTGTTAAACGGCGATGACGACACAAATTCCGCTGTCAGGCAGAATGTTTCACTCAATTTGGACGATGATGAACACGAATTCCGTCCCCCCGATCTAGACGAAGTCAAGGCAGCGATATCTAGACTGAAATCAAACAAAGCTGCTGGAGCGGACGGATTGTCCGCGGAACTGTTTAAGGCAGCTGGAGATGACCTGGTTGGGCGCATGCACCAGCTCATCTGTAAGATATGGTCGGAGGAAAGCATGCCCGATGAGTGGAATCTCAGCGTCGTTTGTCCGGTCCACAAGAAAGGAAATCCCTTTGACTGCGCCAACTATCGAGGGATCAGCCTCCTTAACATCGCTTACAAGATACTCTCTGCCGTTTTGTGTGAACGCCTGAAACCCTTTGTCAACAACCTGATAGGTACTTATCAGTGCGGTTTCAGGCCAGGAAAGTCCACTATCGATCAAATTTTCACATTACAGCAGATCCTGGAAAAGACTCAAGAGATGCAGATCGACACCCACCACCTATTTGTCGATTTCAAGGCCGCATATGACAGCGTGCATAGAGACGAGCTATACAACGCCATGTCTAGTTTTGACATTCCTGCCAAACTCGTCAGGCTTTGCAGGCTGACGTTGGAGAAATCTCGCTGCTCCACCAAGGTCGGTAATGAACTCACCGAGACCTTCAATGTCAAAAAAGGTTTTAGGCAAGGCGACACGCTGTCATGTGACTTCTTTAACATCATACTTGAGAAGATAGTGCGAAACTCAAACGTAAACACCCGAGGCACGATCTTCCAAAAGTCCGTTCAACTGCTTGCTTACGCGGACGACATTGACGTGATTGGACGAACACAGCGAGCCGTCAATGAGGCGTTTGCTAGTATTGAAGCGGAAGCGGCTAAAATGGGTCTAGCGGTAAACCAGGGCAAAACAAAGTACATGCTGTCATCACGAAAGGACGCACAACACCGACGTCTCGCACAGAGCGTCATATTGGGCAGCAGAAACTTTGAGGTAGTCAAGGACTTCGTCTGCCTAGGCTCCGGAGTAAATAGGGACAACAACACCAGTACCGAGATCAAGCGCAGAATTACTCTTGCCAATCGCTGTTTCTTTGGGCTCAAGAGGCAATTGAGTAACAGAGCCATCTCTCGAAACACCAAATTGACCTTGTATAAAACCCCGATCATCCCAGTCCTGCTCTATGGCGCAGAGACATGGACGCTATTGAAAGCGGATGAAGAAGCTCTTGGTTGTTTTGAGAGAAAAGTTCTGCGTACGATCTTTGGTCCTGTTTGCGTTGATGGCGTTTGGAGGAGAAGGTTCAACCACGAACTATACGGGCTGTACAGCGGCATGCACCTAGTTAAGCGTCTTCGGATCCAACGCTTAAGATGGCTAGGTCATGTAGAGCGGATGGACACCACAGCTCCGGCCCGAAGAGTCTTCGACACCGAGCCATTGGGACAGCGCAACAGAGGACGTCCTCGCACTAGATGGCGCACGCAAGTTGAAAAGGACCTCAACCAACTTGGTATGCGCAGCTGGAGGCAGCTGGCGAAAGATCGTGCTGGCTGGAGAGGCATGTTAGTTGAGGCCCAGGTCCACCCCGGACTGTAGCGCCAATCAAGAAGAAGAAGAAGAAATTAAAGATCTTGGTGTTATTTTCGATTCAAAGCTGTCTTTTTCAGCACATTTGGATTATATAATATCTAAATCAAATTCCTTGCTAGGCTTTTTGAAAAGGAATACGGTAGCATTTAATGATGTTTATACTCTAAAAACTCTTTATTTTTCATTAGTAATCCCCATCCTGGAATACTGCAGCGTTATTTGGTCTCCCTATTATCATAATTCTTCCAACAGGATTGAAAACATTCAAAAAAGATTCACGCGATTTGCATTAAGGAAACTGAGATGGTCCGAAGTTTTACCTAACTATAGGTCTAGATGTGCGTTAATTGATCTAAAAACTCTAGAAAGCCGAAGACAAACTCATAGCGTTCTTTTCATAAAGGACATACTCAATGGTAGGATTAAATCCCCGGATTTACTACCTCTCATGCCTCTTTATGTCCCAGAGAGATGCCTAAGAAATAAGAATGTTCTCTTATGTTTTCCATATCATAGAACGAATTATGGCTTAAACGAACCCATAACCCGTTGTTCATTATTATTTAACTTAATTTATCATGAAGTTGATCTTCAAATGAATAGAAATATGTTTAAGGAAATTGTATTGAATATTTTTAGCAAAATTAATAATAATTAAATGTAGTCAAAAGATTATGTATCCATTGATGAAATGAAATGAATAAATGAATAAATGAAAAAAAAAAAATAATTCATATTGTCATATTGTTCGTCAAATTTCTTCTGACACTCTGTACATTGTATCATACCATAATTGTCCATCGGATGTCAAGTCATTGGATTATGCCAACAAGGCGACGACGTTGGAAGATCTGAGAGCCAAGGCAAAATAGTGGTCGTTTCGGTCGAAATGTGTGGCCGAGTGGTTGAAAATTTGCAACAGAGGACGTTTAAGGTGGCGCTCGCAAGTAGGGAAGGACATCAACCAAATTGGTGTGCGAAACTGGAAACAGCTAGCCAGAGATCGTGCTGGTTGAAGAGGCGTGTTGATTTAGGCCCAGGTCCAACCCGGACTGTACCGCCACCTTAAGTAAGTAAGTAAAGGGCTTCGTGACAGAGGAAGCAATGCAAAAGGCAGAAGAGCATTAGGCCAGGCTAAGCTTAGTACCCAAAAGAAGCAGAATCTGCATCTCAGCCGGATTAGGTCGGAAGCGGAGCTCTGCTCCCTCGAAGTTTTATAGCAATTGTGTTGAGTCAAGCTCACAGATACAGCAGTGTGTACCCAAGGGTTTCGCTGTGTGCCGATGACGGGAAAGACCTACATGACGCTCTGGTAACTGAAATCGACCTAAGATAGAAGCATAAGCTCAAATGTCAGAGCGTCTATTAAAAGCATGGGGTAGCGTTCGAAACCGTGCCCACCGTGGATTGCTGAAAACTGGTAGCACTCAAGCCGACCTGCCCACCAAAGCTAACAAGCTCCAAGGAGCATCATTCCATCACGATCCCACCCATCACTCATCCTGCGACACACTCAATTCCCACGCAAGGCCACCCCCAACTGCGTGCGCGTGTGTGTGGGTTTCCATAAAACTCACCACCCCCGCTCGGTCTCAAATTTTTAATTGAAAAATTCCAGCAAATAGACAAAGCGCCACTGCAGCACGTACGATTTTCAATAATCCTGCAATCGAATCAAACTTGATCCCTCCCCGCAGGATATCGTCAGTGATTTGCATTTGCTCATCTGCTTGCGTTATGCATGCAAATCCATCAGACTGTGTCACTGTCGGTGACGATACACAAGAGCAAACTGCATGAACTGCTCGGCAGCACTCGGGCTGCTGCCCATCGATAACAATAAACGTCCGACCAAGCCATCGGCAAGGACACCGAATCAATTCTGCTGTGAACTCTGTCGTTTTCGTTCCACTCCCCCAGCCACCAGCAGCAGCCGAGCGAGTGGTAATCTCGATTCTGCTCTTGTGGTTGTTTATGGATTTTTGTTTTTCCTCTTTTTTTGACTCGACTCGTTGACATAAGGATAACAAACGTTTTGGCCTGTCGACGAGTCGCCCGCCATCGGGGGTCGTGTCTGGAAAAAATGATTGATACATCGCTTAGGGTTTTATTAAAAAACTTATGTTGTCGTTCATTTGCGGGGGTCCCATTGGGGCGGGGGTATGGCGAGAGGGTTCATGGAATGCAATCAGTTATGCCGGTCGGCACCGGGGACGACAGCTGAGTTCGAGAACAGTGGACATGCCATGAGATTAGAGACGTGATTGACTCTGTGACTCGATGGATGATGGACTGTCTGTGCTCGGGCAAGGTCCTTGCCGGCCAATCATTCATCGGAGAAGTGTACGCTATTCAAGCATTTTTATGGACGTTTTGTGGCAGTGTCACGTGGCGGCAAATGGCTTAGGAGGGACTTGCCAGCCATCTGTTGATGGGACAATAATTGGCACTGGATCATTGGCTGCTTTCTGGAGAAATGTGCGCGGGCAGACCTTGAAGTCCTTCAAGTTCAAACAATTAAAATAACGACCTCTCGAGGTTACGAGGCGCGGTTGACCTCGAGACGGTTGATGTTTGCGCTTGTGGGAGCTTGTGGGTACACAATGTGTATGGACAACGATAAGTGGCAAGGCGATGGCGTTGCCATGGAGGAACATTCGTTTAAGGAGTCGAAGGCATTGGGGAGGATATAATTCAGGAGAAATTGAAAAATCAATCAAATGCCGAAACAATTGTCAGCATTGAACTGGTAGTCCTCAGCACGCTTATGGTTGGATGGGTTTCATAGCGAGTAGAGCAACAGAGACTTACACCCTCTCACTTCTTTGCAAATCGCCAGATAAGAGCAGAAAGCATTGCTTGAGTAGATCAAAGTGTGGCAGGTTATCAAGCCTTGACTTGACTGATACACCGCGAAAAGGGCAGGTAGGATAATTTGTTCAAAGTCAATATTTATCCTGTAGGGCCAAAATAGTCCAATTAGACTAATCTGACCTACCTAAGTTAAAAATAAATATTGCAGGTCACTATGAAAATGTGTTTCCTATAGACTTTGCTGTGAAAAATCGAAACACTCGGTGACAAGAGCTGAGTGACGGCAAAGGGAGCATTCACTCGCTAAGAACTTTAAACCAATTGCACCCACATCCTTCCTGTTGTCGAAAATGAAAAGGCTTGTTGAGCTGTATTATCCAGAAAACGTGAAAGGTTTTAGACAGTTGTGGCAGAGACGGTTTGAAAGAACGTAGGATTAGACCCCAATTCGAGGGAGAAATTGTATGCGTAACAATAAGGGTGACGTGGTAGAGTAGACCGCTAGGAACTTTGCCGACCGAGTCTCCCTGAAACTCTCTGAAAGTTCGACGCTGCCTGCACATTCAATAGAAGAAGAATGGAAACGTTGTCAAAAAGCCATCAAAGAAGCTGCCACTGATGTGCTGGGTTTCACGACACCACCCAGAAGGAACCCATGGTTTGACGACGAGTACAGGCAGGTACATGCAGCCAAGCAGGAGGCCTACAAGGCAACGCTGCATCGAACAACGAGAGCTGTTCGTGAGCTCTACGAACAGAAGAGAAGGGAAGAGCACCGGCTTCTCAGAAGAAAAAAGAAAGAGCATGAGAAGCGCGCGGTCGTGGAGATGGAGAGGTGTTACGACAGGAAGGAGGTCCGAAAGTTTTACCAAAAGGTAAAACAAGTATCAGGAAGATATAGACCTCGGACCGAAGCCTGCAGGGACGAAAATGGACAACTGGTAGTAGAATCGCAGTCGATGCTGAGAATTTGGAAAAATCATTTCTGTGGACTACTAAACGGCGATGACGACACAAATTCCGCTGTCAGGCAGAATGTTTCAGTCAATTTGGACGATGATGAACACGACTCCGACTTAGACAAAGTCATGATAGCGATATCTAGACTGAAGTCGAACAAAGCTGCTGGAGCGGACGGATTGTCTGCGGAACTGTTTAAGGCAGCTAGAGATGACCTGGTTGGGCGCATGCACCAGCTCATCTGTAAGATATGGTCGGAGGAAAGCAACGAGTAGAATCTCAGTATCGTTTGCCCGATCCACAAGAAAGGAGATCTCCTTGACTGCACCAAATATCGACGGATTAGCCTCCTTAACATCGCGTACAAAATACTCTCTGCCGTTTTGTGTGCACGCCTGAAACCCTTTGTCAACCATAGGCCTCATCAGTGCGGTTTCAGGCCAGGAAAGTCCACCATTGGCAAATATTTACACTTCGGCAGATCCTGGAAAAGACCCAAGAAATGCAAATCGACACTCACCATCTGTTCGTCGATTTTGAGGCCGCATATGACAGCGTGCATAGAGACGGGCTATTCAACGCCATGTCTAGTTTTGACATTCCTGCCAAACTCGTCAGGCTGTGCAGGCTGACGATGGAGAACTCTCGCTGCTCCATCAAAGTCGGTAACTAACTCACTGAGACCTTCAATGTCAAAAAAGGTTTTAGGCAAGGCGCTGTCATGTGACTTATTTAACATCATTCCTGAGAAGATAGTGCGAAACTCAAACGTAAACACCTGAGGCAGGATCTTCCAAAAGTCCGTTCAACTGCTTGCTTACGCGGACGACATTGACGTGATTGGACGAACACAGCGAGCCGTCAATGAAGCGTTTGCTGGCATTGAAGCGGAAGCGGCTAAAATGGGTCTAGCGATAAACCAGGGCAAAACTAAGTACATGCTGTCATCAAGAAAGGACACTTAACATCGACGACTCGGCCAGAACGTCACCATAGGCAGCTACAACTTCGAGGTAGTAAAGAACTTCGTCTACCTTGGCTCCCAAGTAAATAGTGCGAACAACATCAGTACCGAGATTAAACGCAGAATATCTCTTGGAAGCCGCTGTTTCTTTGGGCTCAAGATGCACTTGAGTAGTAGAGCCCTCTCTCGAAAGACCAACCTCACATTATATAAGACCTTGATCATCCCTGTCCTGTTGTATGGCGCGGAAGCTTGGACTATCTCAAGAGCGGATGAAGAAGTCCTTGGTCTCTTCGAGAGAAAAGTTCTGCGTTCAATCTTCGGTCCTGTTTGCGTTGAAGGTTCCTGGAGAAGAAGATTCAACCACTAACTGTACGGGCTGTACAGCGACATGAGTCTAGTCAGGCGTCTACGGATTCAACGCCTAAGATGGCTAGTCCATGTAGAGCGCATGGACAACACTGCTCCAGCCCGAAGAGTCTTCGACTCCGAGCCAGTGAGACAACGCAATAGAGGACGACCACGAACCCGATGGCGCACTCAAGTGGAGAAGGACCTCAACCAACTTGGAGTGCGAAATTGGAGGCAGCTGGCTAAAGATCGTGCCAGCTGGAGAGGATTGTTGACCGAGGCCCAGGTTCACCCCGGACTGTAGCGCCACAAGAAGAAGAAGAAGAATAGCTATGTTGGAAACCACGGGAAGAGCAACTGACAAATATCGATTAAACATGCTGCCAACTTCTCAGTTGTTAAGGATGTAGATCTTACCTCAGGTGGCAGTATTTTCTTCAATGTAACATATCTTAATCCTCTTTATTGAGCCTGAATCATTTTACAAATCTTAAGGAAATGTGACTTGACTGCCCGGTATCGTTGAAGTATCCTTCCCCCTACTTCTGGTTTCATAACGAATATCTTGGGAATTTTGCTCATCTGAATACATGAAAAAGCCAATTGAGTCCATAATATACTTTTTTCACTCTTTCCGCAACTATTTTTCCGAACAATTGAATCAGAAAAATCAAAATTTACAGAAAACAGAAGGGGTCGCTAGGGAGGTTTTTCGGACCAATAACCTACTTCATCCGACGAATTCTATAACATGGTCGAACTTCTATTGCGGATGCGAGTTACTCCCTCCGTAGTCGATCCGCCAGGTTCCATAATCGGGATGATTACTATTTGCTTCCGAAATCTTGTATGAGTTAGACTCGGTAGATGGAATAAATAAACAAAACATATTTAGTCTTGTGCTCTAGCCTTCTACTCTACCTTCTTCTTCTTCTTGATTGGCGCTACAGTCCGGGGTGGACCTGGGCCTCAACTAACATGCCTCTCCAGCCATCACGATCGCCAGCTGCCTCCAGTTGCCCACACCAAGTTGGTTGAGGTCCTTTTCAACTTGCGTGCGCCATCTAGTGCGAGGACGTCCTCTGTTGCGCTGTCCAAGTGCGTCTTCATCCGCTCTTGAGATAGTCCAAGCTTCCGCGCCATACAACAGGACAGGGATGATCAAGGTCTTATATAATGTGAGGTTGGTCTTTCGAGAGAGGGCTCTACTACTCAAGTGCATCTTGAGCCCAAAGAAACAGCGGCTTCCAAGAGATATTCTGCGTTTAATCTCGGTACTGATGTTGTTCGCACTATTTACTTGGGAGCCAAGGTAGACGAAGTTCTTTACTACCTCGAAGTTGTAGCTGCCTATGGTGACGTTCTGGCCGAGTCGTCGATGTTAAGTGTCCTTTCTTGATGACAGCATGTACTTAGTTTTGCCCTGGTTTATCGCTAGACCCATTTTAGCCGCTTCCGCTTCAATGCCAGCAAACGCTTCATTGACGGTTCGCTGAGTTCGGCCAATCACGTCAATATCGTCCGCGTATGCTAGTAGTTGAACGGACTTCTGGAAGATCGTGCTTCGGGTGTTTACGTTTGAGTTTCGCACGATCTTCTCAAGTATGATGTTAAAGAAGTCACATGACAGCGTGTCGCCTTGCCTAAAGCCTTTTTTGACATTGAAGGTCTCGGTGAGTTCGTTACCGACCTTGATGGAGCAGCGAGATGTCTCCATCGTCATCCTGCACAGCCTGACGAGTTTGACAGGAATGTCAAAACTAGACATGGCGTTGTATAGCTCGTCTCTATGCACGCTGTCATATGCGGCCTTAAAGTCGACAAATAGGTGGTGGGTGTCGATCTGCATCTCTTGAGTCTTTTCCAGGATCTGCCGTAATGTGAAAATTTGATCGATAGTGGACTTCCCAGACCTGAAACCGCACTGATAAGGACCTATCAGGTTGTTGACAAAGGGTTTCAGGCGTTCACACAAAACGGCAGAGAGTATTTTGTGCGCGATGTTAAGGAGGCTGATCCCTCGATAGTTGGCGCAGTCAAAGGGGTCTCCTTTCTTGTGGACCGGACAAACGACGCTGAGATTCCACTCGTCGGGCATGCTTTCCTCCGACCATATCCTACAGACGAGCTGGTGCATGCGCCCAACCAGATCATCTCCAGCCGCTTTAAACAGTTCCGCGGACAATCCGCCCGCTCCAGCAGCTTTGTTCGACTTTAGTCTGGATATCGCTACCTTGACTTCGTCTAGATCGGGGGGACGGAATTCTCTTCTATCGTCGTCCATTGCGTGGAGTAGAACATTCTGCCTGACAGCGGTATTGGTGTCCTCTTGGCCGTTAAACAGTCTGCAGAAGTGATCCTTCCAGATTCTCAGTTTCGACTGCAACTCTACTACGAGTTGTCCCTCTTCGTTCCGACCGGCTTCTGTCCGATGTTTGTACCCTTTGGATAGTTATTTCACCCGCTGGGAAGACTTTCGGATATTATTTCTGCCGTACCACCTCTCCATTTCCTCGATCGCGCGCCTTTCATGCTCCTTCTTTTTCTTTTTGAGAAGCCGGTGCTCTTCCCTTCTCTTAAGTTCGTAGAGCTTACGAACAGCACTCGTTGTTCCATGCAGCGTTGCCTTGTAGGCCTCCTGCTTGGCTGCATGTACCTGCCTGCACTCGTCGTCAAACCATGGGTTCCTTCTTAGTGGTGTCGTGAAACCCAGCACATCAGTGGCAGCTTCTTTGATGGCTTTCTGACAACGTTTCCATTCTTCTTCTATTGAATGTGCAGGCAGCGTCGAACTTTCAGAGAGTTTCAGGGAGACTCGGTCGGCAAAGTTCCTAGCGGTCGATTGCGATTGTAGTTTTCCGACGTCAAACCGTAGTGTTCTTTCTCGACTCCGTACTTCTCTCGATATCCTCATCCTTACCTTGGCTACAACAAGGAAATGGTCCGAGTCGATGTTGGCACCTCGGAACGTTCGGACATCGAGAATATTGGAGGAGTGTCTGACGTCGATCCCAACGTGATCAATTTGTTTGACGGTTGATTGATCAGGGGACCGCCAGGTCCCTTTGTGAATGTTGAGGTGAGGAAACCGAGTGCTGGCTACAGTGAGGTTTCGTCCCGTCACCAAGTCCAACAGCCTGTGTCCATTGTCGGACGTGTTGTCGTGTAGGCTGTGCTTTCCGACGACTCTAGCAAAGATTTCTTCCTTGCCCAGCTTTGCATTAAAATCTCCTAGAACGATCTTGGTGTCGTAGCTGGGGCATTGATCGTATGTTCTTTCTAGGAGATCATAGGAGTCGTCCTTGCTATCATCGTCTTTGTCCTCCGTTGGGGCGTGGGCGCAAATTAGGCTGATGTTGCCGAATGTTGCCTTGATGCAGATTGTTGTGAGGCGTTCGCTGATATAATCAAAGCTTAAGACTTTTTGCCTAAGTCTGCCTCGAACAACGAATCCGCATCCAAATAAGCGCTGCCTTCCCTCTTTGTAGCAATCGCCGTAATATATGTCGCATTTCTTCATCCTCTTTTTGCCCGGCCCATCCCATCGCATCTCCTGGATGGCAGTGTTGTCAGCCTTATAGGCTTCTAGGGCCTCCGCAAGTTCATCGGCTGCACGTGGTCTGTTAAGTGACCTCACATTCCACGTGCAGAACCGAAAATCGTTGTCCTTGTTTCGTTGTCCATGGTCGTCAGCAGTAGGGTCTTCCGTATCCGAGGCTTGTTGCCGTCTCTGAACTAATGCGAGTTTTACACGTTGGGGAAGTTAACTCCGGGCGAAACCCCCGAACCTGGAGGACCAGGTCCTGGTTTAAACCCCCGGACAAGGGGTCGCTGCATACATTGGTTCACCTCTAAGCGGCTGCAGTAGTGGTTATCCAGAGAGCGCCGCGAGGAGGCTGTATGTCAACTTGACCTGTGCATTTACAGGGATCGTTGCTGGCATCTCGCCAAGTTGAGAGCAATCAAAAACTATGCCCTGGATGCACAGGCCCATGCCCTCCTTCAACAAAGCTATTAGAAGAATGAATATGTCCAATGTGAGTAAATTTAAGCATGAGAGAAAAAAAGGGGAAATCAACAAATCAAGGATAATTCTCATTTGATTCTTTCGTTGCAACCACTCAAATTTGTTCTTTCCATACACGCTGCAAAATAACACCGGATATGCTGACCTCAACGTCTGCCGAATCGAACTGGTGATCGCTGTCCCACGGCGACAAGTGCTGAGTTAGCAATTAATAGTCGTAAGTAGGTGTAAGAAATTATTTGTATTTTAGTTCTTAAGTGATTGCAATGAAATAAAGTGGCCTTCTGCCAGGCAAAATATTTTTTTAAGAAAAGACAATTTCTTTCTATTTCACTTATATTCTTGCTCGCTTCGAGAGAAAAGTCATCCGAATTATCTTCGGTCCCGTATGTACGGACGGTGTTTGGAGGAGGACACTGAGCGACGAGCTGTGCGAGTTGGACAGCGACATCGACCTGGACAAACGAGTTCGAATCTCTCGTCTCAGATGGCTGTCACTTAGAGCGAATGGACACCAATGCTCCGGCCCGGAAAGTCTTCGACTCCAACCCAGAAGGACAACGCGGTTAAGGAAAATCACGCCTACGGTGACGCACGCAGCTAGAAGGGGACCTAAACAAGTTGAACGTGTGTGGCTGGAAGCAACTAGCACAAGACCGAGCTAAATAGAGAGACATGTTGGCTGATGCACAGATCCATCCCGGAATGTAGCGCCAGTCAAAGAACAGAAGAAGTAATGAGGAATGCAGAAATGTGCACCGCTGAACAAATGAACTGGTCCTGGACTATTTTTTGAATGCTTGCTCTAATTTGTATTATAGGAAATAACTCCTTTGCTGTACTAGGCGCATTGCTATTTATGGCACGCGAAGGATAAGGGTATGTTTTTAATGGACCCAAAACCCATGTTGACGCTTCGTTTCGCTCGTCTCAGCATTTAACTGAATTATTTGATTTTATAATGATAACGCCTCGTATCTTTTTTAAAGTTTTTCTTGCAAATTGCCCTCATTTTTTGCATAAGTTAATTTACTTTATATTCATTTTACATTTCGAAACGAATGTTCTCTCATCTCATACTACGTCACCAAAACTTTACATCAAACATGGCGAATTTTCTAAGTGCGTAATAGTTTATAACATCATTCTTGAGTCTACAGCCTGACCGTGTAAAATCAGAATTAGGTGTACTTTGCTTTACTTCTCTCACAGTGACATCGTCACTCAGTTGTGCAGCTACTGCATTATTTAGAAAAGGTTTCAGCTAATAGGCTTGACTTTTCATGTGGTCTGATATGGAGGCGATTGAGATTTTTCAGATTCGGAATGTTCGAAACCTTTCAGAATGGTTTACTAGACTTGTCAAAAGAAGACAGTACATTACTCCAACGAGTGTGCTTGTATGCTGCAATAGATTCCTTAATTGCTTTGTTGAGATAATTCGTACTGTGAAGGAAAGAGTCTATTCGATAACGAAGCCACTTTCTTCGTTCAGAGATCCTTAATCGAATCAGTAAGAGAATATTCTTTTATCTTTTTGAAAGGAAAGGCTTTAATCTTTTTGAAAGGAATCTTAGGGATCGAACGATCCACGGCTTTAGTGATAGCTGCACTAAAGCTTTTGTACATTGCATTCACTTGAGTGCTACTGCAGATGGAATCTAATTGTGTGTTACTATGGTGTTGAGCTGTTGTCTATAGAAGATTGGAATGAATTCCAATTCGCCGCCGAGTATTTGTAAAACATTGGGGTGTTGTTATTGATATATAGTGTAGAGTGATTAAATGTAACCGGAAGATGGTCAGATCCTAGGTTCTTGGTTCTGAACAACTGTTTGGGATATTCGTTATAAAGAAATCCAGTGTTGAAGGGTTTTTATGAATAGATGTAGGGATGCATGTGTGAGACAAAGGGGGAATTATTGTGTGATTTGGGTAAGATCCTATTCAATCATGTAGGACGTTTCCCCGGCATGATCTTTGGCAATTCCATGCCTAATGACGACAATTGAAATCGCCGACAATATTTATTTTATTATTTATTCCAAGTGACCTCTGCATGTCCCTTTTATAGTGAGCTAGTTTTTCAGCACTTCTATTTCTTGCAGGGAAGTAGACGGAAAAACGCTCTGCTTTGAGTTGTCTTCAAGAGTAATGTCAATACCAACTTTAAAATAAATATAGGAGCGTACAGTATCGAGTCGATGACGCACTAAATTGAGATGAGTGAACGAATTGTTCTCTTTAAGTCTAAAGATGATAATGCCTCGTATTTTTGTTAAGTTAGCAAGCTTTTGGTGAACATTGCCCACATTTTCTTGCATATCATATTCATTTCACACAATTTTCTAAATGCGTAATAGTTTCTACATCAGTCTTGAGTCTACACCCTGCTGTCACTGGCTAATTTGACTCGATGCGGTGTTGATTTCAACTGGAGTTGACGTCGTTGCTCTGCGTGAGTAACATGTTTGTATATGGCGATTCAATGTTCACGAATGTGGTTTGGGATGATCGTTGGTGGATATGGTGCTGGTCTGATTAATGATTTGCATTATGATACCATGACGGCTGGTGGACTGGACGCTTGTACATTGACCTTCATACCAGCGCATGCACATCCTGTCACAAGCCTATTGCCCTGAAGATACGTCTGCGAGGATATGAGCATATACCACAAAGTCTTCTGCAAAGCAAAAATCCAATCACTCGTTGTTTCTGTCCCAAAGCAATGTGCGATGAAGCGCACCAGCAGCGTGCATAATTTTCATGTGAAAATTGTCAATTAAATCAAATTGTGGATGAAAGGACTGCCACCGCAAGATGGAGCAAAAAACTTGCCGAATTTCGTTGACGATGTAAATTGCTGTGACATCGCATCTCTCACCTCACATAAATCTCTCAGCCCATTGAATGGTCCTCTTGTCGCACATCAGTACGCCGTCACCCGTAAAGTTGGCAATTACGATATCAAAAGGCCATTTAATGAGTGCTTCCAGTTGGAAATGTTACCGCTGTTGGGGTTGCGAGTGTTGTCGTGGGGCGATAAACTGGCAATAGGACGATGGGTGGGCCGAGGCGATGTGAATTAGCTTTTTGAGATTTCGCCAAATGAGTAGGATTTGCTGTTGGCATGGCATGGCGGACGATTGTCGCTTAAAAGCGTCATATTCATCGAAGGAAAGCCTGAGTCGCAAGTCGTAGGCCTCTTCAGTTTCGTGATATCTCGCCATGTTTCGTTAAGTTTCGTCAATTCTCAATAGGACTCGTCAGGTGTCGTCATGTAGGTAGGTCTCCTTTGTATCACGATGACCTCCGTTATGGGGCTTCATTGCAACCACCAGTCCCATCACGTCACAGTGCCAATAAATGGAACTACCACCGCGGGCACTTCCTGCGTCAAGCAATCGTGCGAACCACTCATTTATCCGCACACATCATCCGCACTTTGTCCGTCCCAAAGTCAATAATTCATTACGAGCGTGCACATTTCGCACTGCCCTCCGGCACTGGCAAACCGCTTTGTGAAGTCACCCAATTTGAGATGGATTCTCTCGTAACCCCACACATCCAACGCATCACTTCACTTCATTTACTCCCCCCGACATGGTCCAGTGGGCGCTTCAGTCGAAACCAGTTCTTCTTAATTTTCCGCTGAAAAACACAGAACTCCGTGTCCACATGCACTGCTCTGCCCATAAATCAGTGCTTCTCCGTTGGACCATACGAAGGGCGACGATGACATGGACGAGGAGTACATTGAAGCGTAGTGTTTCAAGGAACCTGCACCTTCCACCTTTATCGTCTGCGACGAGTGCATACACTCCCCCGCACAACTTTGATTCGTCTTTAATTAGCACACAATGCGGTTGCCTTGCAAGCGGGAGGTACCAATTTCGTGGCTCTGTGGAATGGAGTCCATACAGGCTGTCCATGGACTCCACGTGAACAAGGAACTGCATGCGAAATTCAATCGCCGGTGGCTGTGTTTATGTTAACAACTAGGTCGACACTCTTTATGTGTGAGCAGGGAAGCGTGTCCTGTCTCTGGTGTCTTTTAAGTTTGCATGGTAGGAGTAGTGATCGAGTGTAGTACCTCCATGCATCTGGTTCCAACGCGTGCAAATTTAGAGTCGGAGCCACACTTAGAACTGCAATAACACCGGAGGACGGTTCCCCACGCGGGATGAAGAAACATTCAGAAGGACACTGCATGTGGACAAAGGAGACATTGAAAATTGTTGTCATTCGGAAAATAGATGAGCTGCTGCGTCGCGAAAGAGATGAGTGAATTGTGAGTGGTACAACGTGGTGACATATGTTGAGAAACTGCACAAAATATCATTTCAGTTGAATTTTCCGATCGGAGTTAACTCCTACAGCCGGCTTGGAACTGCTGCCGCATCTACTCCCCATGAATCTGTGCGACTAAACATGCAGCCGCGTCATTGGAAGAATGTCACGACCTCTGTTGCGTTGCCCCACAGGTTCTTAATCGAACACGAAGGCCTGGTTGTTACTCAAGTATGTACCAAGTCTTGAAATAAGCTTGTGGACCAATTCCTCCACCTAGTACAACCATATTTGGTTCGTGGCACCCGGTTGATTTGATTTGTCGCACAAGGTGGAGATGATTATTTCTCCACCTCTCCCCACGATTTGGGCTTTGAACAACTGCTACCATAATACTCCCACTTGGGGACCTACCTCAAGCTATCACGCTGTGACCTTTGCGGGTGTCTTACTTACTTACTTACTTAAGGTGGCGCTACAGTCCGGGGTGGACCTGGGCCTCAACCAACAAGCGTCTCCAGCCAGCTCGATTTTTAGTTAGCTGTCTCCAGTTTCGCACGCATAGTTGGTTGAGGTCCCTTTCCACTTGCGTGCGCCACCTGAGTCGCGGTCTTCCTCTACTGCGCCGTCCCTCGGCGGTGGATTCGAAGACTTTTCGGGTCGGAGCGTTGCTTTCCATCCGCTCTACATGACATAGCCATCTCAATCGTTGGATCTTCACTCTTCTGGCTAAGTCGATGTCGCTGAACAGCCCGTATAGTTCGTCGTTGTATCTCCTCCTCCACTCACCATCTATGCAGACGGGACCGAAAATCACCCGAAGAATTTTCCTCTCGAAGCAACCAAGGGCTGCTTCATCCGCTTTTGACAGAGTCCATGCCTCCGCGCCTTATAGCAGGACTGAAACGATTAAGGTCTTGTAAAGCGTTAGCTTGGTTGTTCGAGAGAGGGCTTTGTTCGACCGAGACGTCGGTGTTGGGTGTCCTTTCTTGTTGACAGCATATATTTGGTCTTACCCTCGTTTACCGCTAAACCCATCTTCGCGGCCTCCGTTGCAATACTCACAAAAGCGCCTTTGACATCACGCTGCGTTCTTCCGATAATGTCAATATCGTCGGCATATGCGAGTAGTTGGACGGACCTCTGAAAGATTGTTCCTCAGGTGTTGGCGTTTGAGTTTTGAACAATTCTCTCAAGAACGATGTTGAAGAAGTCGCATGACAGCGCGTCGCCTGGTCTGAATCCTTTTTTGACATCAAAGGTCTCGGTTAGGTCTTTACCGACCTTGATGGAGCAGCGTGCATTCTCCATCGTCATCCTACACAAACGGACGAGTTTAGTATGGATGCCAAAACTAGACATTGCTCTGTGTAGGTCGTTTCTATAAATGCTATCATACGCGGCCTTAAAATCGATGAACAGGTGGTGGGTATCGATTTGTTGCTCCTGGATTTTCTCCAAAATCTGCCGAAGTGTGAATATTTGGTCGATGGTGGATTTCCCTGGCCTAAAGCCACACTGGTATGGACTGACCAAGTTGTTGACGAATGGCTTTAGGCGTTCACACACTACGGCAGATAATATCTTATAGGCGATGTTAACGAGACCTATCCCCCGATAGTTGGCGCAGTCAAAGGGGTCTCCTTTCTTGTGGATCGAGCAAACAATGCTGAGGTTCCATTCATCGGGCATGTTTTCCTCCGACCATATTTTGCAGATGAGTTGGTGCATGCACCTTACCAAATCATCGCCTGCGGCTTTAAAAAGCTCGGCGGGTAGGCCGTCAGCTCCAGCAGCCTTGTTGGATTTCAGTTTAGATATAGCAATCCTCACTTCATCCGGGTCGGGTGGACGGAATTGTTGATCTTCATCGTCTCTTTCATTGGGGTTGAATGGTTCGTTCTGCCTGACAGCGGAATTTGGTTCTTCGTCGCCGTTATACAGTCTGCAGAAATGGTTTCTCCATATCCTCAGCATCGACTGTGACTCTACTACGATGTTCCCTTGATCATCCTTACAGGCTTCGGTTCGGAGTTTATAACCTTGACTGGTTGACTTACCCTTTGGTAAAACTTCCTTACCTCATTCCTGCAGTAATATCCTTCTATTCTGCCGATCGCGCGCTTCTCATGCTCCTTCTTTTTTCTCCTGAGAAGCCGGTGTTCGTCTCTCCTCTTCTGCTCGTAGAGCTCCCGAGCAGCTCGTGTCCTTCTTTGCAGTGCCGCTTTGTATGCTTCTTGCTCGGCTGCATTCGCCTACCGACACTCATTGTCAAACCAGGGGTTTCGTTGTGGTGGCGGATTGAGACCCAGCACATAGGAGGCGGCATCTCTGATGGCTTTTTGGCAATGCTGCCACTGGTCTTCAATACTTGATGTTGGCGGCGTAGGATTTCTTAAGAGGTTTGTATTTAGTATTTCTTTGTCTTGGCGGTGTTCGGGATATCCGCAACCTTACCTTGGCTACTACAAGGTGGTGGTCCGAGTCAATTGCAAAATGGTGTCTAATTGCAAAATTTTCGCAGCTTCATCGAATGGCAAACTACGACCGCTGCGTCGTCCGCATAACCTGTACTATAATTTAGCACTGATACAAGATCCTATCCAGTACTGTGCGAATGTCAAAAGCCGGTTTGCACCGCAGAACTGGCGCGTACCAGTGCGGCTTCCGGTCCGGCAAGCCGACCATAGACCAAATATTCACACTTCGGCAGATCCTGGGGAAGAGCAGCGAGTTTCAAATCGATACTCACCATCTGTTCATCGATTTTAAAGCCGCAAACAACAGCATTCATCGCAAGGAGCTATTCGAAGCGATGGCCGAATTCGGAATCCCGGGAAAACTGATCCGGTTGTGTCGCACCACGCTAACACATACGCGATGCACCGTGCAGTTCGGTTCAAAAACCTCTGAACCGTTCCAAACCTGCACCGGACTTCGGCAAGAGGATGCGCTGTCGTGTGATTTCTTCAATTTGGCACTGGAGAAGATAGTGCGGCGGGCCAAAGTTAACACGGAAGGCACTATCTTCTACAAGTCAGTCCAGCTGTTGAGATACGCTGATGACATCGACATTGTCGCGCGGTCCCAACGTGCCATCGTGGAAGCTTTCACGGCAATTGAGGAACAGGCGAAACGAGCTGGTCTTAAGGTCAACGAAGACAAAACAAAATATATGCTGTCGAGCAAACAACGATCCGCCGCACACCACCTAGGCCAAAACGTTACAATCGCCAGCTACAATTTCGAGGTAGTAAAGGAGTTTGTCTACCTCGGGGGTAGACCACAAATGACATCGTAGTGGAGATCCGACGTAGAATCGCCCTTGGCAACCGATGCAACTTCGGTCTGTCAAAACAACTGGGCTCGAAACTCCTGACTCGAAGGACCAAAGTCATGCTCTACAAAACCCTTATCCTGCCAGTCCTACTTTATGGAGCCGAAAGCTGGACATTAAGTAAGGTTGCAGAGCTGATTCTTGGTGCCTTGGACCCGTGTGGGAGGAAGGCGAGTGGAGGAGAAGACACAACTCAACACACTATGCGAGTTGTCAAAGGATGTGGATGTAGTCCAGAAGGTAAAGATTCGTCGACCACACTGGCTCGGCTACATCGAGGGAATGGACAACAACCAGTGTTACCACAGGGACTCTGTAGAGTCAAAAGGACTCATTTTTTTTAGCCTGACTCGGGGACTCATCATTTTTAGATTTGACTAATATTCTCAAGTGCAAAATTTCCCTTTTCATTATATAACCATTTTCATAACCTTGCAAGGTGTGAGCTACGCTTTAAAATTACCTGCGCGCGTTCATTTAAAATGATAGAGCACACGCTAGCACTGCATATAGAAATGGGCCTAGACAGAGTTCGAACCAGGAAAGGAATGTAGTTGTATCTTCACGGATGGTTCCATAACCAATGAAGGGGCCGGCGTTGGTGTTTTCGTAGAGGGCGACAACTTTAGATTATACACCTTAATCAATAAATTTGCGTCGTTTTTCCACGCGGAAACCTATGCGATGCTAATGGCAACAAGCTATAGAATAACAGGAGGAAGGGTCAATGTACCTGTGTCTGCAGTGACAGCGAAGCTGTGCTTAAGGCAATACTCAAACTTTTAACCGCTTCCAAGATAGTTCAGTGTTGCAATTCCTCTCTGAATTTGATTGTAATGCATAATTCACTGAAAATCATGTGGATTTCAAGACACCAAGGAATCGCTGAAAATGAGATCGCCGATGAATTTGCTGGACTTGGAGCAGAACAAATTTTCTCAGCACTTGAAACTGCGTCTGTGGTTAGGGCTTCTATTGATGATTGAGCCTGGCACTACTCACCAGGTCAAGCGTTGGCTCCCAAACGCCTGTAAGAAATCCGCGGCACACTTGTTGTCCCTTGACAGAAAACTGCAGACGGCCAAACACTTAAATGTGCCAAACATTTTAAGTGAAGATACCTGTAGATAGGAGACGGTAGAGCACTTTCTCTGTCACTGCCCCGCCTTTGCTCATATCAGGTGGTAGGTCTTCGGCGCTGATGTGGTGAGAGCTGATTCTGTGGGATCTTCATAACAGAAGCGCCTACATACTAGTTTCGTTATCACAAAGCTTAGTTGGGACTCATTTATTTTCAAAATTACTCGGTTTTTAAGCTTCTGGGACTCATAAATAATTTAACCTGTGGTAACTCTGACAACAACGCTCCAGCAAAGAGGTTCTTCGAATCCGAGCCTACTGGTTCGAGAAGGAGAGGAAGACCGAACCTCCGGTACAGAGACCAAGTCATGGCGGATGTAAAGCAGCTTGACCTTGATGACTGGAGGCAGCGTGCCCAGGACCGTCACCGATGGGAGGCAGCAGTTGCTCTGGCTCGAACCCTTCATGGGTCGCCGGCCTGACAAGTAAGTAAGTATCTATCTACACAGATGTGTCTATTAATCAGTTCTTATCTATGAACACCAGTACGGGACACAAGATGTCCCGACTGCA
This sequence comes from Eristalis arbustorum, assembly GCA_916610145.1. Lineage (NCBI taxonomy): Eukaryota > Metazoa > Arthropoda > Insecta > Diptera > Syrphidae > Eristalis > Eristalis arbustorum. The sequence continues at coordinate 88,853,391 of OU744316.1, read as the reverse complement.
GCCAGCGTCCCTTAAGGTTCTCGACTGTCCGTGTGATCTGTCAGCTCAACCGCATAGTTCGGATATGCCATGCTTAAGTGCGGTATTGGATTTAGTGGTGGTTTCCTTGAAGTGAACCCCAAGGTTTCAAGCGTCCTGGTTAACGTCATTCTTTCAGTCCAAGCATGGTCGCCTCGCAACTTTCTACTGTGGATTGTTCTACAAGAGCCACAAGTAACCTTAATTCGATAATTATTTCAACTTCAATCAGGACGTCCCGCCCACCTGTAGACTATCTTAACTATGTCTGTAACAGTACGGTGCCGCGGTGCACCTTTTTTTTGTTTTTTATTTTATTTTTTGTATTTTTTTTATTTTTTGTGATATATATTTCTTGGAAATACCTTAAACCTATGTAAGTTGGCCACCATGGTCAACTACCGCGTCATTTATAAAAGCCTGCGGAGGCGGGGACTGGTTTTGGTGTAACCACCAGTAAAATTGCCGTTCTTTGGCAGACTCTCTCCTGTCTCGAGCAGAGATCGCTCTACTGAACCGGAGGAGATCCTCGTGACTGCGAGCGACGTCCCGTTCGTATTGAAGTCGCCTGTCCACTGTTCGGCGTACGACGTGGAAGATTACAGGACATCCGTGTGGATCCTGTATTAGGCCAATTTTGTCGAGATAGAGGAACGCCTCGGGAGGAATAAAGCCGGTAAAGCGCACTCTCTCATGGTACATAACGTTGGGGTAGTAAGCCCCAAAGATCAGACTGTTGGACGAAGTCATAGCTCGTGCAATATGCCTTCTGGTCAGCTTGATAATAAAATTATCTATTCTGTTGAGGTTTGCCTCGTTGTACAAGACCTCATTGGGATAGTACTTCTTGTACTCAGACTCGGGTGTACGATACAAACGGAGACAAGTCCGAAAACATTGTCTCTCGAACAGCCTCATCTTTTCCATCTGGGAAGGACTCACGTTGAACCACACTGGACAACCGTATGCCATAATTGGCCGGATGAGGGCCATGTAGCAGATTACCTTCACCCTGGTATCAAGTTGGCTGCTGTAAAACAACCTCCTTCCCACAGCAAAGGCCTTTTTAGCTTTGGCCAGAGCAATATCTATATGTTTGTCAAAATACAGATAGTGGTCCAATCAGATGCCAAGATACCAAACTACACTTTTCACATCCAAAGGGCGTCCCTGTGGGTCAACAATGCCGAACTAACGCCAGTTTGTGCGCGTATCCCATGATGCCATGTACAACGGTGTTCTGAAAAGGATAGTTTCACACTTCCGGAAGTTGATAATCAACTTCCAGTCGTCGCAAAATCGCTGAATTTGATCGAAGTCACCTTGCAACAAGATGTTTATTTCTTCGACCTTTGGACCTGATCTGTACGCCACTAAATCGTCGGCGTACGCAATTAATTGCGGCATTGAACCTATCAGATCTGCAGTGATCCTGGGATGTCTCTATGGCCATGCACGCTGGCGAATTCTGATCTGCTTGGATATCTCGTTAAGAGACACCCGGCAGTTGATTTTGAGTTAAAGAACGACGTCAGGGATTTAATTGCTGTTTGGATACCCGTAATGATACAGATATTTCGAGCGGACATCACTTTCCACTTTAGGCCAATCGCCACTTGTTCTGGTTGGGAGACGCTTCAGTGATCGGGGAGACTAACATATTTGTTCGAGAAAACTCCGCTTCCTTCACCATTTTCCTTCTTGGATTCATCTGTGTGGAACTGTATGGCTTTACCAAACGAAACGGTTCCGCCATACCACAGGCCTCTTTCTGGAATCAGGATTTCGATACTGCTTCCTGGGAAGTGTCGAGGTCATTCAGAATACGCCTCTAACGAATAACACAGTTGGTTGCTACTTGTTTACCGAAGATATCGAAACGGGTGAGGTTCAGGAAAATGTCAAGTGCATCGATAGTTTGTAGGCTCCACTGACGCTTACGCATGCTTGTCTGTATACCTTCCTTAGTTTGTTGAGTTGAGTGCTGAAATTTAATTTGGGCACCACACAACCGTGGCGCTGTGGGTATGTGCGTCGACCCCAACCCTGACGTCGTAGGTTCGATTCCAGCTCTGAGCGACAAAAATAATTTTCACGACCCCACCTCTTTCGAGTCACTGACAATGCTCAAAGAGTATTTCCTGTCTAGAAAAAGCTTCTCAAACTTGGCCGTTCGGAGTCGGTATAAAACTGTAGGTCCCTTCCACTCACGTGAGAACAATAGCACGCACAACAACAGTGGTTGCTGAGAAGCTAGGCCCTGGCCCCCTACGGGCTGTAGCGTCACCCATATTATTATTATTATTATTACACCACACAACCACGTTTTACAAGATGACGGCTACAAAGAGCCAGTGTGTCCTATGAGATTGAAGATCCCATATATATCCAATGACTGCTCATTTGCTTAAGTTGGCGCTACAGTCCGGGGTGGACCTGGGCCTCAACCAACAAGCGTCTCCACCCAGGTCGATCTTTAGCTAGCTGTCTCCAGTTTCGCACGCATAGTTGGTTGAGGTCGCTTTCCACTTGCGTGCGCCACCTGGTGGATTCGAAGACTTTTCGGGCCGGAGCATTGGTTTCCATCCGCTCTACATGACCTAGCCATCTCAATCGTTAGATTTTCACTCTTCTGGCTAAGTCGATGTCGCTGAACAGCCCGTGTAGTTCGTCGTTATATCTCCTCCTCCACTCACCATCTATGCAGACGGGACCGAAAATCACCCGAAGAATTTTCCTCTCGAAGAAACCAAGAGCTGCTTCATCCGCTTTTGACAGAGTCCATGCCTCCGCGCCATACAGCAGGACTGGGACGATCCTGTAAAGAGTTAACTTGCTTGTTCGAGAGAAGGCCCGGTTCACCTTGTGAACACGTTCTGGTAATTATTCCATTTCCCTAAGAAATAGGATCAAGACAGCACCAGAACAACCAGCGATCGGCAAACGTAGCGTCCTGCGGGGTTAACAGATAATCTACCGACATATCCGCCCAAGTGAGCAGCTACGACGAGACAGTCGCTTCCACAAGTGGGCCTGGGGCTCCGTTGCCATGCAACCAACTACAACTGACGTTTGTATTATGCAAAAATAACGGCTTATGAATAACTCTGAGCTACAGATAAAGGACCACGAGTGGTGAATATGATGAGCCACAGAAGGAGTCACACGTCTGAAGGAACTCACGAATGACTGCCGATGTGCTTGGCCATAAACACACCCCACGACTGGAAGATAACTGTAGATTGCTACCCACGAGCGGCAAGCTCGAACCACGAGGTGGTGGCTGACTGGCAGGCGTGCGCGTCCTCGGTCGATGTACCCGTCGAAGCAGCAAGGAGAACAACGCAACACAGAAAAGCAATAATGATTGAGGGAATGCGTCGGAATTGAGGGATCATCCCGAGGCGAGATGGGATGAGCAACAGAGGGAGCGCGAGACTCCCGCTTTGATGGAGCACGAGTCAGATTAAATGGTATTCAAATGGAAAAGTTCAGCGATATTGAAGAAGTTTTCTGGATGAATGAACAGCGAGGTCACGAATGGCATCGGGGGTGGATTGTCGGGGATTAGCCGCTTTGAACCAGTTCTTGCGAATTATGTGGGAACCGTCAGCCATCCGCCCGTCAGACCGAGGCAAAGGGAATGAAAATATGTCAGGCTTAGTTCGATTGACAGTGACTGGGGTGTTGAACGACAAGTGAGTCTTATCTCGAGGAATTCGAGTTCAGACACGTGTTGCCGATGCAAATTGGTGTGTGGGGGGAAGTCGAAGTCGTTGTTGGCGGGGAAAGGAGAGCTTAATCTTCTTCATCAGAGTTGTCAGTGTTTTTGATAGAAAGGTGGTGGAATGAAGGACCGTTGAGTGCTTACTAGTGGTAGGTACTTTCTTGATGTAACATCTTTTGTTAGTTTAGTTTAGCGTGGCTGACTGCTGTCCAGCTGCTTGAGTAAGCCCGTTGTATTAACAGGCGGACTTCCTGATCCTGATTCTGAAAGATGGCGGTCTATATTGGACACTATGTTGTAACCCACATGACTCCGGTTACCGAAGTTGCAACAAAACAGCTGAGAGAGAGAGAGAGCTCTTAAACACATTTATTTTTTGCCTTCCCTGTACATTCCGAAGTCAGGCCGCAGGTGCTTGGCAAACCCTTCTTCGCATTTTATGAGATGCCACCGAACCTGCACTTCTATCTGCCTATGTTGCACGCAACATGCATTCACCTGAGGAAATTGCACATCACGAAATGCATCACAAAAACGCCGACGGAAAATCAACAGACCCCGATCAGCTGACGACCGACGGCATTTCATCAAATTTGGGAGATCAGAAAAGGGAGAAAGAAAATGATCTGCATCGTGAGCGACAAGGGGTCAACGACCACATTTTGGCTACTCCCACGATGCGATGTTTTCGCGATATGCACACATGTGCTGAAGACTTGATGTGTGTATGTATGCACTGAATGTCTAGCTGCTTCGCCACCGCCCTTTGGATCCTCCCACGCTGCGACGTTTTTTTTTGTCACACATGCATGGAATCTTGGTGTGCCCGTATGCAGTGATGGTCCGGCTACTTCAAGAGAACCGGGAGGTGCAGGATGGCGAAATGTGCAAAATCTATGCAACTGGACTAGCAATAGACCAAGGAAATAAACGGACCAGAGATTTCCTGAAGGCAATGACCCTGATGATGTATGCATTCCCAGTGTAGAACTAAAGCAATCAACATCGCTAATAAATCTAATTCGTAGAAAAAAAAAGTTTTTTTTTTCGTATTTCTTGCAAGTTGCGTTTTCTCTCGGTTGTCCGTTTCTCAGCGCGCTCTCGAAGGTTTTTACTTCACGGTTTTACTTCAACCCTTTGTTGTTCCGCCTCCGGCAAGCTTATCCTTGAGCTGAAAATTTTTTGCTAATTGTCCTTGCGACAAAACAGCCTATCATCTGACTCTTCTTCATTGCGCTACAGTCCGGGGTGGACCTGGGCCTCAAACAACAAGCCTCTCCAACTAATGCGATCTCTGGCTAGCTGTCTCCAGTTTCGCACACCAAGTTGGATGAGGGCCTTCTCCACTTGGATGCGCCACCTTAAACGCGGGCGTCCTCTGTTGCGTTTTCCGACAGGCCGGAGCTGTGGTGTCCATCCGATCTACATGACCTAGCCAACGCAGGAGTTGGACCCGTAGACGCCTAACTAGGCTCAAGTCACTGTACAGCCCGTACAGTTCGTGGTTGAATCTTCTCCCCCAGAACCCGCCAATACAAACTGGACCAAAGATCGCACGCAGAACTTTTCTCTCAAAGAGACCAAGGATTTCTACATCCGCTTTCGAGATTGTCCATGCCTCCGCACCGTATAGCATGACTGGGAAGATCAGTGTCTTATGTAGAATTAATTTGGTCCCTCGAGAGAGGGCTCTATTACTTAATTGCCTCTTGAGCCCAAAGAAACAGCGGTTGGCAAGAGTTAGCCTGCGCTTGATCTCGGTATTGATGTTGAGTACAGTTTACTCCGGAGCCAAGGTAAGTGAAGGTCTTGACTACCTTGAAATTTCAGCTGTCGATTGTAACGTTTTGGTCTAGGTGGTATGCGGCGCATCGTTTTTTGCTCGACAGCATATATTTTGTCTTGTCCTCGTTGACCTTAAGACCAGCTCGTTTCGCCTGTTTCGCAATTGCCGTGAAAGCTTCCACTGCGGCGCGTTGGGATCGCGCGATAATGTCGATGTCATCGGCGTATCCCAACAGCTGCACTGACTTGTAGAAGATAGTGCCTTCCGTGTTAACTTTTGCCCGCCGCACTATCTTCTCCAGTGCCAAATTGAAGAAATCACACGACAGCGCATCTATTTGCCGAAACTGGTGCAGGTTTCGAACGGTTCCGAGGTTTTTGAACCGAACTGCACGGTACACCGGAGACAACCGGATTCTCGGGATCCCGAATTCGGCCATCGCTTCGAATAGCTCCTTGTGATGAATGCTGTCGTATGCGGCTTTAAAATCGATGACAGGATGATGATTATCGATTTGAAACTCGATGGTCTTCTCCAGGATCTGCCTTAGTGTGAATATTTAGTCTATGGTCGATTTGCCGGGTCGGAAGCCACACTGGTACGTGCCGGTGCAAAACGGCTTTAGACATCCACACAGTACGCTTGATAGGATCTTGTAGGCGACATTGAGCAGGGATATACCTCTGTAGTTCTTGCAGGAGGTAGGCTCGCCTTTCCTGTGGATGGGGCATATCTGCCTCTGCCCACCATTTATTCTCCCAATCGAGATCTATTTTCGCATTTAGAAGTATTCAGCGTATTCTCTCCCAAATGTCCCCACTTACTTCCCATAATTGACGTAGCAATCACTATTGTCTCCTCTCCTCGGTTCTAAAGTAAGAACAAGCAAGAACTCCCACTTTTAGTTTTGAACAATTGCACACAATGCTTCCTCATTCAATCAAACCGAAAAGTGTCTCTAATTGCTTTTCGCCACACTTTTATGACTTCTCCCTTGAAGCAAGCTACGTTCCGTGTCGCTCGCGGTATTCCAAGTTAACTCACTTTCCGTTTTGCGGTTCTTCCAGAGAGAGTCCTTGACACCGGCTGAGTGTTTAACTGGGTGATGTTTGTTAATTATTCTCAACCGTAATGGGAGGGCTCCCTCATTGTGCGGTGTGCTTGGTTGTCAAACTTTCATTTCCTTGTTTCCAGTGACTGACAATAACACCCATTGTTGTAACTTGGATAATAACCAGTAAGGAAGGTGGTCGTTGAACTTTGTGTCTCAATTGTTCTTGTATCGGGAGTCATTGTTAAAGTCGTTTGGTTACTTCTTGATATCACTAATGTTAGTGGTCGAGAGTTTTTGTAGAGATGCAAGATTATGTTCCTCTTTCTTGAAATCTATTGGTATTACTTTTGTCCTCTAATAACACAGCCAATTGGCTTCAGTTGTTGGCTTTGCTCATGATAAGCGCTCCTCGAGAGCATCCCGTAGCCTGAGCTCTCTGTCACCGTTTTCGACAGCATTTTTCTACGAGCCACCACAATGGTCTTCTCATAAGTCGTGAAGAAAACAAGTGATCTGGCGAACATTATATTCGATGATGTGGCGCATTACGCTGTTGACTTTGTATGGAATGTACAAGTATGACATTAATAGTTATCATGACCATTGTTAGTTCCTCACAATTCATATGAATTGCCTTTGATTGTAGTAAACGTTTGTCTACTATGCGCAGCGATGTTCAATGATTTTTACTTTTGCCAGGTATTCAACTCAGGAAAACTATGTCGCAAAGTGAGTTTTAGGAACAGAGGAATATTTTTTGTATAAAGGGACCTTACATTCCACGTACAGATCCGAAGGTCGTTGTCCGTATATCGTTTGCAGGGTTCGTCATCAGTAAAATCATCCGTTTCTGAGGCTTGTTGTTGCTTCGTAATTATAGTTTTTTCTTGTGGCCGGGCAGTTACCCCGACGGCACAACCCCCAACCTGGAGGGCCAGTTCCTTTTTTGTAACCCCTAGGACAAGAGGTCGCAGGTTGAGCTCTGGTGAACTACAACCAGTACCCAATAGCTACTTGGAGGTAAAATAAGCACAATTGGTGTATAGAAAAAGTTGCAACATTGGGCATCGCCAGGTTGACGCCAGTCAGTGCCTACCCGATTCCCACAGCACCCAGCCATCATATTCTACCTTACGACTACCTAAAATCGATGTAAGCTGCCCACCATGGTCAACTACAGCGTCATTTAGAAATACTAGTAGCGGCGGCATCCCGTTCGTATTGAAGTCGCCTATCCATCGTTCGTACATGGAAGATTGTAAGACATCCACATGGATCTTGTTTCAGTCCAATTGTGTCGAGATAAGGAAAAAAGCTCATGTACGTGCGTGGGTTGGGGTAGTAAGCCCCAACGATCAGACTGTTAGGCGTCCTGGTCAGCTCAATAATAAAATGATCTATCCTGCTCAGGTTTGCCTCGTTGTACAGGCTCTCGTTGGGTAAGTACGATACAACCGGAGACAAGAATAACCATCTTTCCCATCTGGGAAGGATAATTGCCTATCTCTCAGGCAAGGCTGTCTATCCAAAGGTTGAAAACACGGATGACTTTGGCAAAGCGTCAGTATAGGCCACGAAGTAAAAAAAACATTGGTCTACATAGGCTCCAAGGTGGACTCACACAACGAAACGAAGGATCACCTTTCTCAATCGCTATAAGGAACTGAGGAATAAAACCATCTCTCGCAAGTACGAACTATTCCTACACTAGACCTTCATAGAACCAGTCCTCCTGTATGGCGCAGAAGTATGGACGCTAACTTAGGCGGACAAAGATGTTCTTGGTCGATTCGAGAGGAAGGTCCTTCGTATTGTCTGTTGTTCTGTCTGAGTTGATGGTGTTTCTTGTAAGAGTCTGAACGGCGAACTGTATCAACTGTACAGCAACAAGGACTTAGACGAACGAGCTCGAGTCTCTCATCTTTGATGCCGAGGTCTTGTAGAGCAAATGGACAACAATACGGCTGGAATGTCACCGCATTCTAAACCTCGCCTCCGCTTCTGGACAAAGCTCGAAAAGGACATCAATCAGTTGAAGGTGGGTAGCTGGAAGCAAGTACCACAATACCTCGTAGGCTGAAGAGGTATGTTTTCTGAGACTCAGGTCTACCCCAGCCGAAGAAGAATCCAATCCAAGAATTGCCAAAAATTTGCTGAAGAAAAACCATCAACCACAGATTCACATAACCGCGGGGCTAAAATTAGAAATGGTACACCAGCTCGTGCAGACAGTCTGCTTTAATCCCATAAAATTAACAAACGTGACAGGGAACCAAAAAACAGAGCTCCTCCAACAATGCATACAATTCGGCCGCCGTCTTGACTACATCCACGCACGTACTCTTATCTGCGCCCTCGATCATCTTTAACCGAACCCTCTGCCACTCCTAAAACGTTTACCAAATTGCCCGACGTAATGGCACAGGCAACGCTTCATCGCCATCAATGCACCCCACATCCGCTCGATGTACCAAAATTGTATCGAAATCCCGTCCCATAAATATTCATCCTTCATGTCCTTAATCCCCGGCCGCCGCCGTCGCCTACGCCGCATCGGCTGTACACTGTGTCAACACCGTTCCCGCATCCGTTCAAGTGGCACGATTTCGAATTTCCTTCATATTTTCCCGAACATTTCAATCAATTACTCAGGATTTATTTCGCCATTCCCGAGGGAGGGTGCGTCGCTAACTCCGCACACACAGCCTCCATCGCAAAGGGGATTTGACTGAGCTGTGCTGTGCCACTCATATTCGCGTCGCTTCCGTTGGGCCGCCTTCCACGCCACGTTCAAATTACCGCCAGCCGGATGTGGATTTTCGCCCAAACGGATACTGCTGCTGCTCGCTGACAGTTAACCGTGACGTTAAGGAAAACGATAGCTTCTGCCGCGACAGTGACAACGTCCAACTGGGACGATGGGGCGGGCCCTGGGTTCATTGACGCCGCCAGGGTGAGTGGGAATTTATTGCGCGAATTGAGCCGTGGGGAGTTCGTAAATTCTCGGGGCTGAAAACTAACGAAACTCGCTGGCAGTCAATTTTCGTGAAGACCATCGAAATGCCGAAGGATTGGAATTTCAGACGGAACTTCGAAGAAACTGCCAAGAAACTCGATTTACGCATTCCTCGCGTTGGCGAATTTATGGATTCGAGTTTAATTGAACATTCAGACGTTCAGTACGGCGCGGCGTCTGGGCAGTTGCAAACTTTCGACCAGAATCCAGTCCTTCCACGCGAAAGTTACGAGCGTCCGCCAACGGGTGCGTTTGGATTCCTTCGCTTCGAGTGTTTAAGCACTGAGATCTGTCAGTTGAGTTGTCAGTTCATGGCTCGTGAGGAGCTTAACTGTCCCTGCTTGATCGTAAATTTACTGAGTTGTGCCTTCGCCCAGCGATTGGGAAAGCGTTAATTATTCTTGCACCGACGTCAGTGGATGCGTGGGGAGCATTTCTCACTCATGCTACACATGCCTTGCTCCTCGTGTTGACGATTATCTGGACCAAGCAGATATGAGGCGGGTTTTTACGAGAATTTGCGCTCTTCTCGGCCGCGGGTTATGACTCGAAATCCGTCGTAAAGTTGCCTTTGTCAAGCGGCTTTGGCGGAATGATGGGGGATTGCAGTTTATTGTTCACTTAGAGGACATCTTTTTGCAGATTAGCTACGGCTTAGAGGGACGTAAACTGCGAGTGCTTTTTTTCCCTCTCGATGAGAAAGTCTTTTAATAAAGCGGATATCGGCTAAGCTTTGTTGACAATCATTACTTCGCTTGGCGAATTGTGAGGGTTTATGGGAGGTCCTTAAAATTCGCTTGAAACCGCCGTACTTACAGCAATTTGTCCCGGATTTTAGAAGCAAAATATCCCGTTTCATGCTTCCATTGTTTAATAAGTTCAAAAAGTATTTTATCGTGTGTACTAGCTTCGATGACCCTTGTTCAGCCGTGGAAAAGATATCTCATTTCATCAATAAATGTGTAAAACGTCGACATAAATGCTAAATTAAACCTGATTTTTGTTTCTTTATGTTCGTTTGCCAGTGCTACCACCAGTTCGAGGAGGACCCAGAGGCTCAGCAAAAAAGCTTCTCCAGCTGTCATGATCCTTAGCTGAGGTCATTTTTGGAGTCAAAGGCCTCTACACGGGCTAGCCATCATAGGTTTTGAATCTGTTTTAACTTTATCAAAAGAAAGGCAAAAACTTAACAAGATTACCTTTTCAATTGAACCCTTCAGTCGATGAAGGGCTTCTTCTTCTTTGATTATCGCTACAGCCCGGGTGGACCTGGGCCTCAACCAACATGCCTCTCCATCCAGCACGATCTTTCGCCAGCTGCCTCCAGCTGCGCACACCAAGTTGGTTGAGGTCCTTTTCTACTTGTGTGCGCCATCTCGTGCGAGACGTCCTCTGTTGCGCTGTCCCAATGGCTCGGTGTCGCAGACTCTTCGGGCCGGAGCTGTGGTGTCCATCCGCTCTACATGACCTTGCCATCTTAAGCGTTGGATCCGAAGACGCTTAACTAGGTGCATGCCGCTGTACAGGCCGTACAGTTCGTGGTTGAACCTTCTCCTCCAAACGCCATCAACGCAAACAGGACCAAGGATCGCACGCAGAACTTTTCTCTCAAAACACCCAAGAGCTTCTTCATCCGCTTTCAATAGCGTCCATTTCTCTGCGCCATAGAGCAGGACTGGGATGATCGGGGTTTTATACAAGGTCAGTTTGGTGGTTCGAGAGATGGCTCTGTTACTCAATTGACTCTTGAGCCCAAAGAAACAGCGATTGGCAAGAGTAATTCTGCGCTTTATCTCGGTACTGGTGTTGTTGTCCCTATTTACTCCGGAGCCGAGATAGACGAAGTACTTGACTACCTCAAAGCTTCTGCTGCCTAATATGACGGTCTGTCCGAGACGTCGATGTTGTGCGTCCTTCCGTGATGACAGCACGTACTTTGTTTTGCCCTGGTTTATCGCTAGACCCATTTTAGCCGCTTCCGCTTCAATGCCAGCAAACGCCTCACTGAGGGCTCGCTTTGTTCGTGCAATCACGTCAATGTCGTCCGCGTAAGCAAGCAGTTGAACGGACTTTTGGAAGATCCTGCCTCGGGTGTTTACGTTTGAGTTTCGCACGATCTTCTCAAGTATGATGTTAAAGAAGTCACATGACAGCGTGTCGCCTTGCCTAAAACCGTTTTTAACATTGAAGATCTCGGTGAGTTAGTTACCGACCTTGATGGAGCAGCGAGAGTCCTCCATCGTCAGCCTGCACAGCCTGACGAGTTTGGCAGGAATGTCAAAACTGGACATGACGCTGTATAGCTCGTCTCTATGCACGCTGTCATATGCGGCCTTGAAATCGACAAATAGGTGGTGGGTGTCGATCTGCATCTCTTGAGTCTTTTCCAGCATCTGCCGAAGTGTAAATTGTTGGTGTTTTGTGGACTGGAACTGCCTTGATAAGGACCTATCAGGTTGTTGACAAATGATTTCAGGCGTTCACACAAAACGGTAGAGTGTATCTTGTACGCGAGGTTAAGGAGGCTGATCCCTCGATAGTTGGCGCAGTCAAAGGGGTCTCCTTTCTTGCCGACCGGACAAACGACGCTGAGATTCCACTCGTCGGGCATGATTTTCTCCATATCTTGCAGATGAGCTGATGCATGCGCCCAACCAGGTGCGACTGCTTTAAACAGTTCCGCGGACAGTCGGTTTCCTCGAGCCGCTTTGTTAGACTCTAGTCTCGATATTGCTATCTTGACTTCGTCTTAGTCGCGGGGACGGAATTCGTGTTCATCATCGTCCAAATTGAGTGAACAATCCTGCTTAACAGCGGAATTTGTGTCGTCATCGCCGTTATGGAGTCTGCAGAAATGGTTTCTACATACCCTCAGCATCGACTGTGACTCTACTACGATGTTTCATTGATCATCCTTACTAGCTTCGGTTCGGACTTTATAACCTTTACCCTGGGTTGGTGTTCTTACCTTGGGAATGATCCGAGTCAATGACGATCTCTCGGAATGTTTGGACGACGGATTGTCTGAAGTGGATGCCATTTTCATTAACCTGGTTGACGGTCAGGAGACATATCGCTTTCTGATTGCAGTGGTGAGGGAACCACGTACTGGGTACAGAGAGGTCACGCCTCTTGTCTAAATTCAACAAGCTGTCCAAAAAGTACGGTTTCGGGTGTATTGTTTTACGTTGATACCTCCTCCAACGGCTATGGACTATGGTTTAGCTGTGACATGGATCGAATGTTCTCACACATTAGCCTGATATTCTCGAGAGTACCCGTGATACGCATGGCCTAGGAATGCTCAAGGGATTCTGTTTAGATCTGCCTCGAGCAACAAACCCTTATCCGGAAAAAACGCTACCTTCGCTCTCGGCAGTAATCGGCGGAGTATGCGTTGCAGCTTGTTATCCTTATTGCGCCCGGTTTATCCCATGGCATCCCCTGAATGGCGATGATGAAAACCACAAGTATATTAGCAAGGCACGCCTGAATCGCGCCTCAAGAAAATAAGCCTGTGCCAAGACAAAGTATGTCGTCTGCTAGCACATTGAAAGGAAAAATTAAGACATTTTTTCATAAGCAGTACGTCTTTAAGATTAACTCCAACCATGGATTCAAGACGGAAAAGAAATCTCACTCCTTTTACAGCTGACCACCCTCTCTCTACACCAGGCTGCAGAGAATGTGTAACTTCCCATCCCTCAAACATTTATTCCACAGGACTCCCAGAATCTATGATTAGGGGAACCAAAAAAGGCAATTCATCTGCAACTGGGCCTCTCGGTGCATGTCCTTGGCGCGACCTCCCTCCCATGGAGAAAACCCATTACCTACACCCTCACTTTCCATCGAACTCATAGCAGAATACAATGAAAGTGGCGAATGTTTCTTAATAAATTTGCCAATAGCGCCGCAACGCAATGCGAAGTTGGAAAAGTTCTTTACGAGTTCTTGACCTCCTCCCCGAGTCACGTACCGCATTTGATAACCACTTAAATCAATCAATTCTCCTCGCTGCATAGCTGCTCGCCACCAGTTGATGGTCGCGGGGGACGGAGTCACTGTGTGATCGCAGATAAATTTCATATTCTGTGCACAGCACAGCGCACCCCTGCTCAACCCTCGTTCGGCGAGCACGTAAGAAGTCAACTCGACCCCATTCCCCGGGCTTTCACTGTGTGTGTCCTCGCAGAGACCCCAAGCGCACTGTTGTTATGCGCCCTCTTAAGCTAAATTAATCGCCCATGACAGGTCGGTCTAAGTCCGACCATTCGTCTCGTCCGCAATCGCCGCAAAAATATCAGAGACCGGTCCATTAGAGCGTGTGGTAGCTGAGAATGATGGGGAACACATCAGAAGGGTTATGTGGGTGAATTGACGACCTGTGCTGACGGGGGTGGGTACTCGATGAGTCACTGGCACTGGAACGGGAGTAGATTATGATAAGCAGGTTGAAGAGTTTCGTTAATTCAGAAACCTAATTTCTGTGTAATCGCATCTAGGGGGAACTAAGCGAGGGTTTCGAGGGCTGGGACTATTGAGGGGGACGACATTGATGACGGATAGTCAGTCAAGTGTTTAGTAGAGGGGTACCTACCTACCTTGTTTTTTATTTTTCATTTTCGAAATGTCGTGCAAAGTTTGCAAAAAAATGAGTTGATAGATCGGAAATTTAAGTTAAATGCTCCGATTGTCAATCTTTCACGCTTCATGTGCAAAATTAGAGCCCAGTGACCTGGCGTACGTGAAAGAAAATAACAAACATTTTCGCTGCACCAGCTGTACGGTGCACCGCAGTGGATCTCTTTCGGGCACTTCAGTTCCATCTTGTTCCGGTGTAGCATTGAAAAATGCAACGAAACTGGCGGAAAATTCTCTTACATCACCCTGGGAGAACGTTTCACATAACACTGATGTCGCAACAGCAGAGAACTTGGTGATAATTCGAAGAGATATATTGAAGATGAAGGAATTGCAGAAACGTCAAATAGAGGATCTTCTCATTAAAAATAACTTCTTTGAAGAGGGAATTACGTCGCTGGAGAACACCGTAAATAGGCTAGAACAACAACTACTAGCTAACGCAATTGAAATTTTCAACGTTCCTCACACACCCATCATCTCTGATACCGATATTGCTCTAAAAGCTCTGCGTGAAGGTCTGCATGCTGATGTTATTCACGAGAAGATCGTGCTGAACTCAAATGTCCGCATATGCCTATGACATTAACATCATCGGAAGAACACAACGGGCTGTCAGTGAGGCGCTTGTGAGCATCGAGAAAGAAGCGGCCAAGATCGGGCTTGTTGTTAATGAGGGTAAAACGAAGTATATGCTGTCTACGAAAAAGGTCCACCAACACCTGCGTCTTGGACAAAACGTCACTATAGACAGCTATGACTTTGAAGTAGTGAAAGACTTTGTCTAACTAGGCTCCCAAGTTAATACAAGCAATGACATCACCGCGGAGATAAAACAGAGAACCACGCTGGCCAATCGCTGCATTTTCGCACTCGGAAGGCCACTGAGGAATAAAGCCATCTCTCGAAGAACCAATATATCCCTTTATAAGACCTTGATAGCCCCAGTCCTGCTGTATGGCGCAGAAGCATGGACACTAACTAAAGCGAACGAGGATATTCTTGGTCACTTGGTGAGAAAAGTCCTCCGAATCATCTTCGGTCCCGCGAATCTCTCGTCTCAGATTGATAGGTCACGTCGAGCAAATGGACACCAATGCTCCGGCCCGGAAAGCATTCGGCTACAACCCCGAGGGACAACGCGCTAAAGAAGACCACGCTAACGGTGGCGCACGCAGCTAGAAGGGGACGTAAGTAAGTTGATCGTGCGTGGCTGGAAGCAACTAGCACATGACCGAGCTAGATGGAGAGGCATGTTGGCTGAGGCCCAGGTTTACCCCGGACTGTAGCGCTGTAGCGAATTCAATTTTAGGTTGTTCATCTGACTGGATAACTAGGTCCATTTCACAGTCTGATGCTATTTCCTTCCTTGCATTACAAATACTTCTGCTCGATGTTAAACTGCTCCTCATCCTACCCTTGGTTCTTCATTCTCTTATACTTTTATAATAAAATTAAAGTGAATTCTCAAGGTTTGCAAGAATATGGGTTGAGTACCATATGTAACATATAACTGGGGGTATTTGTCGGTAACCGGAAGCGGAAGCGGCTAAAATGGGTCCAGCGGTAAACCAGGGCAAAACAAAGTACATGCTGTCATCACGAAAGGACGCACAACATAGACGTCTCGGACAGAGCGTCATATTAGGCAGCAGAAACTTTGAGGTAGTCAAGAACTTCGTGTACTTAGGCTCTGGAGTGAATAGGGACAACAACACCAGTACCGAGATCAAGCGCAGAATTACTCTTGCCAATCGCTGCTTCTTTGGGCTCAGAGGCAATTGAGCAACAGAGCCATCTCTCGAAAGACCAAATTGACCTTGTATAAAACCTTGATCATCCCAGTCATGCTCTATGAAGAAGAAAAGAAAGAAAGCAGAAACATGGACGCTATTGAAAGCGGATGAAGAAGCTCTTGGTTGTTTTGAGAGAAAAGTTCTGCGTACGATCTTCGAGTTGATGGCGTCTGGTGGAGAAGGTTCAACCACGATCTGTATGGGCTGTACAGCGGCATGCACCTAGTTAAGCGTCTTCGGATCCAATGCTTAAGATGGCTAGGTCATGTAGAATGGATGGACACCACAGCTCGGCGCAACAGAGGACGTCCTCGCACAAGATGGCGCACACAAGTGGAACAGGACCTCAAGCAACTTGGTGTGCGCAGCTGGAGGCAGCTTGGGAAAGATCGTGCTGGCTGGAGAGCCATGTTGATTGAGGCCCAGGTCCACCCCGGACTGTAGCGCCAATCATAGAAGAAGACGATTTGTCGGCAACCGCAACCATCCTCTTTAAAAAGTTTTTAAAGAACTTTTCAACGGCATCATGTGGTCCATATTCCCGTAACTGACCTTCGTAGAGTAGGACTGATGTAGCAGTTTAACAAATATTGGTTGCTTTGCGCTATGCGAAATGTGGTTGTTACTAATGCAACGGTCCCATATCGATGAAGTAGCTGGCTTAGCATTCCTAATTTTTCTTCAAGGTGTCTGCTTACATTTAAGTTTGCTGTTACTAACATGCCCAGATATTTGTACATGCGCACGATTTCAACTGATTCACCAGTAAATCGCCAACTTTCCACAGGAGAGTAACTCCCACATCCTTCTGTAATCACCATGATTTTTGATTTCTGTAAGTTGACTGTTAGATTCCAAGTATTACAGTACCCGTCAAGCCTGTTAATCATCCGTTGAAGACCTTCTACTGAGTCACTCGGAAAAGCAATGTCATCTACATACATCAACACCAAAATGTTTACTCCGCAGTAGTTAATCCCTCATTGTACTCCATCAGTTATATCATTAACATAGAGTGTGAAAAGTAATGCACTGAGTAAGCACCCTTTCTTAACTCCGATTGAAGTCTAGATTCATCTGAAGTTAGATCGGCATACCAGACAATTGATATAGTGCTCTCAAGAGTCATATATGTACTTCATCTGGTTGGGTTTTTGTTCAGTTCAGGTTTATTGGGTCTTGTTCATATTCGCTTTCTTATTCAATCTTCTCTAAACGTTTCTACTAAACCGTGCATAGAACAAATTTGGTGAAGAAAGTGATTTCCTGGTTCACAACAGGTAGTGGCACTTATTGATACCGGTGGGTAATTAATGCAAGAGTTGGGGACCCGATTTGTTGCAAGTGGCGCTGACATTCTCCGGGCATGCTATCAACCTTTTAAATAATTCTGCGGACTGTATGTTAAGACACATGATTTATGACGACAGAATGTAAATCATGGAGCTATAATAATAATTATATGGGTGGCGCTGCAGTCCGTAGAGGGCCAGAGCCAAAATTCTCAGCAACCAGTCGTGCGTGGTATTGCCCTCGCGAGTGGATGGGACCCACAGTTTTGTGCCGACTCCGAACGGCCAAGTTTGAGAAGCTTTTTTTAGACAGAAGTACTTTTTGAGCATTGTTAGTGACTCGAAAAAGGTGGGGCCGTGAACATTATTTTTGTCGCACAGACCACGGATCGACCCTACGACGTCAAGGTTGGGGTCGACGCACGTACCCACAACGCCACGGACCACCACGTCATGCAGCAATGCGTTTCCAAATTATGTTCTCCACACTGAAGGCTACAGACAGAAGTGCTGGTTACAAATGGCGAAAAGGGCGCGTTGTTTAAGTGCGGAGCAATAACCTTCAAGCTCATCGCTTGTTTTTATCTAAATCGTTATCGAATGACTGAATTTTCAGTGTTTGGAAAATCTCACTCATTTTCATAAACTTGCGAGTTTTACCACCGCAGACATGTGCCAGACTAATATTCGCGACCGCACAAGGCATCGAGTCAACAGACAAATAAAAACCAAATTCTAATGACAACCAAACATCGTCATCTGCTCCGGTTTCAGACAGCGTCGCTCTTTGACTTTGTGTGAACAGCTGTCGTCCAACTGCTCACATCAGAAAATGAAAATTGGCTGTCAGGGAAGAAAATCGATTCAAACTAGCAAGTAATTAAAATAACGAGACTATGGTGCAACCAAGGGAAAACGCAGCAACCACCAGAAGAGAGTATAACGTCGTGAATAGATACAGCTCTTTGGCTTAGGACTCAGGTCACTCCTATGTTCCCAAATCAGAGACTATAGGGAAACTTTTGGGGTGCAGTAAAATTAGGTAAAGTTTAAATTTGGGCCAGCGCAGACTCTTTGTGTTACCACCTGAATTGGGTCGATTCTACCACTTTGTGTTTTTAAGAAAGCGATATGCTGAGCTACTTTGCTCGGCCATCCGTTTCAACGCCTTTCTTTTACCTTCTTCCTGGTCTCTTACAAATGTCGTGGTAGTTAATTGTGTTGTATTATGGTTTCGTCGATGGGAAAGGCTTTCGGCTGGCCAACAGATTTGGTAACAATTTCGTCGTGGGTGGTGGAAATTGTGGTAGCGCTTGACGCGGGAGGCAGCTGGAACGCTGCCCAATGGCGATTTGTGCGAATGGGTAAAGAGAGCCACAATTTACTAGCGAAGAGGGCGTACCAACTAGGGAGTTCAGTCGAAGCCTGAAACCGGTTGTGGGTACAGCGTGCAAGCGATAGCCACTTTGAAGTGTAGGTCTTACTTACTTATCAGGCAGACGAACCATGAAGGGTCTGAGCCTGAGCAATTGCTGCCTTCCATCGGTGACGGTCCTGGGCACACTGCTTCCAGTCATCAAGGCCAAGCTGTCTTACATCCGCGATGATTTGGTCTTTGTACCGGAGATTCGGTCTTCCTCTCCTTCTCGAACCAGGAGGCTCGGATTCGAAGACCCTCTTCGCTGCAGCGTTGTTGTCCATTCGCTCGATGTGGCCGAGCCAGTGTAGTCGACGGATTTTTGCCTTCCGGACTACATCCACATCCTTGTACAGCTCGTAGAATTCGCGGTTGTGTCTTCTCCTCCATTCGCCTTCCTTGCAGACGAGACCATATGTCCGACGTAGAATTTTTCTTTCAAAGGCACCAAGAATCAGCTCTGCAGCCTTACTTAATGTCCAGCTTTCGGCTCCATAGAGTAGGACTGGCACGATAAGGGTGGCACTTCGAGTGAAGTGTAGTTCAGACACCACGAAATTCGAAAATAATATTCTAATTAGTGATAGGCAGCAGCTGAGTTTTGAAACCGGTAAAGTGTGCTACGTTTGGTTGTTGTTTTGTGTGTGACGTTTATCTTCGGGGAGGAACAACACCCGATTACGAGCAAACAAGGTAACGTAGAACGGCCGAGCAGAGGCACTGCTGCGACTCACACAGCACAACACAGCAGAGGCTCTACATCCGGCACATACGACGCCTATGAACCGCGAGGACAGCCAGCTATGTGTACTCGTAATCCGCCCGAGACATTGCGACCATGTCATACATAATCGAAGTAAGGGTTATGCTGATACTGCAACAAGCGGCTCGAAGATCTTCGGTTCGAATTCGAAAAAAACAATTATTTGCGAAAATTCACTCCCAGATTATCCGACATTTTTCAACCTTCCAACAAAACTGTCTCCTTAATATCGCCTACAAGATCTTCTCTGTCGTTATGTGTGAATTTGCGAATAGATACCAGACAGGCATCTTACTTGTAAATAAACAGGACACTACCTAAACCCATTCACAAACAGTGATCTACCTTCATTGTATTCATGAACTCAAATTAGAAGCAGACAGACAACTAAAGCTGAAATTGTATCTGTAGCCGTGTTCCATTTACTTACGTTAAGTTCCGCTCAGTTTTTCTTACTTACAGAAGTCAAGTGCTCGCTGTGTACCAAAGCAATAGCTGCTGTTTGAATATATTATTTTTACAAATTTAATCAAGAAAGGAGTCAACACTGTAATCAGAAAATGGATACACGTCATACCATCAAGGGTTGTCTTCCAGGCTGTGTGCTCAGGGTTGCCACATGGAAAAAAATGTGTGTCCAAAGTCGGAAATCAAAATGACCAAATATAGCTTATAATGACCAAAATATTTTTTCACAGCATTTGGAAATCAGTTCGCAGACAGTATAAGTTATGACTATTCTTCTCGTCTTGAAGCTCTTTGGCCAGCATTATATTAATAATGGTGTCAAAATTAAGTCTATTCCTTAGTTTAGTCTTAATTGAATGTAAAAAAAATGTTGTAATCCGCTACAATCGCAGCGGACTGCTAGGCTCTTTGCCGACCGAGTCACCCAGAAAATTTCGACGCCGTCTGCACAAACCATGAAGTCGTTGTCAAAAAGCCATCAAAGAAGCTGCAACTGATGTGCTGGGTTTTACGACACCACCTAGAAGGAACCCATGGTTTGACGACGAGTGCAGGCAGGCACATGCAGCCAAACTGGATGCCTACAAGGCAACGCTGCATCGAACAACGACGGCTGTTCGTGAGCTCTACGAACAGAAGTGAAGGGAAGAGACCCGGCTTCTCAGAAGCAAAAAGAAAGAACATGAGAAGCGCGCGGTCGAGGAGATGGAGAGGTGTTATGGCAGGAATGACGTCCGAAAGTTTTATCAAAGGGTAAAACAATTATCCAATGGATATAAAACTCGGACAGAAGCCTGTCGGGATGGAAATGGACATCTGGTAGTAGAGTCGCAGTCGATACTGAGAATCTGGAAAGATCATTTCTGTAGACTGTTAAACGGCGATGAGGTCCAAAATACCGCTGTCAGGCAGAATGTTCCACTCAATCTGGACGATTACAGACGCGAATACCGTCCCCCAGACTTAGACGAGGTCAAGGTAGCAATATCAGGACTGAAGTCTAACAAAGCTGCTGGAGCGGACGGTTTGCCCGCTGAAATATTTAAGGCAGCTGGAGATGATCTGGTAGGGCGCATGCACCAGGTCATCCGCAAGATATGGTCTGAGGAAAGCATGCCCGACGAGTGGAATCTCAGCGTCGTTTGCCCGATCCACAAAAAAGGAGACCCCTTCAACTGCGCCAACTATCGAGGGATCAGTCTTCTTAACATCGCGTATAAGATCTTCTCTGCCGTTTTGTGTACCCGCCTGAAGCCGTTCATTAATATTCTGATAGGTCCATATCAGTGTGGCTTCAGGCCAGGAAAGTCCATAACAGACCAAATCTTCACACTACGGCAGAACCAAAGAAATGCAAATCGACACTCACCATCTGTTCGTCGATTTCAAGGCCGCATATGACAGCGTGCATAGAGACGAGCTATACAACGCCATGTCTAATTTTGACATTCCTGCCAAGCTCGTCAGGTTGTGCAGAATGACGATGGAGAAATCTGGCAGTTCCATCAAGGTCGCTAACGAACTCACCGAGACCTTTAATGACAAAAAAGGTCTTAGGCAAGGCGACGCGCTGTCATGTGACTTTTTCAACATTGTACTTGAGAAGGTCGTGCAAAACTCACAAAATACTAGAGGCACTATCCTTCAGAAGTCCGTGCAATTGTTAGCATAAGCCGATGACATTGACGTGATTGGCCGAACTCAGCGAGCCGTCAAACGGAAGCAGCAAAAATGGTTTTAGCGGTGAATGAGGGCAAAACAAAGTATATGCTGTCATCAAGAAAGGACACACGACATCGACGACTCGGTCAGAACGTCACCATAGGCAGCTACAACTTCGAGGTGATCTCGTCGACGTCTACTATGGCACCCTAGTTAATAGTAAGAACAAAATCAATACCGAGATTGAACGCAGAATAACTCTTGCCAACCGCTGTTTCTTTGGGCTCAAGAGGCAATTAGTAGTAGAGCTCTCTCTCGATGGACCAAGCTAACCAAGCCTGATCATCCCCGTCCTGCTATATGGCGCAGAAGCCTAGAATATCTCAAGAGCGTATAAAGAAGTTCTTAGCGTCTTTGAGAGAAAAGTTTTGCGTGCGACTTTTGGTCCTGTTTATGTTGATGGGATCTGGAGGAAAAGATTCAACCGTGAACTATTGAACAGCGACATGAGTTTAGTCCGGCGTCTACGGACTCACGTCTACGGTGGGCTTCATGTAGACCGCATGGACAACACTGCTCCAGCCCGAAGAGTCTTCGATGCCGAGCCGTTATGACAGCGCAAAAGAGGATGTCTTCGCACGAGGTGGCGCACACAAGTGGAGAAGGACCTCAACCAACTTGGAGTGCGAAATTGGAGGCAGCTGGCTAAGGATCGTTCTAGCCGGAGAGGATTGTTGACCGAGGACCAGGTTCACCCCGGACTGTAGCGCCACTTGAAGAAGAAGAACAAACTCCTTTAGAAGGTTCGGGCATTAGCACCTGCATAGAATTATGCGCTTCACCAATCTTAAAAAAAAGGACAGCACTGAACGGCTAATATACAACAGCAAGTCGGAAACCATTATAAATAAAAGTCAACAGCTCATTATACGTTATTTGAGCTGCCATTGGTCAACGACAGCAGAACGGTGAGTAAAGGTCGATTTATTACGCTTTCAGGATACTAACCGACTGTGAAAAACGCTGAAATGGAAGCCTAAGCTCTCACCTGGGCCAAGATTTCCTTATCGACATAATATTTTAACTTGTTGAAGACAATATCATCAGCAAACATGAAAGCTGGTATTTTGGCTTGATTTATCTCGATTCCGCCTCTAACGTGGTCTGTTATATTGTCTATATATAGAATGAATAAAAGTGTACTCAGCACGCATCCCTGCTTCACTCTCATAGTTGTGCTAAGCTCCCCTCTGATAGATTGTTTCCATTCCAAACATAGGCTGAGTTATTTTTCTACAAAGTTCTCAATACTCGAATGACTTTTGTTGAGATTCCGTGACCGTATGGCTTTTAAAAAGGGTTTCAAGAGGCATAGAGTAAAAAACAGCGCGAAAGTCGACGAAAAAGGAACATAACTTTTTTTTTTGACTACTTTCTTTTTTGACTCTTTTACTGATTTTTCTTCCGAAAGTTGGTACGTGTGCTTACGTGCATTGCAATAAATGTCAAAAATAAGTGAAATTTAATTCTCAAAAGCAAAGAAAATGCACAAATAATGGATAGCCAAACAAGTAATATGAACGATTTTTTTTTATAATTTGCGTGTGCTCAAGGGGTTATTTATACCCTTAATTGTCCGGGGTCAAGACACAACACGGGCCGAAGGTATAGAGGGAGAGAGAGAGGAGGTACCTGTGCACGTTGGTCTTAAACATCTGCGGATTGTAATCTATGGAAAATATTGAGCTGGGAAGAGCATTCCATATTCGTGTGGTGCAGCTAAGAATGAGTCTCTAAATTTCACTGTGCGTCCGAAAGTAGGCTTAAGGGTAAACTGATGAGCATTCCTGGCGAGACATGTATTGCGGGTAAATTCAAGAAGAGGAGGAATGCAGTTGGCTAGCTCACTTGAGCATCGTTTGTAGAAGTAACGATAAAACACGGACAAAGAAGACACGGTACGCCGATGTTCAAGCGAGTCTAATGAACCCGCGATATCGTTTTATCGCTCGCTTTTGGATTCTATCTAGTTGGTGCAGGGTGGTCTTGGGGGCACCAGACCAGATATGACTCAAGCTTAGGGCGAATATACGCCATATAGATTAGATCCAAATCAGAGGGAGTGAAGTATTTCTTGCATCGATTAAGGAAACCTAAACATTTCGCAGTATTTTTGGCGACTCGAATATATGATCGTTCCAACTAAGTGTTGTGTTGATGCACATACCAAGGATGGAAAGTTTTCCAGTTTCGTCGATACAAGCGCCATTCATGAATAATGGTTGATTAACAGGGGTTTTTAGAGACAGCAGACAGCATTGAGTTTTGGAAGTATTGAATTCCACTCTGTTGTTCTTACCCCAGTTAATTACGCTGATCGGAATTCAATGTGCTTGACATACGCTGCCGTTCCAATACTACGTCCGAAGGGCAGGGTCGTGAATTTTGGAACGAATATGAAAAGCTGAGGGTGCTGTCTTCAGCGAAGGAATGGATTGGATTAGAATAATAAAATTTGATATTTTATAAATTTGCACAAGTAACATCAACAACTAAACACCTATAAGTGTTAGTTTTCTCTGGTGCCATATATGCTTTCGAGGTTTCAACGCGTCCTAGCAATTGATGACACTGAAATTTTACTGAGTAGTTCTTACTCAGTAAGTTGTGTTGTTGTTGCTTCACGTGTACATTTTTACTGATCTGAGTAGTCGAAAAAAACACGCTTTATGTTTTCTCTTGTATAATTGCCGCTTTGTTCACAAGTGCGAATATTTGATCTAAACGTGAACAGTTATGCCGGAAACCGTTCTGTAATTCGCGTAGGATCTTCTTGTTTTCAAGCCACTGAGTAGTTCTATTAAAAAAGACTCCAGCAAACACCTTAGTTGATATATTGATATGCCACGGTAATTAGATGGGTTGTTGTAGTCTCCTTTTTGTGCAAGGGAAAGATTATCGACTTTTGGAAACATTGTGCAACATGAGCAGTTTCAAATATTTGGTAAAACTCCCGAGTAAGTACTAAAAGGAATTCAGACTTAGAATTTTTATAAAATTCGAAAGAAATCCGGTCGGTGCCAGGAGTTCTATTTTTCGTGGTGCTCGCTATGACCTATTGTATTTCAGCCTCGGTAAGAGCCGCATCAAGAAATTCATCAACGTGTATTGGGGGTGCATACTGGAAAGGTGGTGAGATTTGCGCTGCATTTAGAAGTGATTCAAAGGGTTCTTTTAAATGTTAATTGCACGATTGGATTTCTTTTCCCCTTTATTACTTTAGCTGCTTTCCTGAAGTCAGCTGATGTCCTCGCTCTGCTTAGTAGCGCAATCTTCTTGTCAAAAGTTAGCTTTTTTGCACGGCAAAGTGTATTAAAACTTTGTTTTGCTGCTGAGTAAAGGACTTTGAAATAATTGTTGTCGGTCGTCCGACATGTATCTAGCCCGCATACATTCATTGTTGAACCAGTTTTGCTTGTTCATTTAGTTGCTTCGTCCAGATGGCGGATTCAACGAGGCGGATTTCTAAATATCATTGCTAGGTTCTCCATACGTTGTGGCATAGCAGCTTCTCTTAAATTTCGAGGTCTATGTTAAGTTTTGCTTTGTCCAGCAGTTCATCTTTCCATCTCAGCTTAGGTAATAGTTCGAGACAAGTGGTGTTTGCTGCATTCACGTTACGCTTACCTTAAACGAGATTCTAAGGGCATGTAGTCTGAAAACGACAGATGATCATTTATAAAAATGAGGAAGAGTGTTGGAGACAGAACTGAGCCTTGGAAGACAACAATCACCAACGAAATTTCCCTCCGGCACTATGTACATAAACTCATTTACTCCATATCTTTTGGTGGTGGTAGTTTTTGTGTGGTTTTATTATAGCTACTACTCCGAATGGCGTTCAATTATTTCTCACAGAGGGCGCTCATTTATAGATGGTATGTGTCCACGTCACAATATGATTGT
Source organism: Eristalis arbustorum (assembly GCA_916610145.1). Lineage (NCBI taxonomy): Eukaryota > Metazoa > Arthropoda > Insecta > Diptera > Syrphidae > Eristalis > Eristalis arbustorum. The sequence continues at coordinate 88,827,782 of OU744316.1, read as the reverse complement.
GGCCGCTTCATTGACTGCTAGAATAAGCACTTAGAGTACTTAGTAAGGTAAAGGTAAGGAATTCTGATAGAGCAGTACATGTTTTACATTGTAAATGAACGCATGTATCTGCACCTTTTAGCATCTCGTGAGTCACCAGCCTGTCATACAAGGAACAAATCAACAATGGCAAATAATGCCATCGCCAATGACAGAAATCACATTTTGATTTCTCAAGAAGATCTCCACGGTATCTTTAACTCGCTGAAGAAGAAAAAGTCAGTGGGAATCGATGGTATTCCGAATATTGTGCTTCGTCATCTTCCCACCGAAGCAGTGCAAATCTACACAACACTGTTTAACAATGCAAAACATTGTAAGACAGCTGTGGTGCAACCAATCCCTAAACGGGACAAAGATGGATCTATCCCGACTAACCTTCGGTCGATCAGTCTTCTTCCTTGCATAAGCAATGTTTTTGAAAAGATAGTCATTCGAGTTCTGAAACAATGGGTTGAGGAAAATAATATCATACCGGACAACCAGTTCGGATTCAGGGCGGGGCATGAAACCATACATGCCGCGTCGAAACTAGTGCCCGACATTCAATGGAATAAAGACAAGAAACAATGCACGGGTGCCTGCCTGATTGACTTGGAGAAAGCGTTCGACACCGTTTGGTTGGAGGGCCTCTTCCTCAAGCTGATCAGGCTCGGCATAAGTAAACCATTGCTATACATGATCTATGACATGATAACAGGTAGAAAGTTGTTGCTTTGACATCAAAAACGGTCTGCAACAGGGAGCGGCTAGTCGTTCGCCGATCCTGTTTTCAATATTCACTGCAGATCTGATAGGTTCAATGCCGCTCTTAATTGCGCACTCCGACGATTTAGTGGCGTACAGATCAGGTCCGAAGGTCGAAGAAATAAATATCTTGTTGCAAGGTGACTTCGAACAAATTCAGCGAGAAGGATTTGAGAAGGCATATTGCATGAGCTATGACTTCGTCCAACAGATCTTTGGGGCTTACTACCCCAACGTTATGTACCTTACCGGCTTTATTCCTCCCGAGGTGTTCCTCTATCTCGACACAATTGGCCTAATACAGGATCCATACGGATGCCCTGTAATCTTCCACGTCGTACGCCGATCCAGTAGACAGGCGACTCCAATACGAACGGGATGTCGCACGCAGTCGCGAGAATCTCCTCCGGTTCAGCAGAGCGATCTCTGCTCGAGACAGGAGAGAGTCTGCCAAAGAACGGCAAATTTACTGGTGGTTACACCAAACTAGTCCCCGCCGCCGCTGGCTGTTCTAAATGACTCGGTAGTTGACCATGGTGGACAACTTACATAGATTTAAGGTAGTCGTAAAAAAAATACTCACGCAACCAATCACCACAGAGGAAGGTGCCCATCGCTGTTCGTCGCCTCTTCTTGCAAATAAATCACAACTCATTTCTTTCAAAATAATAAATAATTTATTGATTCTTATTTCTTTTTTCAACCTTAACATAGTTTTAATATTAAATTCTCTCTATTTCCTGCAGATAAGTATTCGCTAAACGGAAGGATACATGGACTCGTGGACTCATGGATCACCCCGGTACACAAGCACACTCTTAAGACAAGATCAATTACGACTACAAATGCATAAAGAAGTGATTTGCTTTACAAATACGTAAGTATAGTATATTATTTACAAGATTCATAGATCTACGTGCGTCCTGCCGCACGACTCCTCTGGAGGCCTACAACCTGCTATTTACAGTACAAATCTCAGTCGTATTTGCTTGAGGCTCTGTTGCGTGCCACAGTTCGGCCGCACTGTGGCGCCGGTGTATAAAGTCTAAAATGTCTGGTAAATGGTTTTGAAAAGTTCCTGTATAACCACGGCACCTGGACGCGGACCGTGGTGCACATTAAGTCTAATTGATGTTTTCACTGTCTTGTGGTCCTGATTTTGTTTGTTGGCTTTATTGTCGAAACATTTAAAAGGAAAAACAAAAAAATGCAAAAATTCTTTCGTTCTCTCGTTTGTTGGTGGTGGTTCTCTTTGTTGCTGGGCTACGTGGGTTGCTGTTCTGCTTGAAGGGACGCGTTGAATCTGATGAGGGGTTGGTGTGAAATTGAGTGTGTGTTTGTCGTTGGTTCGGACTTCAGCGAGCTCTTTTAATTGGTATGCGAAGGTGCTTGGAGCAGACTTGGATGGGCGTAGCATAGTGGTTCCAACCGCCTGCTACCCCAAGAACTCAATATTGGTGATGAGGCTACATGCACGAAAAATCGAGCGCGCTTTAAGACCCTAATGAGGAATCGCGATATACCGTGACTTAAGCTTGAACACTCAAAATTACATCTTCAGAGCGCCTTGGAAGGTTTATAAGTTAAAGAGAAGTTGAAGGGAACTTTCACCGTACATCGACTCTTAGGACAATCGGAATATTTTGTACAAGATAACAATTGATTACGAGATTTTCTGCCGGCTTATACAGAAGGCTTGAAGTAGCAATCTCAAGTCAACTTTAGGCTTAATGTTCCTTATTGATGTCAGAGTTGCATGATCATGATCATGTTCCGATAATTATGTTAATAAACCATACCACCATGCACGCATCGGAGTCGAATATACTATGACTCTTAAGTCGTGATAAAAGCTCAGAACAGTTGGAATGTTTTACCGCGACTTTGGGTTGTAAGGCACAACTACAACGACGTTTCTACTAGTACGACGACAAGATCAGGCTGACAATTTGTCTCAGGAACTTTCTGTTCACTCGTGGCACTAGTCTATGTATGATCAAGTTGATCAGGCTTTCGCAATCAAATGGTTACTACCAATAGCTTACCACAACATCAAGAACGTGCTTGAACTCCAGTAACTACTAGGTGGCTACAAATGTGTTATGCATAATTCTCTGTGTCCCAATCTATGATGACGATTGGGCACTGTCAGCGCAATTCCGTTTTAGTTTATCAGCTTTTATCAGTAACTCACATAATAACGACCGCTGGAGTAAGGATTAGTGGCGCAAGCTCAGCGCCTCTTCCTTGAGTATATTCATTAGCAGAATATGTAAATATTTTGAAAAGAGCTGCCTTGGGGTCATTTGTGGTTGCGCCGACTTCTGCACCTCATTTCACTCGGGATTCGCATTCACAAATTTATTGAGTCGCTACTGCGAGTGTACCTCTTAGGAACACAGCGTCGTAACGTTCGCCGGCTTAAGACGGTAGGTTTCCTGCAGCCGGTAGAGAACAGCAGCAAGCGCACCAAGAACGGATACCACGAATGCTGAGCCAATATCCACTTAGGACAGTAGCGCCACTCGTATGCAGCCAAGTGGAGAATCTGACCTTGTTGAGCTTGAACTTTCCTCCTCCACCTAGTTCTGTCGTCTTACAATCACTTTGAAATAACGACTGCCGTAAGAGGTATTCATATCGAAGATAGACATAACGATCATCCCCGATTTCTTTATTTATTCAATTTGCCACGTGACGCACTTTGGTAGGATCTGATCCGTGCAACCGCAAGAGTGGCGATGTCGAATAGTGCTACACAATGGCGCTACAGTCCGGGGTGGACCTAGGCCCCAACCAACAAGCGTCTACAGCCAGCTCGATCTTCAGCTAGCTGTCTCCAGTTTCGCACTCATAGTTGGTTGAGGTCCCTTTCTACTTGCGTGCGCCACCTGATTCGCGGTCTTCCTCTACTGCGCCGTCCCTCGGGAGTGTATTCGAAGACTTTTCAGGCCGGAGCATTGGTTTCCATCCGCTCTACATCACGTAGCCATCTCAATCGTTGGATCTTCACTCTTCTGGCTAAGTCGATGTCGCTGACAGCCCGTATAGTTCGTCATTATATCTTCTCCTCCACGCACCATCTATGCAGACGGGACCGAAAATCACCCGAAGAATTTTCCTCTCGAAGCAACCAAGAGCAGCTTCATTCGCTTTTGACAGAGTCCATGCCTCCGCGCAATATGGCGGGATTGGGACGATGAAGGTCTTGTTACCTTAGTTGTTCGAGAGGGGGCTTTGTTTAGCCCAAAGAAGCTGCGATTGGAGTTATTCTTCGTTTGATTTCAGCGCGGGTGTCATTGTCTGAATTGATTGCGGTGCCTAGGTAGACTAAGTTTTTGACTGCCTCAAGGTTATATCTGTCTGCTGTGACGTTCTGACCGAGATGTCGGATAATGGCCAAGCACTGGGCAAAATTTGGGAAATAGCCTCATTCAAGATTGAAAGATGCATCAGAATGAAATAATAATAAAATAAAATGTCAAGACTTGAAAACAATAGCCCATTAAAGACAGTCGAAATGTGGAAAAATGTGTTAATTTTTGTCTGTGCTTGCCGAACTGTTTGTGCTCAACTGAATATGAGTTTATCTCGCAGAGTTGCTGGTCTTTCTGTTAGTCTAACTAAGTAAGAGGAGTTTCCGGAAGACGAATTGTTCGTCCTATCTGCGCGGATGGCGAAAACACACACAGACAAGTCTGTGACCTGCACCAGGATGTGGATGTACTAAAATTCTGCAGCTGTGATGGCCGTCTAATTCCATCCTCCTGGTTGGTGAAAGACGGGAAGGCTGAACATAATGTTTAAAAAGCGAAGTCATCGCGGACGACAGACAGCTGGAAATTTTCACTGTTCGTCCTGTAGTTCAGGCTGAGAGTATCCTTACACTTCCCTCCGACATTTCATCTCTATAACCCTGCAAAATACCAGCATTTGTTGCACCGTTTTTAGCTTTCTTGGTAGTAACAAGTGAGGCCTGCCAGTAGGTTTGACAAGTCGTAGCTTCCATAATGAAGGGACAACGCAGACTATTGTGTTGAGCGCATTGACTAGTAGGGGAGACAAGGAGGAATGGGCATTGAGACTCGTTGCAATGAAAAAAGAAACAGTAGGTGGACACGATGATGTACCACTGGTCAGTTAAGTCCGCCAGCAGGCGTTTAGTATAGTTTTGGTCCTTGGTTGAACAGGACGACACACATTGATTTAACATATCGAACATTTTGTGTATGTTGAGTGACGTTGAATTGGTAAAATCTTAGGACACGGCGATCGCTCAGTCCATGCCTGGATATTCGTTAACCATTTCTCTCGTTGTGACCTGATTTGGTTCAGAGTGCACAGCATTGTTTCCACAGGTACGGCGCAACGAATTTCTATCGACAAGTTAAGCACCATCCCATGCAAGGTCTCGCTAATGCCTCTACCATGTCGTGGTAGTGCATTTTTTTACAGTAATCAACTCCTCCCCAGGCAATGGAAGAAGCAGATCCAGACATCAATGGCATTTATTTTCATCAGTGACCGGTGCCTGTAAATGTCTTTTATCGAGGACACCTTGGACTCAGTCAACAAGACAGCGACCAGCCCATCGCATGGCCATAGTGACTCAGTGTGCAGCTAGCGGTAACGAAAAAAGACTGGGTACGACGATACCCCTTGACCAATGGGATGCGATATACATTATATTGTGTTTAGGAGATGTTATCAAATGAACGTCAAGAGGGATGTTTTGTAAGACGCTGTAACACTTCAATACTGACTCCTCTGAGTTGTTGCCCACCATTGCAAGGGACAGCAATCAGTTCACCCAGAAACCAATCGAATTCATAAAGCTGGGTCCTACATGCATCCCCTTTCATACCAACCCCGAACCAGACTCAGACCAACGTCCTTCAAGCACTTTCTCAACCCACACACAACCCTAACTCATTTACTTTCCAAAATTAGACTAAACCACCGTGAAGTGGTTATCATACTTCCGACATGGCCAGCACGGTCTTCGGCCGCTCGACGATCACCACGCGTGCGGTCTTGTTCGACCGTCGCGACACCGTCAGCGACGTGGTCAGCGTCCGCATCGAATCACAGCTATTGTGCAGTCTCTGTCCAACGGTGTTGCAGCGGCCTTGCGAGGAGTTCGTGCGTCGGGTCTTGCAGCAGCACTGGAACCACTTGAACGGCGGGATGCGACTGAAACGACAAACGGACACAAAATTTACTTACGGAGGGCTGGACACCGGAGTTAGTGCAGCTGAGGGGTGTTAGCAGTCCGGCTGGCGGGGACAGGGAATTGAAACTCACCTCAATGTTCGGAAGATCTGCGTCGAGAACAAGCAGTAGATCAGCGGATTCGCGGCGCTGTTCAGTGGCGCCAGGCTCTGGATGAACGTCGCTATCGCGATGTTGGTCTGCGTCCGAGGGATGTGCCCGAAGACCTGCAGCAGATCGAAGACGATGTACGGCGACCAGCAGAGGATGAACACGATCACTATGACGAACGTCATCTTGACAGTCTTGACCTTCGCCCGCGGGATGATGCCCCGCGAACTGGCTCGGCGGGCTGCCGGGTTGGCATAGGCTGTCCGTTCTGCAAAGAGGACTCTCATTAGAAGCTCGTCGGGTGCGATGAGTGGGGTGACACTTACCAGCGGGAGCGAACATGGCCCCCTTCACCCAGATCGTGCGGACTATGACCGCGTAGCAGGCGGTGATGATGAGGGCGGGGAAGGCGAACAGCGTCGCCGAGACTAGACTCATGTAGACCTGCCACCGCCACGGCGATCCCAGCTCAATCCAGCACTGAGTCTGCCCTTGTATCAGCTTCTCCTCGTACAGCACCAGCATCGGGGCCGAGAACAGCGCGCTCACCACCCACGCACTGGCCACCAGGCGATGGGCTCTCTTCCCTAAAACGAGACCCGGTCAGCGAAAGTCCTCCCCCCGGGCGGCGTCGCTCATACTCACATGACTTCGAGAAGTTCATCGGATGCGTGATGGCGTCGTATCTGTCGATGCTCAGCGCCACCAGAACGTACGTCGACGCGTACGTCACGCAGACTTGTGAAAATCGAATGGCCTTGCAGGCGACATTGCCCGCCCGCCACGAGATCGTTATGCGCCAAATGATGTCCGTCAACACGTTCAGCAGGCCAACGGAGAGATCTGCCAAAAGAAGAGGGGTTTTTTCTCATTTCACACGAAGGACGATGGGTACTCACCAGCCAGGGCCAGCTGCTTGATGAAGAAATTCATGCGGGACTTGCGATTCTTGTTCATGAACATTGCGACCAGCACTGACGAATTGCCAAGGACGATGACGGTAAATAGAATCCATAGGACGGCGAATTGTTCGGTCTGCAAGGAGAGAAGTGGAAAGTGTTTAGCTTGAGGCGCTGATTTCTGCGTGGGAAAGCGAAATTAATTTCATTTCAAGGGGGAATCTCATTAAAAACGGCGAGGCACGGCCTTTGATTGGATTTGGCGGAGGACGTGCGGTTTTCCTTTCGATGGCGACAGGAAATGAAGTGTAATCGTGTGGCGGAATCGAACGAGACAGGTCGGTACGCGAAATGGACTGGAGGGAGAAGATTAGATTAGGAGACAGGAAGATAGCTGGCAAATCAATCGTTGGTGGTTGGCAAATGCTGTTCTTTTGTCTCCAAGAAGTCGTACCTTTGAAAGTGATGGGACACGGCAGACGATTGTGTTAGGCGTATTGACTAGTGGGAGAAACGAGGGATAGCACTTACGCCTACTCAGACTAGTTGTATTGAGAATAGAAACAGTAGGTGTCTAACTCTGGCAGTGTTTTCCAAGCGAATGTCTTGGAAATCAGAGAAATCACAGAGCAGTCTGTAAAATGCGTCTCTAAGGCCTCAATTGTGCATGCTGACCACACCACAAAGGACCGTTCCGTTCAATTTTAAAAAAGAAGCTCGTTAGGAGAGAGCATAGTACTCAGACTCGGATGCACGACACATCCGGAGACTGGTCGGAAGGCACTGTCTTTCGAAGGCTTCAAGTTGAATCACATTGGATCACTGTACCGGAGGATCGGTCTTCCTCTCCTCCTCGAACCAGGAGCCTCGGATTCGAAGACACTCTTTGCTGGAGCCTTGTTCTCCATTCCCTCGATGTGGCCGGATTTTTGCCTCCCAGACTACATCGACATCCTTGTACAGATCGTAGAGTTCGCGGTTGTGTCTTCTCCTCCATTCGCGTTCCTCCCAGACGGGACCATAAATCCGACGCAGAGTTTTTCTTTCGAAGGCACCAAGAATCAGCTCTGCAGCCTTACTTAATGTCCAGCTTTCGGCTCCGTAATGCAGGACTGGCAGGATAAGAGTTTTGTAGAGCATTAATTTGGTCATTCGAGTCAGGTGTTGGCTCGAACCCAGTTGTTTCGACAGACGGAAGTAGTATCGGTTGCCAAGGGCGATTCTACGTCGGATCTCCACTACGATGTCATTCGTGCAGTTTACGTTTGCCGCGAGGTAGACACACTCCTTTAATACCTCGAATTTGTAACATTTTGGCCTAGGTGGTGTGCGGCGGATCATTTATTGCTCGACAGCATATATTTGGTTTTGTCCTCGTTGAGATTTAGGCCAGCTCGTTTCGTCTGTTCCTCAATTCCTCGATTGCCGTGTAAGGGACCGCGCGATAATGTCGATGTCATCAGCGTATACCAACAACCGGACTGACTTGTATAAGTTAGTGTCTTCCATGTTAACAGCCGCCCGCTGCACTATCTTCTCCAGTACCAAATTGAAGAAATCACACGACAGCGCATCCCCTTGCCGGTGCAGGTCTTGAACAGTTCAGAGGTTTTTGAACCGAACTGCTCGGTGCATGGCGCATGTTATTTTTCAATTATCCCGGGATCCCGAATTTGACCACCGCTTCGAAAAGCTCCGTGCTATGAATGCTGTCATATGTGAATTTAAAGTCGATGAAAGGGTGGTGAGTATCGACTTGAAAATCGCTGGGCTTCTCCAGGATCTGCCTTAGTGTAAATATTTGGTCTATGGCCGATTTACCGGAGACCGGAAGCCGCTGGTACGTACCGATTAGTGCAAAACGGCTTTAGACGTTTACACCGTACGCTGGTTAGGATCTTTTAGGCGACGTTGAGCAGGGATACACCTCTATAGTTGTTGCGGGAGGTAGGATCGTCTTTTTTTGTGGATGGGGCACATGGAGCTGATATTCCAGGCGTCAGGCATGCTTTCGTTCTCTCAAATTCGACAAATTATCTGGTGCATGCTCCGTACTAGAACATTGTCACCAGCTTTGAAGAGCCTTTTAATGGCTGTACCGACTTCTTCAAAGCTAGGTGGGAGGACTACTTCGTCGACTGGAATTGGGATTTCATGGTTCCCTATCACTCTCTCCTAGTCAGGCCCACTAAGCAGATGTTGGAAGTGTTGCTTAAACACATCCACCATTCCCTGTGTGTCCGTATGGTGGATGTGTGGTGCTTTATCCTAAAGCGTGTGTCCAGGTTTTTGGCTATTTTGTAGAATGCCCGTACTTTTTGTTTGTCCCTAGACTCGATATCCTTGAGCTGGGAGGTTGCGAGGGACCTTTTCTTCAATCGTAGAAGCTTTTTCTCCTCCCGTCTTCTAATCCAGTACACCTCTTGCGGTGCTTTTGTTTTCCGTTGCAGCGCTTTTTGGTATGCCTCGTCGGTTGCACGTTTTTTCTGCTCACACTCACCATCATACCACGGGTTTCTTATCGGGGGTGGTAGGTAGCCTAAGGTAGCTTCCGCTACCTCTTTGATGGCCGAGCGGCAATGCAACCACATCTCTTTGGTGTTTGTGATTGACATTATTCTTCATCACCACAGAAGTATTGTTGAGGTATGGTGAAATACCTATTCCCTACTAACGGAGAAACAGGAAAACTTGTTCACTTTTATAGACGTAGAGAAGAGATTTAAGTTCCAAAATATTGAATCTGTTAGGATATTTTAAAGTAATTCACTCTGTCTTACAGCAAAATTAAAAAAAAAAATCTTGCGAAAAACCTGAATACTTGACCCTGAAGGAGACGAAGAATTCAATGCAAACGTTGACTTATCTTCGATGGGAAAACAAGGCAAATGTTTGAAAGGCCAAAACAAAAATTCCTTGCCGAAATAGGTAAATAGTAGAAAACACGACGATAAAATATAAAAATAAAATTACATACACCGATTTAATAAAGCGAAAAAAACTCCATTAAGGTCAACAAAGTCATCACAGGTGACGTTTCTTATCTCTTCTTCTTTGATTGGCGCTACAGTCCGGGGTGGACCTGGGCCTCAACCAACATGCCTCTCCAGCCAGCACGATCTTTCGCCAGCTGCCTCCAGTTGCGCACACCAAGTTGGTTGAGGTCCTTTTCCACTTGTGTGCGCCATCTAGTGCGAGGACGTCCTCTGTTGCGGTGTCCCAATGGCTCGGTGTCGAAGACTCTTCTGGCCGGAGTTGTGGTGTCCATCCGCTCTACATGACCTTGCCATCTTAAGCGTTGGATCCGAAAACGCTTAACTAGGTGCATGCCGCTGTACAGCTCGTATAGTTCGTGGTTGAACCTTCTCCTCCAAACGCCATCAACGCAAACAGGACCAAAGATCGTACGCAGAACTTTTCTCTCGAAGAGACCAAGTGCGTCTTCATCCGCTCTTGAGATAGTCCAAGCTTCCGCGCCATACAACAGGACAGGGATGATCAAGGTCTTATATAAGGTGAGCTTGGTCTTTCGAGAGAGGGCTCGACTACTCAATTGCCTCTTGAGCCCAAAGAAACAGCGGTTGGCAAGAGTTATTCTGCGTTTAATCTCAGTACTGATGTTGTTCGCACTATTTACTTGGGAGCCAAGGTAGACGAAGTCCTTTACTACTTCGAAGTTGTAGCTGCCTATGGTGACGTTCTGACCGAGTCGTCGATGTTGTGTGTCCTTTCTTGATGACAGCATGTACTTTGTTTTGCCCTGGTTTATCGCTAGACCCATTTTAGCCGCTTCCGCTTCAATGCCAGCAAACGCCTCATTGACGGCTCGCTGTGTTCGTCCAATCACGTCAATGTCGTCCGCGTAAGCAAGCAGTTGAACGGACTTTTGGAAGATCCTGCCTCGGGTGTTTACGTTTGAGTTTCGCACGATCTTCTCAGGAATGATGTTAAATAAGTCACGTGACAGCGCCTTGCCTAAAACCTTTTTTGACATTGAAGGTCTCGGTGAGTTCGTTACCGACCTTGATGAAGCAGTGAGATTTCTCCATCGTCATCCTGCACAGCCTGAAGAGTTTGGCAGGAATGTCAAAACTAGACATGGCGTTGTATAGCTCGTCTCTATGCACGCTGTCATATGCGGCCTTGAAATCGATAAATAGGTGGTGGGTGTCGACCTGCATCTCTTGAGTCTTTTCCACGATCTGCCGAAGTGTAAATATTTGGTGTATTGTGGACTCTACTAGCCTGGAACTGCGTTGATAAGGACCTATCAAGTTGTTGACAAATGATTTCAGGCGTTCACACAAAACGGCAGAGTGTATCTTGTACGCGATGTTAAGGAGACTGATTCTTCGATAGTTGGCGTAGTCAAAGGGACCCCCTTTCTTGTCGACCGGACAAACGACGCTGAGATTCCACTCGTCGGGCATGCTTTCCTCAGACCATATCTTACAGATGAGCTGGTGCATGCGCCCTACTAGATCATCTCCAGCTGCCTTAAATATTTCAGCGGGCAAACCGTCCGCTCCAGCAGCTTTGTTAGACTTCAGTCTTGATATCGCTATCTTGACTTCGTCTAAGTCGGGGGAACGGCATTCGTGTTCATCATCGTCCAAATTGAGTGAAACATTCTGCCTGACAGCGGAATTTGTGTCGTCATCGCCGTTTAACAGTCTACAGAAATGATTTTTCCAAATTCTTAGCATCGACTGCGATTCTACTACTAGTTGTCCATTTTCGTTTCTCATACACGTTTCTCATACAAGAGACAATTTGTGGTGAAAATTTCTTCTGAGAAGAGGAAGAAACGAGAGAGCAGTCGTTGTAGGAACTATTTCACTTACCAACCCACGCTGTGCCAAGATCACGTGGGCACGCCAAGCAACGCTGTTAAAATCGCTAATGGACCGGGAGTGATCACGTGAACGCCCAAAGCGACGATTGAGAATTTATCCTGGGCCTGTCCAGTTATTTGGGGATGCTTTTGGCTTGTTGTTCACAAGTTGGTTGGCGTACTCTCTCTACTCTGACAACCAGCGTGGCGGAAACATCGCGTACATCAGTGAAATATGAAAATACCCTAGAACAATAACTTAAGAAATAAAGCTAACATTGTTATACAGTATTCTTTTGTTTTATTTAATATTAAAAAGGAACTTAGGTTAGGTTAGGTTAGGTTGTAGTGGCTGACTGCTGCAGAGCATTCACACTTAGGCCAGAATAGGCCCATTGTGATACCACGCGGATTGACTTCTCCTAACGCTGGAACCAGTTGGTGCTGCTGATGAACCGATTTAGTTGGCCAATGCTGGCACTTTTTAGCTCGTTACGATCGCTGAAGTAGTAGGCTCCTAGATGCAGGAACCTACGACTGGCAAGAGCACTGCAGGAGCAGAGTAGGTGATGAGTGTTCTCTTCCTCCTCTTCATCCATGCAGCTTCTGCAAAAATCATTATATGGTGCACCCATCCTGCGAGCATGAGTGCCAATTACACAGTGCCCGGTTATGACTCCTATAAGGGTCCTTACTGAGGGCTTGCTGAGTCCAAGTAGACTGAGTGACCGTTTTAGGTTAAGTGATGGCCAGATTTCTTTTGTTTTAAGGCAGGTGGTGCCTTCTAGCCATTTGTCATTGGTGGTTTTGATTGTATGAATCTTTAAAAGATGATAGGCTGTAGCGATCGGCATGGAAGATGTTACCCCTTCTATCGATAGGGATGAGGTTGTACCACACCTAGCGAGTTCGTCGGCTTTGCAGTTTCCTGGTATGTCACAATGTCCCGGCACCCACATGAGGTGAATGTTAAAATGCTCGGCCATCTCGTAACAGCCTGCAATTAAGGGATGTTTTAGAGTAGAACATGACATTGTCCAGGGATTTGATGGCGGCCTGACTGTCGGAACAGATGGTGATATCCCTTTTTGATATCACATTGTTTTTAAGCCAGGACAGCGCCTCTTTAATCGCTATGGTTTCTGCCTGAAAAACGCTACAGTGATCAGGGAGCTTTACGGAGATAGCAATGTTGAGGTCTTGTGAATAGACACCCGCACCCACCCCTTCTTTTGTCTTTGAACCATCCGTGAAGATGCGCAGAGGATCTTTCAGTGTTTGCGTATCAGTCATCCAGTCCGATCTGGAGGGAATACTGATTGAGAATTTCTTTTCAAAGATGGCCTGGGGCAGTAGGCGGTGTCGCTAGGTAGGAAGTTGAATTCCTTGAGAATGGTTGAGTGGCCAGTGTTGAGTTCGGACCACAATCGAAGTGTAAAAAGGAACTTAGAATAATTAAATATAATTATATAAACAATGAGACAAATTTGCATATAGCTGATGAATTCGAAAATTCGACGAAGGCAAAAGTGAAACAGAAGGCAACAAACTAAATAAAAATGTAACGACCAAACATATAAAATTTGCTTTACATTCAGCAAGCCTGCATTCATCTTAAAATTACAAAAAAAAAACCAGACAGAAGAGCGTTATTTGGAAATGACATTATGGAATCTGATGGGTTCCCTGGCTAAACGCAAGGATCATCATCAGAATCATTTTCTGCCACGTATTCTCCACTATAAGGGTTGTGGGGTAAAGCACGCACTATAGATCTCCATGCCACTCGATCCTCCGGCATCGATGCCAACTTCCAGGATGTATGCCCAGGCGCAAGCAAGCAAGTTTTCCAACTCCTCGACCAGTGTCTGCCAAGGGCACGTTGGGAAGACGTGATGGTGGGAGACCTAACTAACGAAGCGCAACCCCCGCATGACAACGAGGACAAAAGGTAACAGACGCAGGGACTTATATTACTAATAAATAATTATCTTCAATAAAGCTCCAAGTTGCATTTCCTAAAACGCAGCAACGCCGTGTCGCATTTGCAATCGTCATCTCGCGGTAGCTCAAAAGAGTTTATAGATTCAGGTTTTGTCAAACCATTTGTGGTTGATTTTGTGTTGACTCTCAATTAGGATTTCCTTTCGTTGACGCAATGAAGGCAGCAGCGTTCATTACAACATGTACCGGCAGTAGATAATCTGTGAAGCTAAATCATTTTCTCAGCTTAATCGAATCCATTACATAAGCAGTCCATCTTACCTCAAATGGAGAAGCTAAGCGGTTTGTTCGTGAGTTTAACAACATTTTCATGTGATGACGCATCGAACAACGAAGAATACCAGCTCCCACCCAATGCCAAGCACTAAGCAATCTACCTGTCTCACATCATCAGGTTCATTCACCAAAATTATCCCCTTAAAACGTTCTTTAAATTCAGCCAGATATCAACTGAAAATCTAAGCACTTTAAACTGTCTAAATGTGCCTCGACAGCACATCCCCGGTGTCAGTTTCACATGCCTCCTGCCTCTAAGGCACTGCACACTGCTACGTTTCTCCCGTCGTTCAGTTCTGATAAACCCACCCACACTTTAAGTGCAAATGAGCCGAACACAGGATAACAATACACAAGCAATAGCCGCAAAGTAGAGACATTATGACAAGGAAACCGATAAGATAATGTCCCTTCATGTCCAGACCGAAGCACGTGCTACCAGAGCTGACATCAAGGACGCAAGGTTATCGTTTTATTTTTTGTTTCGTTTTTGTTTTTCGTGGTTTCGGTTGTTCAGTTTTTTCCCTGTTTTTTGTGGAACAGCGACACAGCAAGACATCACACATAATTGTTGGGGACAGTTTTACTTTAAATAACATCTTGACTGGAAGATTCAGAGTGCAATCTGGGCGATGTACACAATGGAGTGGCTCAAGCGGACGACTGGTGTCCTGAGCAGGAAGTGATGAATGGTGTGTTTTTTGCAGAAGGCTATGTCTGCTGACAAAAACCAAGACATGACAACAAACGTCGCATTCCAGGCATGAATTAAAGTTGGAGTAAGGCATAAAGCAACTTAAATATGGCCAATCATTGACCTCATGCATCCGTAGCTTTAAAGATGAATTCTTCACAGAATGACCATGGCTTGGAAAATGTTTTGTCGACCTGTTGACAAGTTGGTCTCTGCAATCTTGGAAGGATTCTCTGAAACAGATCAAGGACTTCAAGCGAGAGTCGGTAACAGCATGCAAAAGCAGACAAAGTGAAGTGCAAGATACGAATGAATCATTTTTGACATGATGTCGGATTAAATAACACTGTTTCTACGGCTGAAGTTGTGTATCATCACATTATTTGGATACATTTTCCAGATTATTGTGCTTAGCTGCCAAACGATAACAACCATCAGCACATCAGCTAAGACTGTTTGCTTACTTCTCGGACCAACAGACTTCCATCGCTGACGGCCCTAAGCACGCTGCCTTCACTCAGTTCAGACCAACATGTCTTACGATGATTACAGATTTGGTCCTCTTATCCTTCTCGAACCAGAAGTGTCGGAGTCGAAGGTAAGTCGACATTCTGGTTGTGTCTTCTACTTTAGTCACCTGCATTGCAGGCGGGACCAAAATGCAATATAGCAATGCATATAGCAGGACTGGTTGTTTTGTAGAGCCTGGGTATCGTCCTTCGAGCCATGAGCTATGAGCCCAGTTGCTTCGACATACCGAATTTGCTTCCATTGCCAGGAGCGATTCTACGTCGGACTTTCACTAAAATGTCATTCGTGGAATTCATTTTTGCCCCAAGGTAGACGAACTTCTTCACACTCCTTCCTCTAGGGAACGTTGGGAATGCGCGACGATGTCGATGTGTGTTCGTATTTTATAACCTGCTGTGCGACCGAGTTAAAAAAATTGAAATTCCATACGACCGTCATACGGAGCGTTCACATTTGTACAACTTAGTACCCTAAAACAATAGTAGCAACCACTCTTGTGACGGAAGATGCTAGAATGGATCGGGCGGTGAATGAGGGCAAAACGAAGAAATTGATACAGAACATCGACGACATGGTCAAAACGTTGCCATAGGCACTTACAACTTGGAGGACTTCACCTACTTTGTACAAATACCATCAGTACCAAGATCAAGCGTTGGATAACTCTTGCCAACCGCTGTTTCTTCGGGCTCAAGAGGCAATTGAGTAATAGAGCCCTCTCTCGAAGAACCAAGTTGACTCTATATAAGACCCTGATCATCCCAGTCCTGCTGTACAGCGCGGAGGCATGGACAATCTCGAAAGCGGATGAAGAAGTCCTTGGTCTCTTTGAGAGAAAAGTTCTACGCACGATCTTTCCTGTTGCGTTGACGGGTTCTGGAGGAGAAGATTCAATCACGAACTGTACGGGCTCCACAGCGATATGAGCTTAGCCAGGCGTCTGCGGATCCAAAGCCTACGGTGACTGGGCCATGTCGAGCGGATGGACACCACAGCTCCGTCCCGAAGAATCTTCGAATCGGAAGCTGTGAGCAACAGAGGACGCCTGCGTTTAAGGTGGCGCACCCAAGTGAAGATGGACCTCAATAAGCTTGGTGTGCGAAACTGGAGACAGCTAGCCAGAGATCGCGCTAGTTGGAGAGGCATGTTGGTTGAGGCCCAGGTCCACCCCGGACTGTAGCACCACACAAAGAAAAAGAAGAATATATTTATTACTGTGCACCGGACCAAACCATCAGCTGCCCAAAATTGAATTTCTCTCGTACTAACGTGTTTCTCACCCTGTCACCATATCATCTCTATTCCTTCTATTATTGCCCCACTTTCATGACCATATTGGTGAGTTGGCTCACCTTCTTGATTACAGATCTCCCACGCTGTTGGCCCAACTTGGCCAGTTCTACCGTTCCTCAAATAACCATGACCTCTGATGTGTCCGCATTGGCCTTCCTCCCAGTTTTATCATAAACCTATCGACCGCACGTTGTGAAGATAAATTCGCTTCCAAAACCAGAAAAATGGATGTCCCCGTCTTCAAGACTTTCCCTACACAAGGAAAACTACATGCAAGCTCTTGTTTATGTATATTCCAGTCAGAGTAATTCAAATTTCTTTCTCATTTTCTTGAACCATCACAAGAATAATTCTGCGACAGTCGTCTCCGGCCACAAATCACTTGGCAAACATTATTTGCCTTCCGGTCGACCACCCGCACTTCTCACACTCGCCCGACAGTTGGTCGAATTTATGGGATTCCTCGATCCTCGCATGTCTCCCTAGCAGCCTCCTGGCAGGAAGCATTCCTCTCCACGCTGTCGTATAGCTGTCATAGTTACACCACCGAACACGCTGTTCCTTGATTCCGGTCACATGAGCTCTGCGAAATTGAATTTATTCTCAAGCCTCACGCTGACTTATTGTTTTCATTCCGGCCGTGGCTGCCCCTTGTTGGCGGCAACGACACATCGACGGAGACAGGGCAAGTGGCAAACCTCCGGGCAACAGGCTGCGCTCAGCAAATTGCGAGTTTTTGTCAAATGGGCTAACGCCTCAAATGAAGCTGATAAATCATCATGATTTGGTCGCCGAGTTGTGACGGCTTCTGCCTATCTCCACCGCCAGCAGTGAGCCGAGGCCAACAACCGGGAAATGTGTAATAATTCCATTTGCACACAAATGGGATACAAATGAGGAACATTTTATTTGCCGGCAACAGTAAGGGACGCTCGCCATGGGTACACTTTGAGTGAAGACACTCGAATTTGATTCTGCCCTTCAGTGGGACAAGGGATAGCCGTTGTGTATGATGTTTTGCCAAGCAAACGATGTTTCGTCGTCAATATGTCATGGGGTGATGGGGTTGCACAAGGGTGGCTCTTGAGAGGTCTTTAACCTGCCTATTGTTGGGCTTTTTTATTCCAATTCTAGAGATGGGTTGAGGTGCCTTGGAAGCAAACATGGACCAGAGACATTGTGCTACCACGAGGATATCGCCATCGTCGCTATATGCACTTAGTCCACAAAAGGAGCTGAGAAATTCGCTCTCAGTTGCAAAGGCATGGACAGTCTCAAATGAGGGTAGGTTGGTAATTGGATGCCCTCGCGACATTGAGGCCGCTGCTGACTTACACCAACTAGTTGGGTCCATTGTGCCCGTGATTTTTGTATACTACTGCCACGAAGCCTGGCACAAGCCCGCCCTTATTATTGCTCCAGTTTCCAGACTGAGCCAGTGAGTTCTATTCTGTCCAGGGTTTAGTCCACTAATTTTTTTTATATAGCAAAGCGGCGTGAGCGCGTATTCGCAAGGTAGTCTTCTTTCTTGTTGCCTTGAATGCCAGTATGGCCAGGTACGCAGCGCACGGTGACTTCAAGGATATCTCACTGACGTTTTATCTGCATAACAGGACAAGCTTCGAAGTCAAGATGCCCGGCTTTTATTGCCGCTTGATTTGTTGGTTATAATGCGTTTTCGTAGCACAAGACTATGTCTCATACATGAATCTCTATTTATGTATCTAAGCGTCTTGTTGAAGCGATTATTAATGCACTTATTTTTAGTGCACAAAACAGGCCCGGGTGGCTTGCTCCTGCCTCAACCTTTGGCATCTCTCTTAAATTTTCGATGTTTCCCTCAGCATTGGAAGGATTCTTTGATCGTCCGCATAAACAAGTAAGGTTCTTAAGACGACATAAGCAGCTATCGTCCTATTACTACGATATCTTGAGTAGCCTTGTGTACGACCCAATATTTTTTTATTGCAAAACATTACTTTCACCTGACCAACACGATTTCCTGACAGGCAGATCGATAACTATTAACTTCACTGAACTTGCGTCTAAAGCACTATGCTCATTTGAAGTTGGCCTAGCAGTCGATCTAACAGCCACTGTTTTTAGCAAGGCATTTGAAAGAATCGCACACCGAGCCAGTGTGTTCAAATTGAGAGCAGAAGGTTTTCAACCTCGTTTTATTAAATGGATCAAATTATGCCTTGATTACATTGAATACTTCGTTAGGTTAAGATCCAAACCCATCAAAGCCACTGCGGGTTACTTCAAGGTAGCCACCTCGGTACATTCATTTTCGTACGAGCGAGTAGTGATGTTGACCGAATTATTCTTGACTGACATCTTTCTGTCCACGCTGATGACTTTCCCTCCGACTGCTGCTCTCTCCAAGACGATTAAATAGGTTTTGTGTTTGCTGTCGAAAAAAATGATGTCCAACTTAACATAATTAAATTCTAATCAATCTCACTCCCGCAAGCACATAGAAAGTGTTTTCTCTAATCGAACTATTCCCGTCAGTTTCATTTGTACATGACTTAGGCGTAATCTGTGATCGTGAGATAAACGTTCGTTCCCTTGTTAATAGTATCATTGACAGGTGGTGGCCGTGGCGTTGAGGGTATGTGCGTCGACCCCAACCTCGACGTCGTAGGTTCGTTTTCTGCTCTGTGCGAGAAAAATTATTTTCACGGGCCCAATGCTCCTGTTTAGAAAAAGCTTCTCAAACTTGGCCGTTTGGAGTCGGCATAAAACTGTAGGTCTCTTCCACTCGTGTGAGGACAATAGCACGTACAACACGAGTGGTTGCTGAGAAGCAAGGCTCTGGCCCTTTTCGGGCTGTAGCGCCATCCGTATTATATATTATTTATTGACCGAGCAGATTCCTCGCTCGGCTTTGTAAAACGCTGATCGAAAGAATCTTCGAACCCATGTCACAAAATCTTTATATAACCTTCGATAGAAACGTTCTTGAAGTTCGTTCTGAATTACGTTCTTCAAGTATATTCACCTTATTACGAGGCTCATATTCGTCGAATGCAATCTGTCCAGCGTAGGTTTCTACGGTCTTTACGATCTTGGCCGGACTGATCGAACCAATTTGCCTCCTTACTCCGATCGCCTTGAAGTCATTCACCCCAAATTTTTCTCAAATATTCTCAAGACTGCAGACCTGCTCTTCCTCCACCAGTTTTTTACTGGAAACACGGAACACAGACTGCCCCGCACTTCTTGAATTGGTGTCTCTTAGCGCCAGCCCTTTTAATCTAAGTTCTTCAGCCCTTTTCCGCATCAGATCATATCGGATTAACTATTGGAGTGCGGCCGTCGAGTAGGCAGTCCGATGTTTGTATTTTTGTGACCATCCTTGGTCCTGTTTCTGACACTTTCTGCCAGTGTCTAAAGTGGTTCACGCCAACTTGGACTGTGAAACTGGAGTCAGCTAGTCAGAGATCAGATAAGCATAATGGTTCACCGTTTTCCCTTCATCTGCTCAACTTGTACTGTTTCTACTTGAATGAATCAGTGTCCGGAACTACGTTTCATGAGTTGTAGAGAATAAACGCCTCAATGATCTAGAAGTCGCGTAGAGAGTCTAACTTTTAAGCAGGCGCGACTATTGGGCTCATTTGATGTAGACCGTCAATCAAACCTCTGTGAGCAATCATATTCAAAGTGAGAATCCCTGAACTTCAACTATTTTTTAACGATATGGCTAAGTATTTCGTCCTTTTTCATGTCGGTGGTGGTAGACGGTAAAATTTTTAAATATTGCGAAGTTGATGAACTTTCTAGAAAGGCCACATCTTCGTCGTTCTTTCCGGGAGCTGATCTGCCATCCTCTTGAAACGATGGATCAACTTCTACCGACACAAAGTGTTTCAATACGAAACAACTTTGGTCAAGTCTGCGCCGAAGTGTGCTCGGAATTTCTGAACATTTCCGAAAAACTTAAGATTGACGAGTAATTGCAGAGCGTGTAGTCAAGTCAAATTGAGCAAATGTTGCGCAATTGGCTTTGTTAGCCCTTTCTTTTCAGGTCGACGACTCAAAATTGCTGCGTTCCACCGGTGTCGGTTTTGGGTATGCTGCTTCCAGTTCAAGAACTATTTCTCGTATTTTGTACCGGAACTGAGGTTCAGTCTTCTTCTACGTCGCGTCGTCTATTAGACTCGAATTCGAAAAAGTTGTTGTTGTTGACGCCGAAACAGTGCAGTCTACAGATTTTCACCTTCCGAACTACATCCACATCCTGGTATCTACAGCTCGTAGATTTAGCTTTAAAGTCTTTTACTCTATTCGCTCTCCTTACAGGCAGAGTCCTCTATGTGATACGTAGAATTCTTACTTCGAAGGCACAAAATATCGGCGCTGCAGTTGATAGTCAGGCAGCCATTACAGCTACTGCCTCTGCTACTTCATTTTCATAACTGGTTCAGAAATGCCTGTTGCCTGAGCTGGGCTTGCGTCTTAGGAAGTCAGTTGAAAATGTTCCTATCTGAATTCCAGGTCACAGTGTCATCGAAGAAAATATGACGGGTAATGTACAACCTTTTTAGATCAATCAACGGTCAACCAAATTGATCACGTTGCCATCGACGTCAGACACTCCTCCAGCATTCTCGATGTCCGAACTTTCCGAGGAGCCAATGTTGACTCGGACCATTTCCTTGTTGTAGCCAAGGTAAGAATCAGGATATCACGAGAACAACGGAGTCGAGAACGAACACCACGGTTTGACGTCGCAAAGCTACAATCGCAGCGGACTGCCAGGATCTTTGCCGACCGAGTCTCCCAGAAACTCTCTGTTAGTTCGACGCCGCCTGCACAAACCATCGAAGAAGAATGGAGTCGTTGTCAAGAAGCCATCAAAGAAGCTGCCACTGATGTGCTGGGTTTTACGACACCACCTAGAAGGAACCCATGGTTTGACGACGAGTGCAGGCAGGCACATGCAGCCAAACAGGAGGCCTACAAGGCAACGCTGCATCGAACAACGAGGGCTGTTCGTGAGCTTTACGAACAGAAGAGAAGGGAAGAGCACCGGCTTCTCAGAAGAAAAAAAAAGAGCATGAGAAGCGCGCGGTCGAGGAGATGGAGAGGTGTTATGGCAGGAATGACGTCCGAAAGTTTTATCAAAGGGTAAAACAATTATCCAATGGATATAAAACTCGGACAGAAGCCTGTCGGGATGGAAATGGACATCTGGTAGTAGAGTCGCAGTCGATACTGAGAATCTGGAAAGATCATTTCTGCAGACTGTTAAACGGCGATGAGGACCAAAATACCGCTGTCAGGCAGAATGTTCCACTCAATCTGGACGATGACAGACGTGAATACCGTCCCCCAGACTTAGACGAGGTCAAGGTAGCAATATCAAGACTGAAGTCTAACAAAGCTGCTGGAGCGGACGGTCTGCCCGCTGAAATATTTAAGGCAGCTGGAGATGATCTGGTTGGGCGCATGCACCAGCTCATCTGCAAGATATGGTTTGAGGAGAGCATGCCCGACGAGTGGAATCTCAGTATCGTTTGCCCGATCCACAAGAAAGGAGACCCCTTCAACTGCGCCAACTATCGAGGGATCAGTCTTCTTTCCATTGCATATAAGATCTTCTCTGCCGTTTTGTGTACCCGCCTGAAGCCATTCATTAATAATCTGATAGATCCATATCAGTGTGGCTTCAGGCCAGGAAAGTCCACAACAGACCAAATATACACTACGGCAGATCCTGGAAAAGACCCAAGAAATGCAAATCGACACTCACCATCTGTTCGTCGATTTCAAGGCCGCATATGACAGCGTGCATAGAGACGAGCTATACAACGCCTTGTCTAGTTTTGACATTCCTGACAAACTCGTCAGGCTGTGCAGGATGACGATGGAGAACTCTCGCTGCTCCATCAAGGTCGGTAACGAACTCACCGAGACCTTCAATGTCAAAAAAGGTTTTAGACAAGGCGACGCGCTGTCATGTGATTTCTTTAACATCGTCCTGGAGAAGATCGTGCGAAACTCACACGCCAACACTAGAGGCACGATCTTCCAGAAGTCCGTGCAATTGTTAGCATACGCCGATGACATTGACGTGATTGGCAGAACTCAGCGAGCCGTCAGTGAGGCTTTTGCTAACATTGAGACGGAAGCGGCTAAAATGGGTCTGGCGGTGAATGAGGGCAAAACGAAGTATATGCTGTCCTCAAAAAAGGACATACAACATCGACGTCTTGGACAGAGCGTCACAATGGGCAGCTATAACTTCGAGGTAGTCAAGGACTTCACTTACCTCGGCTCCGGAGTAAACTGTACTAACAACATCAGTACCGAGATCAAGCGTAGGATAACTCTTGCCAACCGCTGTTTCTTCGGGCTCAAGAGGCAATTGAGTAATAGAGCCCTCTCTCGAAGAACCAAGTTGACTCTATATAAGACTCTGATCATCCCAGTCCTGCTATACGGCGCGGAGGCATGGACAATCTCGAAAGCGGATGAAGAAGTCCTTGGTCTCTTTGAGAGAAAAGTTCTACGCACGATCTTTGGTCCTGTTTGTGTTGACCGGTTCTGAAGGAGAAGACTTAATCACGAACTGTACGGGCTGTACAGCGACATGAGCCTAGTTAGGCCTCTACGAATCCAACGCCTACCGCGGCTAGGTCGTGTAGAGCGTATGGACACCACAGCTCCGGCCCGAAGAATCTTCGAATCCGAACCTGTCGGGCAACGCAACAGAGGACGCCCGCGTTTAAGGTGGCGCACCCAAGTGGAGAAGGACCTCAACCAACTTGGTGTGCGAAACTGGAGACAGCTAGCCAGGGATCGCGCTAGTTGGAGAGGCATGTTGGTTGAGGCCCAGATCCACCCCGGACTGTAGCGCCACACAAAGAAGAAGAAGAATGTACAACCTATGGCAGGGACTTGCTTCTAAGAGCTCGCTTGGAGTGGACTGCCAAGCAGTCAAGATTGACATCTTTACCCAAGCCCTCGAAATAGCAAATAATGCGTCAGGCAGTCAAGCTGTGGAGTACTAACCAAAGTATGGTTGGAGTACAAACGATATAAAACAAGCGATCTTCTTCGGCGAACTATTAATGAGTCTGAATCGGTGGTAGTATGTACGGGATACTGATCACATGCCGTCAAATTAGGTATGCATCCCACATAGACTAGGTTATTGAGCTGCCAGCGGTATAGCCATCACACTTAGAGCATTCTTGTAATATAATAATAATATGAGGGCCAAGTTAGAGGAGCTTGTTATAGACAGGAGCATTGTCAGTGACTCGAAAGAGTTGGGCTCGTGAAAATATTTTTTCTCGCACAGAACAGGAAACGAACCTACGACGTCGAGGTTGGGGACGACGACATACCCACAACGCCACGGGCCAATACATTCTCATAACCAGTGCCGATAATTAGATCGCAACGACAATGGGGACTGGACCATCCTACCACGACTATTCTCCTCTTTTTATGGATTTCCAACATTCTCTCCTCCAGAATGAAATGTGTACTTAATCCTTCGATCTTCATCGCTTATCCAAAGCGGCACCCTTACGTTGCGATGTACTTAGGCTCGCCTTGATGTCACTGCAGCATATTTGGGGTCAGTCTAGTCTAGGTACTCAGGTGCAAAGGGATCGCGGTTGAAGTTTTTCTAGGTAGCAGGTCTAAGAATAAATACGCATACCACTTTGAAAGATGACTTTAAGCTTGCCCGAAGGGGTGATTCCGAGTAAACTACTGACTGACTCGTCGCACAACAGGCGAAACTAAATACGACTCTACTGGAGTTACTGTGTCCACCTTGGAAAAAATTGCTTCAAAAGCTCTACAAAGTTGTGAACCTTCGATCCAGAATCGACCATGGCAACGGCTATTTGTCAAGAATCGGATCCTTGGAAAATTGGCCCATTCGAAGGAAGTAGGTTGAGATTCCTTCCCCCATTTGCAAGGAAGGTGAATAGAGGAGTAGGCAGACAGATGTTGATGTAGCCTGACCTTTCGACTCCATGATACTGAAGATTCAGCAGTTTTGGGAAGACTGTTCTTTGACTATCAAGAAGGCCGTTGAATAAAGTCTCGACGGTAGCAGAGGTGACGTCACTTGGAGGGCCTTATGTACCGCCATTTTCCAATTAGATTGTGGGCTTGGCAACCTGCACGCGTCAAAAGTTGTTCTATCTTGTCGAATCTGGGTTTGAACATTTAAATGTCAGTAAATTAACAGATGTTTGCATAGTGTGGTTCCCTATGGTTGCAGTCGAGTTCTTTTCTGACAAGGCTGTATTTGCCTTGAAAGAAGTCTAGACCCTGCTGCCATGTATGACCTCATGATCAAATTGAAAAAAAAAGTCCCTGGACCTAGTCAACCCGTCTCTGACTGTTCTCATCCCAAGAACCGTCGAGGGCACCAATTGTGTGCCATGAAGATACATTTCTAGCCTCATTTAAGTTAAATCCTTAATTCGAGAATTTATTGCTTTCCCTGGGCGCTTTTCTCATGTGCGCCCGGCTGGCGAATGACATCAACACGTGATGCCGACGGTCTAAATGAACTGCGATGGCCTGCAGAAACCGATGTGCTCTTGATGGTGATGATGATGACTGTGCCGAGATTCCACTTTATGGGCGTCGTTAAGCTTAACATTCGTTTGAGTGAATCAAAACTTCGCTAGATGCGACGGCGAGATTGAAACTTCGCGTCTCAATGCCGGTGGGTCTCACACTCCTAATCGGTCGCACGACGACGAAAGATGGTATAATTAATTTCGTCAATAACATGGTGTCCTTGTTGCCTGGCAGAGGGAGGAAGTGGCTGTCAGACTTATCACCCTTCGTGGTGACAAATTGGGTTGCCCTCTGGAATGTGTATAGTGCCGTCGAGTCTATGCAAAGGGAGATGCGAAATTCTTGTTGCCAGGCGATAAAATTTATTTCTCATCGAGCCTCCGAACGGGGGTCGTCTGGTGGGTGGGCTTGGCAGGACGGGCGTAGGGTCGTTCATATAGGCAGGTGATGTGTACGTGATAGGAATGGCTCCGATTCTTGTGAATGGTTTCCAATTTTCGGGGATAAAATATTGTATCCACCGTTAGTGTTTTTGTAATGGCCTCTTTTCCTTGAGGGGGTGGAACAATTTGTATGCGTTTACGTGTAATCCCCTCACCCGGCGTATTATTTACGTTTAGGGTTTATTGACTATTCACAGCAGTGTTCGAAGGAAGAAACTCATGAGAAAGACTCGCGTGCCATGTGGAGACTAGCACTCATCGTCACGTGCTTTGCATTTGACTGTGTTCATGGAACCGCTTATGTTCGTTATCTCCTGCTACAAAGCAAGGGGGTGGAGCAAGTGTTCAAGGAGTTTGCCTTGAAACATGTTGCCCCAGAAACGTCATATGAGTCGGGTTCACGAACGGTGTAAATTTATGATTTTAATACAAATAAAATGTACATCCTAAGCCTATTCCTAGACCCCCAGTATGAGTTTACGATGAAACGATTCACCTCACCGAATACGTTATCCAATGCACCAAAGTTCTCACATACAGACGATGTGTGAAAGGATGGCATGAAGACAACAGCAATTCAACCAATTTGGTGACTTTGACACCTCAGTACCGGCTCCTCACTAACATTGGTAAATGCACTGGTAAACCTACGACTTCAACAACAAAAGCGCGTAAACGGGGTCTGTAGTAGCACCAACGCATGTATAGGCATCATCATCAACCCAGTCCGATTGCGTCTCAAAAACAAAAACATTGACACCCTGGGGGCTTAGACAGACAGTTCATTTATGACCTCCGTGCATTATAGACGTGTTTTGGCTTTTGTGTGTTAAAAGAACGAAGCTAAAAGAGAATTAGCGAAAATAGCAAGTGGAGCGCAAGCAATACAGTAGGCGGGCGAGACATAGAGGTGCAGTGCATCGTCTCTGGAATAGTGGTGACTCCGTTAAGGAAAATTATAAATATACATATAATAAGGAAAAAAAAAACAAAGTGTGAGCTGAAGTAACATGAAGTCATCCGAGGGACCAGCGCTCGCAAGAACGGGTGATATTAAACAGGTGGCTGGGTCATCAGGCCTCCAGTCAATAGATGAAGAAAGGGAGAAAACGAAGAAGAAGCTTCAACCGAAGCCAAATATCGTAAAGCGCCGCCACAGAGCTGCCTCGTTCGGAGTTAAAGTTGGGGTAGGTTCACCTGCAACTACATACAACAGCAGAAGCAGCGTCGAAAACAGCTACGGAGTTGGTGAATGTAGCCTTCGTTAACCACAAAAGAAACGACGTTAATTATGAGTCGACTGAGGTGGACAAAAGATTCTCCTACGGAATTGAGGTGAACGCATTACACACTCTGATGTCAGCCGAATCAGGTGACGAAGAACAAGATAAAAGAGATGTGCTGGTCAAGAGCCAGGGAGGACCTGGATGCTCATATCCAACTCTTCAGAGAAAAGCTAAGGACCCGAAAGGAGGCAAAAGAAGCTGCACAGCAGCAGCAATAACAACAGCAGCAGATACAGGTTAGGTTAGGTTGTAGTGGCTGACTGCTGCAGAGCAGTCACACTTAGGCCAGAATAGGCCCATTGTGATACCACGCGGATTGACTTCTCCTAACGCTGGAACCAGTTGGTGCTGCTGATGAACCGATTTAGTTGGCCAATGCCGGCACTTTTTAGCTCGTTACGATCGCTGAAGTAGTAGGCTCCTAGATGCAGGAACCTACGACTGGCAAGAGCACTGCAGGAGCAGAGAAAGTAATTGAGGGCGGGGTCCTGGCTAATTCCAGATCGGAGAGGCCAATAACATCAGCTTCCTGACCATGGCTACCCAGGATATGGGTCAGCGCCTGCGTGCCAGAGCCCTCCTCCTCCACCTCCATCGGTACCTTATTGGCTACAGGGGTTGCCCTCACGATGGAGCCTGAAGTAGAGGGTTGAGGCTCGCTTGAAGCAGGACGGTCTTTCTCCTCCTCTGCTACCGCCGTCAGTATATTACCGACAGTTGAAGCAGCAGAGGTGGAGGGAGGCTGTTCCGCTTTCGCGCTTGTCTCCCCATCTTTTTTATACACCTTCAGGGTGATCGTCCCAAAGCCGTAGTGGATGACACCTTCCGACTTGGCAAGTGGGTCCAGTGATTCTTTGTTTATTACGATCACTGCGGACCTCGTTTCTCCCTTTAGTTCATCCAGCTTGACAACCTTGCAATTGTGGGTAGGAAGGTTTGGGTTGCAAAGTTGGATGAATTTTAGAATTGTAGCAGGGTCTGAGGGGCTTCGCGGAAGGTAAGTGCGGGTTCTTGGTCTACTGGTCTACTGGTCTACTGGTCTACTGGTCTACTGGTCTACTGGTCTACTGGTCTACTGGTGCGGGTTCTTTGATCCCTCGTTACGACCTCGAGCCGCGCCCCCTTCCACACCTCACCCAGTCTGCTGATGGCTTTTTTAAAGAGATCAGCCGATCTCTGGCACGTGAAAGTCACGAGCTTAATATGACCCTGGTGCCATCCTCCGTCACGCCCTACAGGTGCAAGGCCTCCGTTTTCCAGCACCAGGCTCAGATAGATGTCATTAATCGCTGACTCCACTTTCTTCCGATTCAGTGGAGAGATGGCGCAGTCAGCGTGTCCTCTATCTAATACGGCGTAAGTGATTTCGCCTTTCAGCACTTCACTATACGGCCTGTTGAGCCTACTGGCAATATTTATTGTTTCACCACTCGGTTTCAGCCTTTTAGGCTCCGAGGGTGACGCCTCCAATGACCTGGCGCGTTTGGGCGTAGTGCCCCTGGTAGTGTCCGCTTGTGGTTGGCTTTTCACTACATTAGTAGCCCAAGCTAACGACCTCTTGCTACTGTCGTTTAGCTTCTCCGGTGGAATGCCTTTAAGGCGCTCCAAAATCCGGGCAGCAGAACGCCTCTCCCTGTATCTTTTGAGTGAAGGTCCTGGGACCTTCGAGGAGGAGGCAACTCCGCGGGCGGAGATTGTTTTATCCGTGCAGGAACTCTTAGTGGGAGTTACCGTGCATTTGGTGTATTTGGTTTAAGAGACTCCACGCGGCCTTTGACAGTCTTTAAGGCGGTTTGAGCCGCCTTATCCGTCGGCACTTCAGGAGTCAAAGATGGTCTGGAAGAACTTCCAGCCGGCGAGGGAGCACCGGTCTCTTTTTTGTTGGTTTTTGTTTTTGGTGTGTTTGTATTCATATTAGTCCCACGAGTAGCGGAGAAAAGGAAGGTCCAGCTGTGCAGAGATCCGCATTACACAGCTAGGGCAGGATTAATCTGGGAGTGTGCCAGTACCCCAGATACTCCGTTAGCGACTGAGCTATTATTTTAGGTGGGCCCCCAGCCAGGCTGATCTTCGGCACGGGTCGTATGACACCTTGATCCAGCCCACCGGAGATGGAAGGGAGAGATAGGATGGAGGGAGGGGAGGTATGGTTACATCTTAGCTTCGGGTCTCCTCATAGAGAATAAATTCCCTTGAGTCATTGACCTTTACTAAGCCTTCGCACCGCGTCAAGGTGTGTAACCAGATACAACACCAAGAACCGATTCAGAAACAGCCACAACAACTGTAGCAGAAACTACAAGTGCAGCCGAATAAGTTAGAGCAACAACACTAACACCTGAGACAACAGCAGCAGCTGTTGATAAAAGAAATAAGATCAATGTTTTTGTTCTGGAAACTAAGGATGTCGACATGCTGTGTAAGTTGGCCACCAAAAATTCTTCTTATATAAAGTATAAAGGTCCCTTAAGGATCCCGGTACACTGCACATCAATTGCGGACTACCACGCTATAAAGGCCGATCTGAGAAAGAAAAGGGCCGGAATTGTTTTCTTACATCCCAAAAATGGAAAAATCAAAACCATTCTCCTTAAGGACGTGGATCCTGTTACTGATTCCGAGGATATCCTCACAGAGTTGCGTCGTGCGCAGAGCGATGATGTCCAGTTCGTTGGGGTCAAGCCTTTCAGCACGAAACTTCCGTCCTTCCTGGTTCAATTCACCCCAGACAGCAAAATCGAGAGCCTAAAGAAACTCATCTATTTAGGCTCCGCATCTGTAATGTGGGATATACTAAAGAAGACGAGGCACATGTTCTAATGTGCCCGTTGTCAAAGGTTTGGGCATGCCGCGGCGAACTGCAGTATGGCGTCTCAAGCGTAGGCTGCAAGACCTGTGTGCACCCTGCTTTTTATCGGGGTTGTCCATAGGACCTGAGAGCAAGAGGAAAATAAAAATGGTAGAAACGAAGCCAATGCCACGGGTTCAAGCTACCACTGTTACCCCGGATGTTTCCTCTGCCCAAATGGCATCAGGTAGGCGACTGGTACAACACACAGTACCGAAGGTATCTCCAGTCCCAGTGGCCAGGCAACCTGAAGCCCATTTGGATCTGAGAACGGTCCTGCTCTCTATCCAGGGGCAGATTGCTCAGTTCCTTGAGCAGGCAACGCGAGTAGACATTATACACTCGACGTTGTTCGCCGAGACATCACAGCGATGGCCTGAAACAGGATGAGGAGGGATATCCTATAATCCACCATGTAGTTCGCCGAAAAGTAAAGGACGGCTAAAATACGGCAGGATGTCGCTAGCAGTCACGAGGATGTCCTCCGGTTCAGTGGAACGATCTCTGCTTGTCTGCTCTTCTACAAAAGAATGGCAATCTTACGATTGATTGGTAATAATATAATAATAATAATATGAGAGGCGCTACAGCCCGTAGAGGGCCAGGGCCTAGCTTCTCAGCAACCACTCGTGTTGTGCGTGCTATTGTTCTCTCACGAGTGGAAGGGACCTACAGTTTTATGCCGACTCCGAACGGCCAAGTTTGAGAAGCTTTTTCTAGACAGGAAGTACTCTTTGAGCATTGTCAGTGACTCGAAAGAGGTGGGGTCGTGAAAATGATTTTTGTCGCTCAGAGCTGGAATCGAACCTACGACATCGAGGTTGGGGTCGACGCACATACCCACAACGCCACGGGCCACCACAAAAAGGTAATAAAGGAGGTTAAAATCAGTGGAGATCTGACGTAGAACCAAAATAACTGGGGTGAAGGCTGCTGACCCGAGAATCAAAATCATGATCTACAAGACTAGTCCTGCTTTATGGAGCTGAACGCTGGACGCTAAGCAAAACTGCAGAGCTGATACTTAGTGCCTTCTAAGGAAAAATTCTACATCGGATATATGGTCCCGTCTGCGAGGAAGAAGGCGAATTGAGGAGAAGACGCAACCGCGAACTCTACAATCTGTCCAAGGATGTGGATGTAGTCCGGAAAGCAAAAATCTATCGACTGTTTTGATGGACATAACTTGTTTTTGACGCCGCTGCTCTACCAATCGAAGTAGACTTGTATTGTGTTCAACGACTAGTGCCTCCAGTAACTGTGTACCATTTAAAAAGCACTTGACGCACCTAAATGGTGTCAGTCTGCAGTCGGCTTACTGTTTTACAGCTGAAAGCATTGTCAAGCGATTTCTATATAATGTCCTAATAAGTCCACTTCGTCACTTTGTTTCCTCGCAAGCTCGCAAAGAAGTGGAGAGAGAGCTCCACCTTGCGGCTTTCCTTTTATAACAGTTCCGCAACTCAGCAAATACCAATCCCACCCATGGGACTGTTCTTGAAAGACTTTAAATTGCCATCTTTTATTGCTTTATTCCTCGTACTTCCGCCCCGGAAGAACTAAGTGAAACCTGTCACTTCACACGCCCATAAATTGTCACATCTTCACTAGCACCTTCCGACCCTTGTCTAATGAATTCCGCGTAATTTAGTCCATTTAACATGTAGACCCCGTGTCCCATTCACACCCCAACACTCCGGCATCCGCGATATTCATCAAAGCATCCTTCACTGTCGTCATCACCGCCTCGCGTCCTGTCGTAATTATTCAGTGGGTCTCCTGCCCCACCAAATAAATGATGAGTCATTAACATTTTGCCGGCTCATTAGACACCTAGAGGGCTACTTATTACCCAATGGAGCCATCCGACGAGCGACGAGGCAATCTCACTCCGCCTCAAAAAGATGCCATCGCTTGTGTCATCAATTAAACAAGACGCACACTCTCCTGCCACCCTCTTGATGGAATCCCTCCCGCCACCACCTATTGGTGGAATTAATCACTCGGAAGATTCCTCTCCCGTGATAGCTCGCTCTGTCTGATGATTGATCAGTAGTCAATGGCCATTTTGACAGATGCTTGACTATTAATGAATTGGCCAACGCTTGTGCTCCACTATCCCCCCTCTGGAGGACTTCATCGATTGTTTTTCCTCAAGGGAGGCGACGAAGGTCAACGGAATGAAGAGAGCTGCTGACGAGCAGAACTGCTGTGTGATGTTCTTCGTGATGGGAGAAGAGCTTATGGTTGACATCAGTGGATGGATGTCACCATGGACGCTTGACGTCTTTAGTGGCGGCAATCGCCGATAATGAATGTAGTTCAGTGCCACGACGGCATTGTGGTGGAGTTCATTGAACGTTGAACGTTGTTGTCATTGTTTTTGTTCTCGTCGGGCAGTAGGGGCTTGTGCTGTGGTTTGGGCATGACGCGTGGGGAATTAACATAACTCAATCAAATCAATGCCTCGTGCCTTCAGATTGATTGTAGCTATCGAGTGGTTTAGGTGAATTCAGTGCATAGAGGAAGACATCGCTTGGAATTAGAATTAGAATATTGGACGGAGGTGGGAAAGGATTGCCAGATGGTTACGATATCTCCCATTTAACGTTCACGCAGGAAGCCTAAGTTTATGATTTTTGAGTGAACCGCAGGAAATTTTGTCCTCTTCAAGATAGTATCCGTCTGTCGAAGACGTGTCCTGACTAGGCAGTTACAGCGACACAGGAGGTGTTGTGCAGTTTCTTCCTAATTGTTACACATTCTGCAGGTTTCATCCTCTTTGCTAACTGGCCAGTGTTCAGAAAGAATCTGACTGCTTGTGAGTCTGAGGAGCTGTTTCGTTTTATTAAGGAAATTGTTGGTAGGAACATCTCAGCGTCCAGTATTGGTTGGCCATGTCTCTGAGCCAAATGTTTAGACAGCTCTTAGCGGTGATGTTGGATGTGCTGCAGAATGGTCGTGGGGTCTTGAATGGTGGAGCGGTTCCTTGTCTGGCAAGTAGATCTGGTCTTTAGTTTACTGTATATCCGCTGTGACCTTGTATCCAAATGCGGCGGACTCTGTTTGTGTTGGCCAGCTGATATGATTGTTGTAGGCATGCCCATACTTGTTTAGAAGTGACTTAGTTGCCTTTTGAAGGCTAGAGGAGCAGCTTTGCTGTCAGAGAGAATACAAATGTGCCCGTTGGTGATAGCTCTGTCTATACATTCGCCGAGGCAGAGTTCAATTGCGTATACCTCTGCTTGAAATACTGAGTCGTCAGTATCCATGCTGTGTTGACTCTGTATACGCCAGCTCCAAGGCCTTCATCTCATTTGGAGCCATCCGTTTACCAGATGAGGGATTTGCAGATGAAAGTGGATCTGGTTGTGTCGTCGTGAGAGGAGAGTGACCTTATAATTTTAGGTGAAGTTGTGTGATACAACTTGTATCGTAACTTAGTGCCCAGCATATCTGGAGGCTCTTGATCTATCTGGGAAGCTGTCAACGACAGATATTTTAAGGGTCTCGTGCCTGTTCAGTTCGTTAAGAATATCTTGGCGGTTAAGCCTGTGATTAGAGTCATCTTCTGTGATGAGCTTGCCTCTTTCTTTGTCTGCAGATGGAGCGGTGAGGTGCTTGTGTAGACTTCCAGTGCTACTTTTGGCGTTTTTCTCATTGCCTCTGTGATGCTTTTTGTTTTTATGGGCTTGACTTGTGCATTTATTTGTCAGACTGGAGCAGGCTGGTGTATGTTGAAGCCTGTGTATAGCCAATGACTTATTTCGGAGTTGACACCCCAGTTCTTACCAATGAGACTGTTGCTGGTCCACAATGCGGTTCTGACTTTGCCCATGGTTCTATTTATGTGAGAATTCCAGAGAAGGGGCCTAAGTATTTGACCCCTTTTGAAAATTCTATGATGTCACCGAAGAGATAAGGTTTGTCTTAGTTTGTGTTTATTTGTTCTTCTGGTGAATACGACTCTCAAGCTCGTTTTGGGATTGATATGGAGTTGAACCCCTCTACACACCAGTTAGCGACAAGGCTTAGTTCTCTGTGTAGTAGGTCCGAGAGCGTGTCTTCAAATTTGCCCTTAATTAGAAGCACTATGTGTGGTTACTTGAGCCCCGACGTCTAAGTTCGACTCCTGGTCTGTTCGACAAAAAATAATATTTGCGGCCCCACCACCTTCCAGTCATTCACTCTCAAGTCATCTTATCCCTTCTCAAGCTTGCCCGTTCGGAGTCGGCATAAAACTGTAGGTCCCTTCCACTCGTGAGGGAACAATAGCACGCACAACACGAGTGGTTGCTGAGAGGCTAGGCCATGGCCCTGGCTGTTGCTTCACCCACATTCTTGAACATAGAAACCTTCGTTGCTGAGAATGACAATTAGTCTATTTACTACTATGGACCACGTGAGGGAAGATAGTACCCAGTCCTGAGGGTAACCTTTATCTGCTTTTTACTGATTTTGTCATCGCCCAGTGTAGCATTGATTTTTTTCTGGCTGAACATGTGTAGAACTGTCGATGAATGTGCTGTGAATAGAACCGAGACCTTCAATGTCAAAAAAGGTTTTAGACAAGGCGACGCGCTGTCGTGTGATTTCTTCAACATCGTCCTGGAGAAGATCGTGCAAAACTCACACGCCAACACTAGAGGCACGATCTTCCAGAAGTCCGTGCAATTGTTAGCATACGCCGATGACATTGACGTGATTGGCAGAACTCAGCGAGCCGTCAGTGAGGCTTTTGCTAACATTGAGACAGAAGCGGCTAAAATGGGTCTGGCGGTGAATGAGGGTAAGCCGAAGTATATGTTGTCCTCAAAAAAAGACATACAACATCAACGTCTGGGACAGAGCGTCACAATGGGCAGCTATAACTTCGAGGTAGTCAAGGACTTCACTTACCTCGGCTAAGGAGTAAATTGTACGAATAACATCAGTACCGAAATCAAGCGTAGGATAACTCTTGCCAACCGCTGTTTCTTCGGGCTCAAGAGGCAATTGAGTAATAGAGCCCTCTCTCGAGGAACCAAGTTGACTCTATATAAGACGCTGATCATCCCTGTCCTGCTCTATGGCACAGAGACATGGACGCTTCTGAAGGCTAATGAAGAAGCTCTTGGTTGTTTTGAGAGAAAAGTTCTGCGTACGATCTTTGGTCCTGTTTGTGTTGACGGGTTCTGGAGGAGAAGACTTAATCACGAACTGTACGGGCTGTACAGCGACATGAGCCTAGTTAGGCCTCTACGGATCCAACGCCTACCGGGGCTAGGTCATGTAGAGCGTATGGACACCACAGCTCCGGCCCGAAGAATCTTCGAATTCGAACCTGTCGGGCAACGCAACAGAGGACGCCCGCGTTTAAGGTGGCGCACCCAAGTGGAGAAGGACCTCAACCAACTTGGTGTGCGAAACTGGAGACAGCTAGCCAGGGATCGCGCTAGTTGGAGAGGCATGTTGGTTGAGGCCCAGGTCCACCCCGGACTGTAGCGCCACACAAAGAAGAAGAAGAATAGAACTTTGGATTTCCTAGACGTCGGTGTTGTCGAATGCACCTCTTTGTCCTCTTTGGCAATGATTGACTTCTTGATACGGATTGCTTGCTCCTGGAGAGCGTGTGTTGTTGATTTACCTGGTAGGCGGGCATATTGGCATCCCTTATTTTTTCCGTGGTTCTCACGAAACAATGAGGTCAGACCTATTGGTTAGAATGATTTGGGCTGGTCAGTTGGTCTACAGCCTGCTTCTGGTATGCATTTTACCGTGACCTCTTTGCAGCTTCTCCGTAGGTATCCCCATGCGTAACTGGTTCTGAATGCTTGTCGCAATGTAGGGATAATTAGCTCATTTCCTTTAGGCAGACGGGCTGGCGAAATGCCATTTTCTCCGGGATATTTGTATAGGTGAAGGAATTAATAGACTGTAGGTGTCCCAGTCTGTCACTCTTGGTTGGCTCATTGAAATGGAGGATCTTGATCCTAGCCGGATGTCAAGGTATAGCTGTCGATGGTCTGACATCGATGTTTGTGATTGAGTTGCCTGGTACAGTATTTCAAGGCTCCCTAAATCCAGAAACTTTGCCATAACATCAAATCTACTGCTGAACAAGACCATGGTAGTGCTCATGTATGGATGCGAGACTTGCGTGCTCAGTAAAATACACCCTCAACTCTAAGTCGCGTTCGAGTTTACGAAAGTTTTACGGAGAAATGTTGGCCCCATTCGTGGCAAAGAGCGGTTCCAGAGATGTTTCTACACTGAGAAGCGGATGTGATAAAGAAGATAAAGCTCGGAAGACTGCGCTGGACTGGGCACCTGCCTCGCATGAGCGAAAGGAGCCTGCTCAGAATACCCTTAGCGGCAGATTTTTTGGAGGCTGGCAGCGGGGTGGACCATGCTTATGCTGAAAGGAACGTACGCAGCCTAGGGATGCAAGACTGGATGGTCTTGGTTGGATGCAAATTGGTATCGGTGCACAGGCTTGTTGAAGGGGACCAAAGGCAATTTAAAAGGTTATCTTATACGTTCGCCCAAAATGTTCGCTCATACTCATGTCAGCCGGGCGTAATGCACGCGCTGAATAATATGCTGACGCGACATCGTTCCCACAAAGCAACTAATTTTGACATCGGTTTCTTACCAGCATTGACCAGACTTTAGCCACGCACTAATCAACAGCTTCCCACGGCAATCAATGCGCCTACAGTCACCGAGCAAGACGTGAGAGCAAAGACTCTTGG
The DNA here is from genome assembly GCA_916610145.1 of Eristalis arbustorum. Lineage (NCBI taxonomy): Eukaryota > Metazoa > Arthropoda > Insecta > Diptera > Syrphidae > Eristalis > Eristalis arbustorum. The sequence goes on along the minus strand of OU744316.1, from coordinate 88,791,267 downwards.
TTATCGATTCAAATTTTTTGCAAATATTTTTCTTGTGGATTTTAAAGTTGTCGATGTCAAATCATTCTTTTGTCGATACCTGCCTTTGAGACTTACTTTTAATGACGAGAGTAAGTTCTTGGTTCTCATCAGCGATAACCCCGTCGTATGGCATCGAAGCATCCACGGCTTTGGATTGCTTGCTGAAGACGACAGGATGTAAGTGGGGACTACAACCTTAGCTAGTAGCAGATAATGATTCAAGGATTCACGCTTCACAATTATCATGCTGCCTTAATGTCAGTGTTTTTGTTATCTGGCATATTAGAGGCAGGCATATGAACACACTTGACTGAACAAAAGGGTCATGTGATGCAGATCAAATCAATCAATTGCCAATCAGTGGTTGAAAGTACATGAATTTCCCCTGAATGCCGTCTAACACAAGTTTATTGGACATTTTGTAACCTCAGCTGGGCAGCATTGCACCCTCGATGATGGTCAAAATGGTCGAGCCGATTAAATTCCAATTCTGTCCATCGCATCAAAGGAAGTCATGTCAGCAGTTCCAATCATTTCATTAGACTTATCCTTTTTTGCCGAATCCCCCAAGTTCAAAGCCACCAGCGCCACAAACCGATCAATTTATTGAATTCCATTTATCGGCACCATCCCAAGAACAGCCAAAGCTTTGTCATCCGCTGATGACCCGGGAATGTGTGTCCTTCAGGTCCCTCCCACCAGCAGCCCGCCTCTTCTTCCCTTTGACGCTTAAATGGAACACAAAACTTTTACACTTAACTTGAGTCCCGAACTGAATGCGAACTCGCTCCGGATGTCCTTTTTTTCTTGCCGACCGATATTAAAACCAGATAAAGGGAGACCCAGGACACTGGCAAGGCATAAATCTCCACTCGAAGGCGACATCGAGCAGAGTCCCAGTTCGAGGGAGTGAATCGCTCGTGCGGCTGTGTTGTGTGCGGTCACAAATCCGCACTGGCAATGTTTCGTGTACATAAACTACTCAGCGGTAATGACCACCACAGCTCAGTGGTCTAGGGCTCTTTCCCAGATGCGATCACGGATAATGAGGGACATGTGGGCTATGTTTGGGACAACTACCTTTCTCGCAAGTCAGCCCCCTTAGGGAATACCCCTTCACGGGTAAACACACGGTTTTTTCTTAATCAAAGCTGTTTGAAATAACGTCGAACTTCTGGTCCCTCGGTGGCCTTGTGATGACAGTACACGTGCCTCGTTTTACGGACGTCAGTAAAGTAAGTTGACGACCGCGTGGGATCTATTATTTGTCGATTTAGATTTTTATCAGCGATTACATTTGCATGAATTATTGATTTGGTTGTTCCCTAGGTGTACGTTTCATTCCGAATGACAATTGTATGTGATTACGTCTTCAATACGATGTCTGGGGTGTTACCACCACCGTGACGACTAGAGTAGATCCTAATCTGAAGGTCACATTGGACATTATACGAAGGGGTTCAGTTCAGTTTGATGAAAGTCGGAACTTACACGGAACATGTTTATTTAATTAATTAGGGTTTCGTATCGAAATGATGACGAGGGAGTTGTTGTGGTTCAACTTCTGTCAGTGTTGATTTTAGACGGGAAATATGATTGTTGTTAGTTCTATACGCAAATAAATCACTAAACAGCCTTATAAAGCTAATGCGGTTGGTTTGAATGCGAGGTTTCATGTAACTACTCTGAGGCAAGTAAATCAGTCCGGGTGGATGGTATTTAACACGTTCCCTGCCAAGCTGTTTTTCACTAGGTGTCATTTTTACGCCGCGTGTACCGAAAACAGTACACGGTAAGCACTTTAAAAATTTTGTATAAATTCTTATTTTTTTTTTGTTTTTGAGAGAATTTATATTATTTTCGAGATTATTAATATTAAAACAATAATGCATACATAGTAACATCAAAAAATAATATTTATTTCAGATTGAATAATTAAATAAAAATGAAGTACAGAAAAGAACATGAAATCCAAAGTGGAGTATATCCTATGTTTCATTTACGTTTTCATGTAGCGATGAATTTTGTTAAAACATGGAATGCATAAGAATGGCTTATTAGGACAATCATTACAAAACTTCGTCACCCTTTTTACAGTATTTCGCGCGATTTCGCTATAATGATCTTTCACACATTTTGCATAGCATGATGTGCAGCGGTTTCGTTTTGCTGGTTTTCTACTGTCTTTTTGTAATTCATGACGTTTTCTAAAACGTGGTACATGGTCATCTTCTTCAGTATATGAATCATTATCTATATTGCATAAATATAAAATTAATTTATTTCTGTATTCTAAAAGTGAAATTGGATTATTGCTTTTTGTATTATATAAAACCAATGCATTCACAACTGCCATGTTCAATAAATGTTCGAAAGCCAATTTTCGATACCATTTTAAAGTTTTTCGTAATGGAGAACAATATGCGGTCATTTGGTCAGATATGTCCACAGGCGATTTGTTGTCATTGTAGTCTACAATTAGAGCAGGTTTTATGGAAGCCCGTCCTTTAACTCTTATATTCACTGTATCTACGGAATGTTTTGTAGACAATGCTATAATATCCCGCTTATCTCTCCATTTCAACAAAGTAATCCCGGTTTTGTGTTCTTTTCCAAAAATATCCCCTGGTTTAAGTTTTTTGTCAACAACTTCTTTATCCAGACCTCGACGATTTGATCGAATTGTTCCAACTAGGTGAGTATTTTTTTTGATCAACTGTTGTGCTAAATCTAAACTAGTATACCAATTATCGACGTAAATGGTGTGTCCTTTTTCGATGATATCTTGAGAAAGCATCATCACGACGTTTGTTGGAGTAAACTTTGCAATGGCTGAATTTTTACCATCGTATATTTGAAAGCGATGTGCATAGCCATTCTTCGAACATAATTTGAAAATCTTAAAACCATATTTGTGCCTTTTCTGTTTCATATATTGTCTGAAGCTGAGCCGTCCGCGAAAAGGTATTATAGATTCATGAATGCAAACATTTTCTGGGACATAATAATATTTCTTAAAATTTTCATTTAGTGTATCAACAATTATTTTTATTTCATTAAGGCGGTCAATACTGATTTCATTGTTGTTGCTAAAATGTACCATTCTTAGGAGCAATTCGAAACGATTTCGAGACATTACTTTGCTGGGAAATATCACAGCAAATAAGGGGTCTCTCGACCAATATAAGCTCATTTCAGGCAATTTACATATTCCCATCCAAATAATTAAGCCAAAAAAATTCTTAATTTCTTCTTTTGAAGTTGGAACCCAATTACTTAATCGCACAGATCGATGTCCTTGCAATACTTGAGATGCATATATGTTTGTTTGATCTGCTATCTCCTGTAATAAGTCTTCTGTTACCAGTAGTAGAAAAAAGTCTTTTACTTCGCAACAATCAGTTTCGGGAATTCGCAATTCGTACCCCGAAGCGAAAGGTTCAATCTGAGGTTGATTTCCTCTAGGATCAAACCATTCGTTTTGAGTATTATTATTATCAGTTGTGTGTTCTTCACTATCTGTAATACATAAAATTCTACGTGTATTGCGAACACGTCGGAAAGCAATTTCGCTTGATGAAGAACTTGGTATACTGGCAGAAGAATCAGACCCAATATTTTCATCCTCACTCTCCATTTTTAGGAGGGCAGTAGAAATTAGAAAATATATCACTGAATGTTTGAAATATTCTGGAAATCTATAAGCTGAAATATATTCAATGTTTTTATATATAAAGCGTATTCGTAATACCTTTATCCAAATATAAAGTTCGAATAACTGTTCCTTTATTATTGACTATTATTATTTCACTAATTTTTTTTTTGGTAATTCAAAAATAACAAGAATACTTATTGAAAGCAAGCTGCAAAGCGAACAATCAAATACTCAATGCGGAAATTTGCTATCATGACTAATGACCAGAGCTCGTAAAATATGCTCAACCAATTTTTTCTATGCTGTCTGCTCACCAAAAAGACAGAAAAAAATGAAACATACTAAATAAAGTGAGCGACAAAATACTCTCGTTGGTTGAGCAAAGAGCGCGTTGAGAACAAACGAAGTTGAAGTGTTTTTCCGATTCCTCGTGTCCGCAAGCAACATGTTTTTTTATGACTGCGGGCAAAAAGGGACCACTTCTTGCGAGCGCATCACCACGCCGCGTGTACCGTTATCAGTACACGATGCAAAAACACCTCTAAACATCACTAAATAACATAAAACAATCATAACAGGAATTAAAATTTAGAAAAAAAAATTTTTATTTGCAAAAAACACGTTGGCGTAGAAATGAAGCTAAGCGTGTACTGTTTTCGGTACACGCGGCAGGGAACGTGTTAAATCGAATTGCTGGCTCAAATGAGTTTAGCGGTGAATGAGTGCAAAACGAATTTCCTGCTCTCACCAAGAAAGGACACACAACATCGACGACTCGGTCAGAACGTCATCAAAGAGGTAGTAAAGGACTTCATCTACCTTGGCTCCCAAGTTAATAGTATGAACAACATCAGTGCCGAGATTAAACGCAGACTAACTTGCCAACCGCTGTTTCTTTGGGCGCTCTCACGAAGGACCAAATTGACTCTATATAAGACCCTGATCATCCCTGTCCTAATCTATGGCTCAATGCGGTTGGCTAGACTATTTCAAGACCGAATAAAGGAGTCGTTGGTCTCTTCGAGGCCACATCTTTTTTTACGGTAGATGGCATTGAGCATAAACCTCATCATGTGGTTATCAAGGGGGAGTTACTTTAGCTGAGACTATCCATTCCTTAGAGTTTCGTAAAAGCAACTGTTACGTATTCACGCGAAAGATTTTGCCATCAAACGACCGACGCATAGGACAAAAATGGCCTATAATACATATGTATTCAGTCAATTTCCTCCTCGTGAGGAGAACAACATTTTCTAGCCCAGTCCTACTACACCAGATGTCAAACGCGAGAGCTGCTTGCGCTTATGTACACACGCCATCTAAGCACTATTCGACAGACAGTCGGACAGAACTGTTTAGAGCTTTTGAGAGCTGTTGAGTTGATCAGAGGGGACATAACGCACAGTGGGCTGGTTTGTATTTAAGAGCGGAATAAAGTTTGTCAAATCTAAACTACGAAAAGGATCTTAAAAATGATGAAATTTGACACAAATATTGAGATTACATTATGTTATACGTATTTGGTTGACGTTTGTACTGTTGCTGCTGCACAGTTTATCCCTGCTTATAGTTTTTATATCGGTCTCAGCATGCTGTTCGGTCTTCGCGGTCTCTTAGCATAGGTTCACGTAAATGTTGGGCAGTTGGGTAAATATTACTTTGAAAAGTTCTGCGGGCGATCTTTGGTCGTTTTTGTGTTGATGGCATCTGGATAAGAAGATTCAGCTGCGAACAGTACCGGCCGTACAGCGGCATGAGTCTAGCCCGGCGTCTACAGTTTCAACGCCTAAGATGGCTAGGCCATGTAGAGCGCATGGACAACACTGCTCTAACCCGAAGAGTCTTCGACTCCGAACCAGTGGGACAACGCAATAGAGGAAGACCACAAAGCCGATGACACTCTCAAATGGAGAAGAATCTCAACCACTAAGAGCTCGCGAAGACGACTTTGGCCACTCGATCCTCCATATCCATCGATCTTAACTCATCAGGCGCAACTTATCGAGATGGCCCAGACCATTTAAGGCCCAATTCCGAAGACGTGATAATGAGGACATATGTGCCACATCTCCAAACCATCGAAGCATATCTCTTTCCGTTCGGAGAAGTTTCTGCTCAACATTGAGATCTCCGCTCCGTGTTTTTCACACTATCCCGGCGAGTAACTCCCCCAGCAGATCAGTCTTATTTTCCTCTCCCTTTGGCTGGCGCTACAGTCCGGGGTGGACCTGGGCCTCAGCCAACATGCGTCTCCATCTAGCCCGGTCTTATGCTAGTTGCTTCCAGCCACTAACGTTCAACTAATTCAGATCCGTGGTCTTCCATTATCGCCCTCGGTGTGTAACTCGGGGTTGGTATCGAAGACTTTCCGGGCGGGAGCATTGGTGTCCATTCGCGCGACGTGACCCAGCCATCTGAGACGAGACAGATTGTCGCTGTACAGCCCGTACAGCTCTTCGTTCAGTCTCCATATACCATCCGTAGATACCGGACCGAAGATAATTCGAACGACTTTTCTCTCGAAGACAACAAGAATATCCTCGTCCGCTTTAGTTAGTGCTCATGCTTCTGCGCCGTACAGCAGGACTGGTACAATAAGGGTCTTATATAGGGATACCTTGGTTCTTCGAGAGATGACATTATTCCTCAGTGGCCTTCCGAATGCGAAAATGCAGCGATTCGCCTCCGTTTTATTTCCGCTTTCACTACTTTCACTACTTCAAAGCTTCATAGCTGCCTTTAATGACGTTTTGTCCAATACGTTGGTGGACCTTTTTCGTGGACAGCATACACGTTGTCTTACCCACCTGCTTCCTTCTCGATACTCGCCTCTATAAATACTGTCATACGCGGCCTGAAGTCGATGAATAGGTAGTGCGAATCAACGAATCAACTACTCCTGGGTCTTTTCAAAGATCTGCCGTAAAGTGAATATTTGGTCAATAGTGGACTTCGCTGGCCTGAACTCTCACTGATATTAACTAATCAGGCGCTTACACAGAACGGTAGAAAAGGTCTTCGAGAGGAGGCTTATCCCTCTATAATTGGCGCAGTTTAGAGGGTCTCCTTTTTTAGGATCGGGCAAACGATGCTGAGATTCCATCCATCGGGCATACTTTCATCCGACCAAATTGTATGCACCTTTGTATGCACCTTACTAGCTGATCACCAGCTGCTTTGAAGAGCTCGGCAGGCAGTCCACCGGCACCAGCAGCCTTGTTGGGCTTCAGTTTCCCCCACTCAGGTCGGGATGCCGGAATTCTTGTCCATCATCGCCTATATTGGATGAGCCTGAGCCTGAGCGGGTATTTTGGTCGTCCTCGACGTTATACAGTCTGCTTTCAAATTCCCGGCACCGACTGTAATTCTTTTACTAGGTTCCTATCCTTCTCTTTGCAGGCTTCGGTTCGGTTTTTGTGAACTTCACATGTTCTTTTTACCTGTTGGTAGAGTTTCCGAACATCGTTCCTGCAGTAACATCTCACAATCTCCTCGATCGCGCGCTTCTCATGATCTTTCTTTTTCTTTCTGAGAAGCCGGTGGTCTTCCCTTTATTTCTGCTCGTGAGCTTACGAGCTGTTCCCGTCCTTCTTGTCAGCGGCGCTTTGTATGCTTCTTTTTGGCTGCATTTGCTCACTGACATTCTTCATCGAACCAGGAGAAACCTTTTTCGAAACCCAGCACATCAGTTGCTGATGCGGCTTTTCTGATAGCTCCTAGGCAGTGTTGCCACTGGTCTTCAGCACTTGATGTCGGCGGTATGGGACTCTGTGAGAGGTGACGGGAGACTCGATGGGCGTAGCCGCGGCTTTGAGTGATGGCATCATTGGGCCAGGTGGACATTACAGTGCCAAGTCAACTCAAGTTGAAGACATTGATTTGGACGAAATTTGGTTAATGCAGGATGACGCGCCATGCCACACAACCCAGTCACAATTGACATTTCGTGCGAACGATTTAGATTCTGTGCTGGGCTGCCACGAAGTGTGCCACTACACTACTGGGGGTGGGCAGGAGAAATCTTCTGGCGTCCGAAATGGCCATGTTTTTTTGAAGAAACTTTTTTTTCAGCGCGAGACTCCGGCTTGCTAAAGGGCTTGGGTAGCCTGAGTTGCTTGTTGAGGCTCGTGGGCAGTTGTGACGTGCTGATTCCTCTTCCTGGCTGTCAGTTTCATTGCTGGTTGTACATTTTTCCTTTTTGTTGTTTTCTATTAATTGAATTCACTTAGAATCTTTCGGAGGGAGGCGGGCCTATGCAGAGTATGCTCAGGTAAGGCAGACTAATTAGGAGAGTGCCAGGTATGCGGATGCTAACTTTCGCGACTGGACTTTTTTTTACTATGCCTCCGGCAAGGTTGGGATACGGGTTGCGTAACACCATGATTCGGACTAGGAGATGTAGGATTGTGAGCCCAGAAAGGGTGCGAAAGAGGGATGAAGAAGGTGGCAGAGATAGGTTGATTACCTCCTTGTTTCCTGTGTATGCCGAGGAGTATTAGTGCTGAAGCGTCGACATTTACCAAAGTCGCAACCAGACTCGGCTCCAGAAACGCTGCAAGGTGGATACACGATCTGGAGGAACATACGTTCATAACTTACTACTTTTTCCGTAAATTGTGTGTATTTATGACTGCATTTCTACTCCTTCTTAGTTTTGAAGTTATGTCCACTGTCCGAAGACATTCTCCATCCGTCAGTCTGTGCCCACTGCTTGAGAATTGCAGCTCTCCACCAACCAATGAATGTGGCATGAAAACTGTTTGTCAAATCTGTTTGAATTTTTCAAAAACGAGAGATCCACTCTACCGGAAGTGTATCCTTATGTACTCATGTTGAAGATAATTGTGTTCTTTCAGCTTCTTTCGCTCTTCATCCCAAGGAGCTGCACCAGCAAACCCCCAAAGAATGACAAAGTCATTCAGCGTCTCCCATCTTCTTCCGCTTCCTGCCCTCTGGGGAATGGCAAAGTTAAAGTCGTTGAAACAAGTTTGCGACTACCCAGCTGAGTTCCGCCAGCCACTGACGACTGAGCGACTCTGGGTTGAACTCAAGAACTGAGTTTTACTTGAGCGACTCAGAAGAAGAGCGAGAAGGGCATCGTAATTACTTTGGGAGACTGTGGGTGGAGAAGTGGGTAATGAGCCCACAACCGGTGCAGACTTGCATAGTCATGAAGGAGTCCTAAAAAGGACTAGGGATTATCGATGGATATGAATTTGAGGCGAATGATTTTCTCAAGGGACAGGACTTGTAATCCTTGCGGATTTCTGACGCTTTATTAAAGCAACGTGCAGACCCAATCAGCCTTGCAAGTCATCGCATCATCGGGACAACCATCGACAATGGGAGGCAGTATTCGTTGGGGCTCAGACTCCCCATGGGTCATCGCCCAGAGAAGTAAATATGTAAGACACTTAAGGACACATCCCCTTTCTTCTATCACAGTTCCATCCACTGTATGTGCACAGCATCCCGCCTTAAGAGTCCTTGTTGAACCATTCATCTGCCTTGGCATTGACCCGATTTCCACACAAAATCCATCAGAGTGACGAGTGTTTCGCGCTCAGTGCCGACTTGTTGATTTTATACAGCTAAGTGGAAGGACATGCATCAGAGCACAACAGGCAGCATGTTGTCGTGGAAAATTAATTTCATTTCTCAATCAATGTTAATGGCCACGCATCGCTCCACGAAATTACTCTTTTTTGAAAGGATTGCCAGCGGGTGGTGCAAAGTGCTGAGCGAATGTCCAAGATGCTGCTGTTAGCTCCGGGAATCCAGTGCAATTTGAAGGGAATGCGAGGAAGAATTGCCGTTTATGCGCATGGTCAAGCCATGAAAGCAAACACATTGCATAACTGACCTAGATTGCTGTTCACAGGAATGTGGGTGGGCACTGAAAGAAAGATTGTGTGCACCAGAGAAAGGGAGCAACGAAGAAACAATGAGAGAGGGAATTTCAATTCAAGTCAATAAATTGTTAAGCACTCACGTTGGTGGGTGGATGGGCATTTGCCGCGATGTACTCTGGTGTAGCTGAACCCTTTGAGGGAAGATTTGGTGTGATTAAGGGTCTGCACAGGGTTCTCACAGGGGGAATGTCATGAAAGAAGTGTTGTCTCAGTGGTGTGTGTGTCAACCGGCAGATACCGGGGCAGTTGCATTTCACTGACAGAGTCTCTGCACATCTCTGCCAATCTGTTACAGAACCCAGATCAGTTCAGCTTTCAATATCAGAGAACAGGTTTAGACGAAGCTATGTGTCTGGCAGTAAATGAGGAAATTCGTGTCATAGGCAGTGCTCAAAAAATAACTATCGGCAGCTATCATGGTAATGCTAGCCATTCATCGGCTTCGCAATGTTTCTTTGCTCTTCTTTACGCAAGAAGTGGATATTCCTTGTCCTATTGACTTCCACTTGTGAGAGAATAATAGCACGCGCAACACGAATAGTTGCTGAGAAGTTATGTCCTGGCCCTCTAGGGGCTGTAGCTCCACCCATATTATTATATTGTGACGTGGACACAAACCAACCTAAAGCGCCATCTGCGGGAAACAATCGACACTATTCGGAGTAGAAGCTATAATCCGTCGCTATAATAACGCTACACACAAACCACTACAACCACCAAAACCTATGGTTTTTATGAGTTCCTGTACATAGTGCCGGTGGGGAAATCTATTGGTGGTTGGACCACATCGATAGCTTGTCTTGTCAATCAGCACATAGATTCTCCCGCTCAATGCAACGCTTAAACTCGCCAGAGCACTCATAGTGCTAATATTGACATTTGGATCCGAATTGTTCGCTGACTGTGAATAGTCTTCCTCCAAGAAGTTGACAAGATCAGTTGCTACATGGTATGTTTAAGCCCACGCAGGTATGAAGATGTCTCTCAAATTAAAGGAAGGTTTTCATGGGTGGCTATCGGAAATAACACCCACTTGTCACATCCCACACAGGAGACCATAAACAATCTCGCTCCAGCTATCACCCAGTCGGCTGCTGTTCCCTTCGAGTCGTTGAAGGTTTATGTCACTTTGATCCAGGTCCAGGCAGTGCTGTAATTGCCCTCATCTAAACTTAAATGATGTAAAAGTCGTTCTGCTTCGCCGGTTAAGCTGGATTTTAGGTAGTGCAACTTTTCTATGTCGGTTAGCGACGAATTGGTGTGCACCACAGAATTAAACATGTCATGGAACGACCTCCATGTTACATAACCTCCATGTTTCATGCCAGAAAATGATGGCAAATTGATCTTCGGGAGTCGCAGTTCCTTTCTGCTGGCGGTTGGATTATCGCTGTCTACTGCAGCGCCGACGGGAATCCTGTCTAGTGCTTCAAGCAGAGCCGATCGGTAGGTTACATACAACTCCCTGATGTTGTCATAAATTAGATCAAACTGGCTTCCATCATCATCGCCTGAATTGTTCACGGCATTAGCATTGGCGGTGACACTTGCCTGAAAGTTTGATTCCAAGATGGCGAGACGCCCTTGAAGATAATGTCTAGATGCCTTTGTTTCCATAGGTCGCTGGTTCAATCCGGCTCTAAGGACCACAAGGTATGTTAGGAGTTGGAGGTACACTACACAACTCTGATTTACCCTACGACCAACAACATCCATTACTGTTGAAGGGGCAACACCACGTTACGAGGATGGTCATCATAGATGCCCACCTACGAACGTTGCACGGAGGAGTGCAGAAGATGGTTCCTTACCTGCGTCAAAGGTTTTGGATCTGTGGCATTAAAAATGCTGCAAAGAAAATCGTCCACAATTGCAATATCTGCTTCAGATATAAACCAAAACCGATGAGGCAGCTGATGGGGAACCTCCCTGCTCCTCGCGTTAGGATGTCCAGACCCTTCACATACACGGATGTCGATTATGCTGGACCAATAGACATTAAAGCATGGAGAGGAAGAAATGCAAAGACACTCAAAGGATATTTTGCGGTGTTTGTTTGTATGGCCACAAAAGCGGTACACATCGAAGTAGTAAGTGATCTCACGACACAAGCCTTCATTGCCGCCTTTCTGAAATTTGTTTCATCCTTTGTCATCTGTGCTAATAAATTCTTCAACAACTTGCTCATTTTGTTTTATTATTTCTTTCTTTATATTATAAATTGCCACTATCTACTCACTCACCTGAATTGTGTATATGTATTACACGGCGCGAGAAACCGATTAGCACATACAGCCCACAAGAAATATGTTTTTTTTTTTTTACTATTTTTTGTAAATCCGGCTCGAAGGACCAATGTTTTGTTCAGTGCTTAATTATCCAAATTACACACACTTTGCAACCAAGAAATCTAATTCGAAAACCCACAGTAAAATAAAACGCTTTGTTGTGTCGAAATCGTTATAAAGAATATCTCAATTTTTATTGGTTATTTCCATTCCCTTTTATCGAAATGTAACTTTGTTGTTTTTGTATATTACATAAATTTCCTTACTTGCAAACAATATATGATGTTACACAATTTTTCATTATTTGAGGTTCACATTATTTTTTAAGTTTTTTTTTATAACATTAATGCTCAACAGACCTACTCTTGTTTTTGCCATCAGCAGTTATCACCTGCACACGGAGAGCAGGGAATATCTTTAAACGTCCAAGAATAGAAGAGGATTTGTTCCTGCCATCCTGAGCCTCTCCTCCCCCTCTTGCGTGCGGAAAAACATACCACATTTTTGGTGCTCCTCGATAGCAAATAAGAGTCAACAATCAAGTGAAAGACAGAATGCCTTCCTGTTAATTTTGTTTAATCGAAGCACAATTTCCTTCACGAAGTCAATCACAGCTGACAAGCTGCCACACAAAATCCACTCCGAATAAACATTGAATTGCCTAGGTCTATCTTTACATAGCTCACATGCATTATGTAGACATGTTCCACATTTGTCAGTTGCCACAGCGGTAGCATGGACAGAGGCATTCAAGCAGCGACAGCGGCCAGAGATAGCCATGTCATTAGTTAGACAAATACTCTGAGGCGACCACCTCCGAATCCTCCGTGAATACAAACGTACGGAGCGCAGAGCCCTTGTTTACAAATGATATTGATACAAGCTCTCGTGTGCCTTAGCAGGACAGTGATGAGAAAGTAATCGACAGAGCCAGATGACTGATGGGTGTGGGCCACACTCCAATGAAATGCGAAAATAACCACCACTTGTCACATCTCACTCAAGAGACCATAAACAATCTCGCACCACCAACCAACCAGTCGGCTGCTGTTCCCTTCGAGTCATTGAAGGTTTATGTCGCTTTGATGACCTACCCCCATCAGCAGTTAACACCTGCACACGAGGAGCACTCAATTGAACTCAAACCGAGGACCCAGTCTGACTCGGTTGAATGCCACAATTTAAAATCATCATCGGAATGTATTATCATTCGAAGGAGTTTATTTCAGCCATGAAATTGTGACAAGGCAACCACAAGCTGTGGAAGGGGGCATGTCGCATCCTCGCTGATATGTGCCACCAGCAGAAGGCAGCAAGGGAAAACAAATAAAAAACAAATCTCAATGTAATGCTTAATCCTGCAGAGACAGCGAGGATGTGAAGAACGCGAGGTAAAATATACGTTTCTTGTTTTTTATGGTACGTCTTCGAAGAACGACGTGGAACCTTCAGAGAATGTGTGGGGATCGTTTGCGAAAATTGATTTATTGCTTCGAAGATTGAGTTCAGTGGCAATGGTTCAGGGAATTGAGAGGACTGCGGTTGAAGGAGTGAATCGAGAGACAATTTGGTTAAATTGAATGCCATTTGAACGCTGTTCCCTGCTTGCCGACGGATTTCGATTTTGACAACAATTTTGTGCTTTTTTGCACATCCTCATCCTCATCCTCATCCTCATCCTCATCCTCATCCTCATCCTCATCCTCATCCTCATCCTCATCCTCATCCTCATCCTCATCCTCATCCTCATCCTCATCCTCATCCTCATCCTCATCCTCATCCTCATCCTCATCCTCATCCTCATCCTCATCCTCATCCTCATCCTCATCCTCACCCTCATCCTCATCCTCATCCTCATCCTCATCCTCATCCTCATCCTCATCCTCATCCTCATCCTCATCCTCATCCTCATCCTCATCCTCATCCTCATCCTCATCCTCATCTCATCCTCATCCTCATCCTCATCCTCATCCTCATCCTCATCCTCATCCTCATCCTCATCCTCATCCTCATCCTCATCCTCATCCTCATCCTCATCCTCATCCTCATCCTCATCCTCATCCTCATCCTCATCCTCATCCTCATCCTCATCCTCATCCTCATCCTCATCCTCATCCTCATCCTCATCCTCATCCTCATCCTCATCCTCATCCTCATCCTCATCCTCATCTCATCCTCATCCTCATCCTCATCCTCATCCTCATCCTCATCCTCATCCTCATCCTCATCCTCATCCTCATCCTCATCCTCATCCTCATCCTCATCTCATCCTCATCCTCATCCTCATCCTCATCCTCATCCTCATCCTCATCCTCATCCTCATCCTCATCCTCATCCTCATCCTCATCCTCATCCTCATCCTCATCCTCATCCTCATCCTCATCCTCATCCTCATCCTCATCCTCATCCTCATCCTCATCCTCATCCTCATCCTCATCCTCATCCTCATCCTCATCCTCATCCTCATCCTCATCCTCATCCTCATCCTCATCCTCATCCTCATCCTCATCCTCATCCTCATCCTCATCCTCATCCTCATCCTCATCCTCATCCTCATCCTCATCCTCATCCTCATCCTCATCCTCATCCTCATCCTCATCCTCATCCTCATCCTCATCCTCATCCTCATCCTCATCCTCATCCTCATCCTCATCTCATCCTCATCCTCATCCTCATCCTCATCCTCATCCTCATCCTCATCCTCATCCTCATCCTCATCCTCATCCTCATCCTCATCCTCATCCTCATCCTCATCCTCATCCTCATCCTCATCCTCATCCTCATCCTCATCCTCATCCTCATCCTCATCCTCATCCTCATCCTCATCCTCATCCTCATCCTCATCCTCATCCTCATCCTCATCCTCATCCTCATCCTCATCCTCATCCTCATCCTCATCCTCATCCTCATCTCATCCTCATCCTCATCCTCATCCTCATCCTCATCCTCATCCTCATCCTCATCCTCATCCTCATCCTCATCCTCATCCTCATCCTCATCCTCATCCTCATCCTCATCCTCATCCTCATCCTCATCCTCATCCTCATCCTCATCCTCATCCTCATCCTCATCCTCATCCTCATCCTCATCCTCATCCTCATCCTCATCCTCATCCTCATCCTCATCCTCATCCTCATCCTCATCCTCATCCTCATCCTCATCCTCATCCTCATCCTCATCCTCATCCTCATCCTCATCCTCATCCTCATCCTCATCCTCATCCTCATCCTCATCCTCATCCTCATCCTCATCCTCATCCTCATCCTCATCCTCATCCTCATCCTCATCCTCATCCTCATCCTCATCCTCATCCTCATCCTCACCTCATCCTCATCCTCATCCTCATCCTCATCCTCATCCTCATCCTCATCCTCATCCTCATCCTCATCCTCATCCTCATCCTCATCCTCATCCTCATCCTCATCCTCATCCTCATCCTCATCCTCATCCTCATCCTCATCCTCATCCTCATCCTCATCCTCATCCTCATCCTCATCCTCATCCTCATCCTCATCCTCATCCTCATCCTCATCCTCATCCTCATCCTCATCCTCATCCTCATCCTCATCCTCATCCTCATCCTCATCCTCATCCTCATCCTCATCCTCATCCTCATCCTCATCCTCATCCTCATCCTCATCCTCATCCTCATCCTCATCCTCATCCTCATCCTCATCCTCATCCTCATCCTCATCCTCATCCTCATCCTCATCCTCATCCTCATCCTCATCCTCATCCTCATCCTCATCCTCATCCTCATCCTCATCCTCATCCTCATCCTCATCCTCATCCTCATCCTCATCCTCATCCTCATCCTCATCCTCATCCTCATCCTCATCCTCATCCTCATCCTCATCCTCATCCTCATCCTCATCCTCATCCTCATCCTCATCCTCATCCTCATCCTCATCCTCATCCTCATCCTCATCCTCATCCTCATCCTCATCCTCATCCTCATCCTCATCCTCATCCTCATCCTCATCCTCATCCTCATCCTCATCCTCATCCTCATCCTCATCCTCATCCTCATCCTCATCCTCATCCTCATCCTCATCCTCATCCTCATCCTCATCCTCATCCTCATCCTCATCCTCATCCTCATCCTCATCCTCATCCTCATCCTCATCCTCATCCTCATCCTCATCCTCATCCTCATCCTCATCCTCATCCTCATCCTCATCCTCATCCTCCTCATCCTCATCCTCATCCTCATCCTCATCCTCATCCTCATCCTCATCCTCATCCTCATCCTCATCCTCATCCTCATCCTCATCCTCATCCTCATCCTCATCCTCATCCTCATCCTCATCCTCATCCTCATCCTCTGATCAATTTTTGACCACGTTCCTTACACTTCCCACGGATTGCTATGATTTATTATCCTTCTTCCGGTTCATCCATAAATCGTTCACAACCTAAGACAGTTCTTGGCTACGTGCTTTGCTATTATCCAAGTATTCCGCTCCACAGGACCTCGCAATGACTGCTGCCACCCACTGACTGCTGATCCTAGTCCGGGGACAATGTCGAATCGGCGTCCTTGCCGCAGGCACGTTTTCCACTTTCCACTTGAATTATATCCGCAGGAACGGCGCGGCGTTCAATTATGACAATAACTGCTTGTGTACACAAATGCGGAAAAGGGATGAAATTTTGAAGTCAGACGCAACCAAGTGTGCCACCTGAAGAGGGGGGCTAGTGTTGATTTTGAGGAGCTTCTCCGGATTAAGTGTAAAATTTAGTACCGCATTAGAGACGTTGAATAAGGAATCTGAGATCCTTCCGCATTTGGGGGGTTGGGCGGGCACTTAGTTATGGCAGAGGAATGTTCAACACTTCCACTCTCACTCTAATTGAACACTCGTGTAAGGAGGTGGAGAATCCTGGAAGGCACAAGCATATCCAACATCTCTTCCGCCAACGCGAGTGTACGAATAAGTGCACCGGATTTCCGGAGATGCACGTAGAACTCTGACAGATGTCGTTAAGGATGCACTGTCATTCCGGGATTAAATTTAGTGCTGGGAGAGCACTTTATTTGTCTAAGGACCATAGGACGGGGAAGATGATATTTGAGATTTGACACAGCGTTTCCAGGCCTAATTGAGTGTCTCTGTCGATTTAGAACGATGGCAGGTGAGTCGATTGATGACTTAATTTAAACGGAAAAAAGAGATGGAAACACAAAGACTTAACTTGTCGTTGGGATACAGAAGAAAGTCAAAGGTGGGCAAGTGTTCATATTGTTTATAGTAGAAGCACGTACCTTCTTACCAAAAAAGACGGCAAGGGTAATTTGACCCCATACTATAAAAATGTAGATTTTGATCTAGTAAATCATTTAAAAGGTCTAATCAATCAAGTGGTGGTCCCGTTGTGGGTATGTGCGTCGACCCCAACCTTGACGTCGTAGGTTCGATACCTGGTCTGTACTACAAGAATAATGTTCACGACCCCATCTCTTTCGAGTCACTCTGCTCAAAGAGTATTTCTTGTTTAAAAAGCCATTTGGAGTCGGCAAAACACTGTAGGTCCCATCCACTCGTGAGAGAACAAAAGTACGCACAACACGAGTGTTTGGCCTGAGATGCTAAGCCCTGGCCATCTACTGGCTGTTGCGCCGCCCATGTTATTATTATATTCAATCAAAGCATTAAGAAGATTTTTTTTATGTGTACAATCGTGACAAATAATTGCTGATGACATTTTCCACTTCCACCCAGCCTGAGCAATTGCCGCGTTTCATCGGTGACGGTCCTGGGCACGATGATTCCACTCATCAAGATTGATTTGGTCTCTGTACCTGTCTTCCTATCCTCTCTATGAACCATTAAGTTCTGGTTTGAAAACCCTCTCTGCTGATGCGGTGTTGTCCATGCACTCGATGTACCCGAGCTAGTGTAGTCCACGGACTATTAAATTCCAGACTACACCCACATCGTGGTACAGCTCCTACAATGCACGTTATTGGTGTTTCAAGCCATGGGCTTCGAGCCCAATTATATTGACAAACAAAAGTTGCATCGGTTGCCATGCTACGTCGTTTCTACGTCGGATCTCCACTAAGATGACATTTTCGTAGAGTTCACGTTTGTCGCGAGGTCGATAACCACCCCTATTACCTCGAGCTGCTGATTGTTATGTTTAGGCCTAGATACTATGCGGCTTGCTCGACAGCATATATATTGACTTATCCTTGATGACCATAAGACCAGCTTGTTTCGCCCATTTTTTTTATTACAGAACTATAACAGTGACGTTCTTTACCTGTACTCACAGCTGAAGACAGCATCGCTATTGTTGGTTGTGTAGAAAAACTAGCGATGATTGGCGATAAACCAGGGCAAAACAAAGTACATGCTGTCATCACGGAAGGACGCACAACATCGACGTCTCGGACAGAGCGTCATATTGGGCAGCAGAAACTTTGAGGTAGTCAAAGACTTCGTCTATCTATGCTCTGGAGTGAATAGGGACAACAACACCAGTACCGAGATCAAGCGCAGAATTACTCTTGCCAATCGCTGTTTCTTTGGGCTCAAGAGGCAATTAAGTAACAGAGCCATCTCTCGAAACACCAAATTGACCTTGTATAAAACCCCGATCATCTCAGTCCTGCTCTATGGCGCAGAGACATGGACGCTTTTAAAAGCGGATGAAGAAGCTCTTGGTTGTTTTGAGGGAAAAGCTCTGCGTACGATCTTTGGTCCTGTTTGCGTTGATGGCGTTTGGAGGAGAAGGTTTAACCACGAACTGTACGGGTTGTACAGCGGCATGCAACTAGTTAAGCGTCTTTGGATCCAACGCTTAAGATGGCTAGGTCATGTAGAGCGGATGGACACCACAGCTCCGGCCCGAAGAGTCTTCGACACCGAGCCATTGGGACAGCGCAACAGAGGACGCTCTCGCACTAGATGGCGCACACAAGTGGAAAAGGACCTCAACCAACTTGGTGTGCGCAACTGGAGGCAGCTGGCGAAAGATCGTGCTGGCTGGAGAGGCATGTTGGTTGAGGCCCAGGTCCACCCCGGACTGTAGCGCCAATCAAAGAAGAAGAAGAAGATTATTGACTTCAGGAGCCAAATAATATGAAATATGCATCAGATGACCCCAGTCTGTCTTTCTTGTGTTAAAGACTCTATAAATGCAGATCTACTTTCACTTTTAAGAATATTAGCTATTCAAAGGCATCTGTGTCTCTGAACACTTGAAGGAAGATGTCCGGGCACAATAAGATATTCTGATCTAGACTAACGCGCCAGCGTACTGTGTGAACGTCTAAAGCCGTTTTGCACCGCACTTATCGGCACGTACCAGTGCGGCTTCTGGCCCGGCAAATCGACTACAGACCAAATCTTCACACTAAGGCAGATCCTGGAGAAGACCAGCGAGTTTCAAATCGATACTCACCATCTTTTCATCGATTTTAAAGCCGCTTACGACAGCATTCATCGCAAGGAGCTATTCGAAGCAATGGCCGAATTCGGGATCCCGAGAATCCAGTTGTCTCCGGTGTACCGTGCAGTTCGGTTCAAAAACCTCTGAACCGTTCGAAACCTGCACCGGATTTCGGCAAGGAGATGCGCTATCGTGTGATTTCTTCAATCTGGTACTGGAGAACATAGTGCGGCGGGAAAAAAGTCAACACGGAAGGCACTATCTCCTACAAGTCAGTCCAGCTGTTGGGATACGCGGATGACATCGACATTGTCGCGCGGTCCCCACGTGCCATCGTGGAAGCTTTCACGGCAATTGAGGAACAGGCGAAACGAGCTGGTCTAAAGGTCAACGAGGACAAAACAAAATATATGCTGTCGAGCAAACAACGATCCGCCGCACACCACTTAAGCCAAAACGTCACAATCGACAGCTACAATTTCGAGATAGTAAAGGAGTTTGTCTACCTCGGGGCAAATGTAAACTCCAACAATGACATCGTAGTGGAGATCCGACGGAGAATCGCCCGTGGCAACCGATGCTACTTCGGTCTGTCAAAACAACTGGGCTCGAAACTCCTGACCCGAAGGACCAAAGTCATGCTCTACAAAACCCTTATCCTGCCAGTCCTACTTTATGGAGCCGAAAGCTGGACATTAAGTAAGGCTGCAGAGCTGATTCTTGGTGCCTTCGAAAGAAAAATTCTACGTCGGATATATGGTCCCGTCTGCGAGGAAGGCGAATGGAGGAGAAGACACAACCGCGAAGGTAAGGAAGGCAAAAATCCGTCGACTACACTGGCTCGGCCACATCGAGCGAATGGACAACAACGCCGCAGCAAAGAGGGTCTTCGAATCCGAGCCTCCTGGCTCGAGACGGAGAGGAAAACCGAACCACCGGTACAAAGACCAAGTCATCGCGGATGCAAGACAGCTTGGCCTTGATGACTGGAAGCGGCGTGCCCAGGACCGTCACCGATGGAAGGCAGCAATTGCTCAGGCTCAGACCCTTCATGGTTCGTCTGCCTGATAAGGAGGAAGGAGGAGACTAACGCGCTGGCCCATACTGACTTATGGCGTCTTTGTATGGTAGTCTAGCCTACAAGTCAACTTGATTGACTATAAAGTTACTCAGATTAAGGAGATGTATCTCTACAGAGCTGACGTCCGTAAACCGATGTCTGCATAACCACGAATTTCACTGGCTCTCCGTGCATCAAACCACTGCAGTGTATTCCTGGCAAAAGTGTCAGTCAGTCTAATGGCACTCAGTGCAATAGATGAAAGGTTTACTGATTTATTCATGTAGCGTTGAATAAGAGCAAATGTGTTTCGAAGCCTTAAACACCGAGTGATACATCAAACAGTACTTGCACACTTGAACAACACAGCTAACCAATCGATCTCCATCACTTCCGAAATTAATGCCTAACTAGGCTCATGTCGCTGTACAGCCCGTACAGTTCGTGGTAGAATCGTCTCCTCCAGAACCCGTCAACACAAACAGGACCAAAGATCGCACGTAGAACTTTTCTCTCAAAGTGACCAAGGACTTCTTCATCCGCTTTCAAAAGCGTCCATGTCTCTGCGCCATAGAGCAGGACTGAGATGATCAGGGTTTTATACAAGGTCAATTTGGTGTTTCGAGAGATGGCTCTGTTACTTAATTGCCTCTTGAGCCCAAAGAAACAGCGATTGGCAAGAGTTATCCCACGCTTGATCTCGGTACTTATGTTATTAGTGCAGTTTACTCCGGAGCCGAGTTAAGTGAAGTCCTTGACTACCTCGAAGTTATAGCTGCCCATTGTGACGCTCTGTCCAAGACGTCGATGTTGTGTGTCCTTTCTTGAGGGCAGCATATACTTCGGTTTACCCTCATTCACCGCCAGACCCATTTTAGCTGCTTCCGTCTCAATGTTAGCAAAAGCCTCACTGACGGCTCGGTGAGTTCGGCCAAGCACGTCAATGTCATCGGCGTATGCTAACAATTGCACGGACTTCTGGAAGATCGTGCCTCTAGTGTTGGCGTGTGAGTTTCGCACGATCTTCTCCAGGACGATGTTGAAGAAATCACATGACAGCGCGTCGCCCTGTCTAAAATCTTTTTTGACATTGAAGGTCTCGGTTCTATTCACGGCACATTAATCGACAGTTCTACACATGTTCAGCCAGAAAAAAATCAATGCTACACTGGGCGATGACAAAATCAGTAAAAAGCCGATAAAGGTAACCCTCAGGACTGGGTACTATCTTCCCTCACGTGGTCCATAGTAGTAAATAGACTAATTGTCATTCTCAGCAACGAAGGTTTCTATGTTCAAGAATGTGGGTGAAGCAGCAGCCAGGGCCATGGCCTAGCCTCTCAGCAACCACTCGTGTTGTGCGTGCTATTGTTCCCTCACGAGTGGAAGGGACCTACAGTTTAATGCCGACTCCGAACGGGCAAGTTTGAGAAGGGATAAGAGGACTTGAGAGTGAATGACTGGAAGGTGGTGGGGCCGTAAATATTATTTTTGTCGAACAGACCAGGAGTCGAACTTAGACGTCGGGGCTCAAGTAACCACACATAGTGCTTCTAATTAAGGGCAAATTTGATGACACGCTCTCGGACTTACTACACAGAGCACTAAGCCTTTTTAGGTACTGATGTACAGTTTACTCCGGAACCGAGGCAAGTGAAGTCCTTGAATACCTACCATTCTCAATCAGCTATTCGAAAGCAACAAGTCTGAATTCAAAGTTGGGTGTGTTTTTGACCAACCAACCAATTATCTGTTTTAACGCCCTTCTCAAGTCACTGTGAACACAGAACTCAATCATCACCTGAATTACACAGCATTTTTTCCACCCCACTGCTTCATCTGCACATCGCCACGTCCACTGGAATGTACGCATGACCATGCGAAAATTTATGATATTGCAAGCTAACCACGACTCAACACCAACGCTGAGTCTGATTCCGTTCAAATTGAAATTCATTACACCCAGCAGCGGCGAAATCCCGCACCAACAACGTGCCGACACCACACAAGAACCACAGCTTCGATCCGATAATGTAACGAAATTAATTCGAACACCGCCGCAAATTTATAGCCTCAGCCCAGTTCACTGGCATCCTCGTCCCCATCCCCGTCGTCCTCGGCAAGGACACTCTCTGTTCTCACTTAACTGAGGCACGACGGGGGAAAAGAATCCAAAAATGCTGCGGATTACATTCTGTAAACTGGACAAATAAACGTTTCCTCGGCCGGGCCGGAGTGGGCTTTGTCTCAAAAGCAGCACCCAAACTCACTCATATAGATTTATACCGAGATATTGGCAATAAAGTCGTTGTTGACGGGATGAACATTTCTCTTCGTTTATCGCTGCACCACATAAAGACGAAGCAGGGCGGGGAGTTATTCCGAAGACGGATATGAGAGGTTTTGATGAGCGCTCGTTAGAGCAAAAGAGAGATTGTTGTGCGGTCGATAGGATGTGCTCCAGCCGGGCGGCCACAAGCGCACCACGGGCCGGGTGAATAGCCCGATAATGACAATCGACAAGATTCCTTTTTCCCCAAGACCGTTTCGTTGTCCTTCGAGTGTGGGAAAGAAATCCAACGCTCCACTTGATGTCACTTACCAGCTTGATGGAAAGCCCTCTGGTGCTCTGGTTTATTTCCGTGGCGTCCTTGAGTGGGAGTATTTATAGGCAATGCGGAAAAATGTAGTTTTTGGGTGAAGACACTTCAGAGTCACCCTCATCCCGGGGGGTTGGCTGCCGAAGGATACTGCTAATCCGAGTGGATTCGCCCCCGGGTGCCGACTGAGTGGATCCATATTTTATTGTTTGCTTATGAATGGGGATTGCTGCTGAGCTATTTTAAATTGAGCGTCCTTTCGGGGAATTTGTTGGGGTGCTCGGAGTGGATGCGATGTGGACATTCATCACTATTCGGGGAAAAAGAGGATAAACGAGGGCGATCTATGGATTCATTGTGTCGCTTGGAATTTACATGATTGTTGGTACTGATAAGTGAGCCCTTTAAGTTGTAAATTGTATTGGCTTCGAAGATGATGGGAGGGAGTAACATTCTTTATTTGGACTTACGATGGCTTGACTAGCAAAATGAATGAAACATGGCTGAACTCAACGAAATACAGCGGTAGTGACTTAATTTAGACTTGGGCAAAATGAGGAGGCGTTAATTAACAGCCCTGTTTGCAATTATCCTTAGCTGTATATCATTGATTTCTTGGTAGCCCCAAACACAAACGTAATCAACCTCTGTGATAGGAAAAGCGTACAGGCTCTGAGGGTTCTAGACTGAGTCGAATTCAAATTCTAGCTAGGGAAGAGTGTTACGTTAGGTTTTCCGGCTGCCAGCGAAATTTCCATTACATTTATGCCCAGTTTCATAGTGAACGTTTAGGTTAGGTTAGGTTGTAGTGGCTGACTGCTGCAGAGCAGTCACACTTAGGCCAGAGTAGGCCCATTGTGATACCACGCGGATTGACTTCTCCTAACACTGGAACCAGTTGGTGCTGCTAATGAACCGATTTAGTTGGCTAATGCTGGCACTTTTTAGCTCGTTACGGCTGCTGAAGTAGTAGGCTCCTAGGTGCAGGAACCTACGACTGGCAAGAGCACTGCAGGAGCAGAGAAGGTGATGAGTGTTCTCTTCCTCCTCTTCATCCATGCAGCTTCTGCAAAAATCGTTATATGGTGCACCCATCCTGCGAGCATGAGTGCCCGGTTATGACTCCTATAAGGGTCCTTACTGAGGGCTTGCTGAGTCCAAGTAGACTGAGTGACCGTCTTAGGTTAAGTGATGGCCAGATTTCTTTTGTTTTAAGGCAGGTGGTGCCTTCTAGCCATTTGTCATTGGTGGTTTTGATTGTATGAATCTTTAAAAGATGATAGGCTGTAGCGATCGGAATGCAAGGTGGTACCCCTTCTATCGATAGGGATGAGGTTGTACCACACCTAGCGAGTTCGTCGGCTTTGCAGTTTCCTGGTATGTCACAGTGTCCCGGCACCCACATGAGGTGAATGTTAAAATGCTCGGCCATCTCGTTAAGAGACAGCCTGCAATTAAAGGATGTTTTAGAGTAGAACATGACATTGTCCAGGGATTTTATGGCGGCCTGACTATCGGAACAGATGGTGATATCCCTTTTTGATATCACGTTGTTTTTGAGCCATGAACGCTATGGTTTCTGCCTGAAAAACGCTACAGTGATCAGGGAGCTTTACGGAGATAGCAATGTTGAGGTCTTGTGAATAGACACCCGCACCCACCCCTTCTTTTGTCTTTGAACCATCCGTGAAGATGCGCAGAGGATCTTTCAGTGTTTGCGTGTCAGTCATCCAGTCCGATCTGGAGGGAATACTGATTGAGAATTTCTTTTCAAAGATGGCCTGGGGTAGTAGGCGGTCGGTGTCGCTAGGTAGGAAGTTGAATTCCTTGAGAATGGTTGAGTGGCCAGTGTTGAGTTCGGACCACAATCGAAGTGTTTTGTGTCTCATGGCTGTACTTGCTGCTGCTTGTTTCCCGAATATTTCCAGAGGTGGGAGACGGAGGAGAATATTCAGTGCGTCTGACGGAGTACTTCTCAGTGCCCCGCAGATACACAGGCAGGCCAGTCTTTGTACTCGGTTGTTTAGTGCTGTCCACCAAACTGAGACACCATACAAAAGTGTCGGTCTGACAATAGAGGTGTAAATCCAGTCAGCGATGCGAGGTTGTAGGCCCCACTTGCATCCAATGGCCTTTTTGCAGCAAAAAAGTGCAGAAGACGCTTTTTTTACCCTTTCCTGGATATTGAGCTTCCAGTTTAGCTTGCTGTCGAGAGTGAGACCCAGAAATTTCGCACTGGTGGTTAGCTGTAATGTGGTGCCGCACAGCAGTGGGGGGTCGAATTATAGGATTTTATATCTTTTGGTGATGAGTACGATATCCGTTTTTTGTGGGTTGACACCAAGTCCGCATGTTTGCGTCCATGCCTCTAGCTTGTCAAAGGCATTCTGCATTATGTCTCTTAGAGTAGAGACGAATTTGCCGGATGCCGCTATGGCAATATCATCCGCATACGCAATAACTTTGCACCCTACCTCTTCCAGTATTAGTAGCAGTTCATTTACCGCTACGTTCCAAAGAAGGGGTGAGAGAACACCTCCTTGTGGGGTGCCCCTATTAACTCCTCTATGGATCTTAGCGTCTCCCATCTGAGAGTGTATTACTCTGCTGGTGAGTAGTGAACGTTTAATCTTCCGCTGATTCTTGAACACAATTTAAGATTTACGGTTGAACGTGTGCGGTTTCATAGTCAAATTTGAACTTCTTTTGTGTAAAGCGATCGACAATTGCTTAGTGTATTTACTTGAGCTTGCGCAATTTTTGTATAAATACATGCACGTTTGTGCTATTTGCTTTTAAAATGTTTTCGGTCCATTCTCCTTGTAGCGCTTCTGTCAACCAAGGAAGGGCAAAGCTGGGGACAGCAGATGTGAGAGAAGAAACGAAGTAGTGAAAATGAGAGCGAAACAAGCCGGCTGAGATGCAGAACAGAGGTTTGACTGCTCTCGTTTAACTTAAACTGCAAATTTAACTCAGTTCAAATCTAAAACGAAACTGTTAAACCGAATAAGTCGCTGAACAGGATTTTAAAATAAAAGTGCATATTCAATGAACGCTGTGAAACTGAGCGTTATATTATTGTAAGTCAATTGTGAAACTCCGTGCCGTAAATTTGATCCCAACGGCTAATGGTGTCTGGACCAGAGTTTGAAAACCATATAAAAGTATATGCTGCCTATTATGGAATCCGGCGTAATGACTGCAGAGGGAGTAACTCACATCCGCAATCGAAGTTCAACCCTTTTACGGAATTCGTCAGATGAACTACTTATTTGAATAAGCAGTGGTTACCCGTGGCATTGTGGATACGTGCGTCGAACCCAATCTGCTTTATGCGACAAAAATAATTTGAACGGCCCCACCTCCTCAAAGATGAGCTTTGACGTTGGACGCCTGAGCAAATCGGGGATCTACAGAGCCTGCGAAGATCTATTGAGTGAGAAACCGGTAAGTAGCCTAAATTTCCGCTACCTCTTTGATTGTCAACGCAACATGTAGGGGTTGTCGGTGTGGATTAAATGAACGAAAACCCCAACAACATGCGGTTGCGTTGACAATCAGCCTTCAAAGAGGTAGTGGCATCTTGGGCTACCTACCAGCCCCGAAGACGGCGCAGTTGGTTGAGTGCCTGCCCTTGGTAATAGTGGTTCCAGGTTCGAATACCAGCCGTTGGGATCAAATTAACAGCACCTGGTAATCACAATGGACCAGCAATGGTCTAAGTATGCTGAAAATTTCGTTGACAGCCCAATAACCTAACCTACCCAACCTAACTTAAGCTACAACCCCCCGAAAAGAAAACCGGTGGTATATCTGAGAGCAGAAAAATCATGTGCAGCATAACAAAAAGCGCTCCAACCGCTAACAAAAGCAGCGCAAGAGGAGTACCAGACTAGCTTCTTCTTCTTCTTCTTTGTGTGGCGCTACAGTCCGTTGTGGACTTGGCCCTCAACCAACAAGTCTCTGCAACTAGCGCGATCTCTGGGCAGCTGTCTCCAGTTTCGCACACCAAGTTGGTTGAGGTCACAAAAAAGGCAACCCTACCTCCTGCAAAAACTATAGAAATATAGCCCTGCTCAACATCGCCTACAGGATCCTATCCAGCGTGCAGTGTGAATAGACCGAACTAGAGACCAAGAAAAGATCTCCAGACTAAGGCAGATTCTGGAGTTCAAATCGATACTCACCATCTGTAATAGAATGTCAATTAATTTCGACGAATGAAAAGAAAACGAAAGAGAAATAAAGAAATTGAACATTAAACTTTATTACATAAATCACTTATTAACAAATTGCTTGCAACGAACTATCGACTTCGATCTCCCAACGACTAATGCCCCACAATATCCATCATCGATCCACAGAAGCCCATCAGCATTGACTTCTTGAAACACACACACACACACGCGACGACAATTTCCGAACACGCACACACCTATATTCCCCAACAGTGTGTGGAGTTGTTTGTGTACCCGCTGCGATAGCCACTGCAGCAATTGTTCTTGCAGACGATGGTCCGATTCTCGATGATGGTACTGGTGTACGGATGGTACGATGTGCGGATGGAGCTGGTGTACTGATGGTTCGATGTGCGGATGGTGCTAGTGTACTGATAGTACGATGCTGTTAGTACTGTTGGGCTGGGAGTGGGCTGAGATTTCTGTTCTTTAAATAGTATTAAAGTTCCTATGGGTGCTTTACATCAACTCTTAACTTTACACATAATTATTTATTTAATAGTAAATTTAAACACAAACACCATCGATGGTCTAATTGTTGATCCCA
Organism: Eristalis arbustorum; assembly: GCA_916610145.1. NCBI lineage: Eukaryota > Metazoa > Arthropoda > Insecta > Diptera > Syrphidae > Eristalis > Eristalis arbustorum. The sequence goes on along the minus strand of OU744316.1, from coordinate 88,763,548 downwards.
GGAAAAATTGATCTGGTTGTGTCGCACCACGCTAACACATACGCGATGCACCGTGCAGTTTGGTTCAAAAACATCTGAACCGTTCGAAACCTGCACCGGATTTCGGCAAGGAGATGCGCTATCGTGTGATTTCTTCAATCTGGTACTGGAGAAGATAGTGCGGCGGGCGGCTGTAAACACGGAAGGCACTATCTTCTACAAGTCAGTCCAGCTGTTGGGAAACTCTGATAACATCGACATTATCGCGCGGTTCCAACGCGCCGTAGTGGAAGCTTTCACGGCATTTGAGGAACAGGCGAAACGACCTGGTTTAAAGGTCAAGGAGGACAAGACAAAATATATGCTGTCGAGCAAAAAACGATGCGCCGTACACCTCCTAGGCCAAAACGTCACAATCGACAGCTACAATTTCGAGGTAGTAAAGGAGTTTGTCTACCTCGGGGTAGACCACGAATGACATCGTAGTGGAGATCCAACGTAAAATCGCCCTTGGCCGATGCTACTTCGGTCTGTCGAAACTCCTGACTCGACGGATCAAAGTCATGCTCTACAAAACCCTTATTCTGCCAGCCCTACTTTATGGAGCCGAAAGCTGGACATTAAGCAAGGCTGCAGAGCTGATTCTTGGTGCCTTCGAAAGAAAAATTCTGCGTCGGATATTTGATCCCGTCTGCGACGAACGCAAGTGGAGGAGAAGACACACTTGGATGTAGTCCGGAAGGCAAAAATCCGTCGACTACACTGGCTCGGCCAGGGATTCAACCTACGACGTCGAGGTTTTGGTCGACGAACATACCCACAACGCCGGGGCCACCACATTTTTCGGTATAATCTTACTTATTTAAAACCACTCAAAGTCATTATTCTTCTTTGTGTGGCGCTACAGTCCGGGGTGGACCTGGGCCTCAACCAACATGCCTCTTCAACTAGCGCGATCTCTGGCTAGCTGTCTCCAGTTTCGCACTCCAAGTTGGTTGAGGTCCTTTTTTACTTGGGTGCTCAGCCTTAAATTCGGACGTACTCTGTTGCGTTGCCCTACGGTTTGGATTTGAAGATTCTTCGTGCCGGAGCTGAGTTGTCCATACGCTCCTGTCGTTTTGGCTTCATTGACGGGCTTGCTGCTACGCCTGAAAAAGTGGTCTCGCAACGTCCAAGCTCGAAGATATCAAAGAGTCTAGATACAAACAAAAATTCCGGGCATTTTTCAAAAAATTCCAAAAGCCTGGCCTCAAATTTAAGGAATGGCACTTAGGCTCTTCGAAATTGCGGGGGTAATCTAGTTAGAGACCTGCAGGGAATAGTAGATGTGTTTTAGTAGCACTTTCAACAGATGCCTACCGAGCCTGCTCAGGAGAGAGTGATAGGGAGCCAGGAAGACCCAACTCCAGTCGATGAAGTAGTCCTCCCACCAAGCTTTGAAAATGTGGACACAGCTATTAAAAGCCTGAAGAACAACAAAGCCGCAGGCTCAGATGGCTTACGATCGCAGCTTATCAAAGCTGGGAGCAATGTAATGATAGGGAGTATGCACCAGATCATTTGCCGAATTGGAGAGGGCGAAAGCATGCCCTGACGACTGGAATATCAGCTCCATACGCAACATCCACGAAAACGCTGTGGTACCTCTGGCAACAACTGTAGAGGTATATCCTTGCCCAACGTCGCCTACGAAATCCTATCCAGTATACTGCAGCTGACAGCGTTGGCTCCGAACTTGATGTGTGCAGCAGAATCGGAATGCTGTTCAAATTGAATTGATCCGGATCGGCATGCTATCCAAAATCCAGCAAAGCAATGTAATCAGAGGGGAAGAAGGACCAAAGCTTATGCAATGCGGAAACTGCTGAGGTGTTTGCGATCTTCCAGCAGTATCCAAAATAACAGCACCTGCATCACCACCTTACGGATCAGTATTGAACAATGCGTTGAGTATAGGTCTCCGCTATATCTATTGTCAATCGACTTCGAGAAGGCTTTCGAGAGCTTGAATCGAGATGATATCTGGTCGGCCTTGCGCAGGAGAGGTATTCCGGAAAAACAGAAAGCTGTTATAAAGGCTTCATATGAAGGTATGTCACGTCTTGCACAATGGAAGTTGTCAGAGGAAATTGAGGTCCAAAGTGGAGTTCGTCAAGGATGCATACTGTCACCACAATTGTTTCTGGTGGTTATTAGCGACATACTCCGTGCATGGACGGAAATTATGTCATTCGATAAACTATGACATCTTATCTTAAACACCTTGACTACGCTGATAATGTGTGTCTCCTTTCGCATCGGGTAATGGATCTTCATTTGATGGCCCATAATCCAGAAGCAAAGGCAATCAAAGTGGGGCTCAAAATAACCACGACAAAAACTAAAGCCCTTAGTATTACTGACAACCGCGCCCAAATCAATGCAAATTAGATTACTTGAAATATATTTTTTCTAGCTCCTGTGTAGATGTTATTCTAGTTTGTGAGACTTGGTTTAATAGGAATATTTCTGATGTGCTGTACAGCATAAATAATTTTACAATTTATAGAAACGACAGAGTAACCCTTACTAGAGGTGGAGGTATAGCTCTTTATTGTAGATCTTCACTAAAATGTAAGATCATTTGCACAACGACTGATTCAGATTGTGAATTTTTAATTGCCGAGTTACACGATGGTTCAACCAAATGTCTAGTTGCTTGTGCTTACGCCCCTGACCGCAGCTGCTCTATTCAACCCTTCTTTGTTTGGCTTGGTGAATTTTCTGCTCAATGTGTGGTGACTTTAATGCTAATTTACTTAAAGAAGATACACGGGCTTTTCATATAAGAGATTCTGTCCATTCCCTTGGACTTCAAATCTACAACACTACGTACCCCACTCGGTTTGCTAAAGGTAACAACCCAAGTCTTCTCGATCTGATGTTAGTGTCTAACCCATCGTCGGTTCTTCTTTTCGATCAGATTTCTATTAACTATATTTCCGATCATGACCTCATCTTCTGTACTTACAACTTAAAGCTCGACCATTCAGCTGTTCTTTTAACTTTTACCTATAGGGATTATAAATCTGTTAATATTGATGCCCTTCAATCAGCAGCTCTCCAAGCCCCTTGGATGCATTGTCGATCGCGTTCAGACACTGATGATAAGCTTAGCAGTTTTCAAAATATAATTATAGATCTCTTTGATCAATTTGTACCCTTAAAGACTGTCAAGATTCGGAACAATTGCTGTCCTTGGTTCACAGCTGAAGTTATGAACACTATAAAAGTACGAAACCGACTGTACAGTAAATGGAAAAAAAGTCCTTCTGACGTAAATTGGCACGCCTACAAGATAATGCGCAATAGATCGACTGTTGTTGTAGGAAATGCCAAAAAGAATTTTTACGCCTCCAAGTTAAACACCTCACTTACACCAAAGAAACTGTGGAATAATCTATGTAACATTGGAGTTTCCGACAGCAAACTAAATGGTAAATGTGATGTTGACCCCGATATTCTGAACAAATTCTTTCTTGAAAGTCAATCGGAGGAGTGTGGTTTCAATTTTTATGAAGAACCTTCTTATTCGAGCCATAGACAATTTGTAGTGGAAACCGTCAGCGGAATTGAAGTAATAAATTCAATTAGAGAAATTAAATCAAACGCTATTGGGGAGGATGGAGTACGACCTTATCTTTCCTTTCATAGTATCTCACCTAACCCATATCATAAACCATTGTGTTACCACATCTACATTTCCTCGACCATGGAAAGTGGGCCGTGTTATACCGGTCGCAAAACGATCAAATCCAACTTCCCCTTCAGATGTTAGACCTATCAGCATCCTTCCGTGTTTATCAAAAGTCTTAGAGAAAATCATGGCGAAACAGCTTCTAAAACACCTGTGTCTTAACAACCTGCTTTACGAAGCTCAGTCTGGTTTCAGAGCTAACCATAGTTCTTCCACTGCTATGGTAAACATCCTGGAAGACATCCGGCAGAATTTTGAAAAAAGGTCACATTTCTAGGTCTACTTGACTTCTCGAAGGCTTTTGACAAAATGAATCACAAGATACTTTGCTGGAAGCTAAGAAATCTCTTCTTTTTTAGTGACACTGCAGTGAGGCTAGCTTACAGCTTTCTTTCTGACAGATTTCAAAGAGTTGTTGTTAACTCTGACAATTTTTCTTCACTCTTACCAGTTAACCAAGGCGTACCACAAGGTTCAATTCGGGGCCCTATCCTGTTTTCCATGTTCATTAATGACCTTCCTTCTGTGTGTAAGCATTCCACCGTCCATCTCTATGCTGATGATGTTCAACTGTACTCAGCCAAAATGCCTAGCAAGATAGGAGATTTGATAAATCTTATGAATCATGAGCTCGCCAATATCTATAGTTGGGCTACAACCAATGGATTAAGTTTAAATCCAAAGAAGTCACAGGTAATTCCTATTTCAAATTCCTCAATTTCTTTCCACTCCCTGCCGCATATCGTACTTTCTGGAGAAAAACTTGAAATAGTTAATAGGGTGACTAGTCTTCTTCTTCTTTGTGTGGCGCTACAGTCCGGGGTGGACCTGGGCCTCAACCAACATGCCTCTCCAACTAGCGCGATCCCTGGCTAGCTGTCTCCAGTTTCGCACACCAAGTTGGTTGAGGTCCTTCTCCACTTGGGTGCGCCACCTTAAACGCGGGCGTCCTCTGTTGCGTTGCCCGACAGGTTCGGATTCGAAGATTCTTCGGGCCGGAGCTGTGGTGTCCATACGCTCTACATGACCTAGCCACCGTAGGCGTTGGATCCGTAGACGCCTAACTAGGCTCATGTCGCTGTACAGCCCGTACAGTTCGTGGTTAAATCTTCTCCTCCAGAACCCGTTAGCACAAACAGGACCAAAGATCGTGCGTAGAACTTTTCTCTCAAAGAGACCAAGGACTTCTTCATCCGCTTTCGAGATTGTCCATGCCTCCGCGCCGTATAGCTGGAGGGCCGTATAGTTCAGGGTCTTATATAGAATCAACTTGGTTCCTCGAGAGAGGGCTCTATTACTCAATTGCCTCTTGAGCCCGAAGAAGCAGCGGTTGGCAAGAGTTATCCTACGCTTGATCTCGGTACTGATGTTATTAGTACAGTTTACTCCGGAGCCGAGGTAAGTGAAGTCCTTGACTACCTCGAAGTTATAGCTGCCCATTGTGACGCTCTGTCCAAGACGTCGATGTTGAATGTCCTTTTTTGAGGACAGCATATACTTCGTTTTGCCCTCATTCACCGCCAGACCCATTTTAGCCGCTTCCGTCTCAATGTTAGCAAAAGCCTCACTGACGGCTCGCTGAGTTCTGCCAATCACGTCAATGTCATCGGCGTATGCTAACAATTGCACGGACTTCTGGAAGATCGTGCCTCTAGTGTTGGCGTGTGAGTTTCGCACGATCTTCTCCAGGACGATGTTAAAGAAATCACATGACAGCGCGTCGCCTTGTCTAAAACCTTTTTTGACATTGAAGGTCTCGGTGAGTTCGTTACCGACCTTGATGGAGCAGCGAGAGTTCTCCATCGTCATCCTGCACAGCCTGACGAGTTTGGCAGGAATGTCAAAACTAGACATGGCGTTGTATAGCTCGTCTCTATGCACACTGTCATATGCGGCCTTGAAATCGACGAACAGATGGTGAGTGTCGATTTGCATTTCTTGGGTCTTTTCCAGGATCTGCGTAGTGTGAAAATTTGATCTGTTGTGGACTTTCCTGGCCTGAAGCCACACTGATATGGATCAATCAGATTATTAATGAACGGCTGCAGGCGGGTACACACAACGGCAGAGAAGATCTTATACGCGATGTTAAGAAGACTGATCCCTCGATAGTTGGCGCAGTTGAAGGGGTCTCCTTTCTTGTGGATAGGGCAAACGATACTGAGATTCCACTCGTCGGGCATGCTTTCCTCAAACCATATCTTGCAGATGAGCTGGTGCATGCGCCCAACCAGATCATCTCCAGCTGCCTTAAATATTTCAGCGGGCAGACCGTCCGCTCCAGCAGCTTTGTTAGACTTCAGTCTTGATATTGCTACCTTGACCTCGTCTAAGTCTGGGGGACGGTATTCACGTCTGTCATCGTCCAGATTGAGTGGAACATTCTGCCTGACAGCGGTATTTTGGTCCTCATCGCCGTTTAACAGTCTGCAGAAATTATCTTTCCAGATTCTCAGTATCGACTGCGACTCTACTACCAGATGTCCATTTCCATCCCGACAGGCTGCTGTCCGAGTTTTATATCCATTGGATAATTGTTTTACCCTTTGATAAAACTTTCGGACGTTGACTAGTCTAGGTTATATTATTGATAGCAAATTGTCAGGATATGACCACACTAATAATGTTATCAGACGTATCTATGGATGCCTGCGGAAGTTGTGGTTAACCTCAAGTTACACTCCTATGGATACTAGAAGGAAGCTTGTTACCACCCTCATCCTACCATTGATAACTTATGCTGAAGTTGTCTATAGTAGAGTTGACTCTTTATCCCAACGAAAGCTACAGGTAGCATTTAATGATGCTATCAGGTATGTTCACGGCTTACGCAAATTTGATCGTGTATCTCAATATACAAAATGCTTACTCGGAACTTCTCTAGTCTACTACATGGATGCTAGAAACCTAATATTCTTGCATAATATTATAGTAAATAAGACTCCCGGGTATCTGTTCAAGAAAATTAATTTTGCTCGATCTGTCAGAACACATGCTCTAACACCATCTCGTCATCGCTTTACAAATTCATCACGCCTTTTTTACATACATGCTATCAAACTTTGGAATTCTCTACCGTTAACGATACGAAATATCAGTAACGCCAGACGCTTTAAACTTACTGTTCTGTCCTACTTTTCATCCCTTTCCTAAATCCCCATCCCCTTCTCCCTTTTTCCTTTCTTTCCATCTCATTAGACTACTTAACTTTTTAATTATATAAATACCTACTGAATTGTTATAAGTTAGTACTATAAAAGACGTATGTCTTATTGTACCATGTAAACTTTAATTATAATAATAATAATAAATTGAATTGAATTGAATTGAATTGAATTGAATTGAACTCAACATTGCCGGACAGGAAGTCCAGAAAGTTAACAGCTTTCTATATTTAGGAAGTGTGGTCTCGGCTAATCGCAGTAGCACAGAACTGGACGTGAGCAACAGAATCGGGAAGGCTAAAGCTGGGTTCGGAATGCTATCCACAATCTGGAAAAGCAATGTCATCAGCTAACGAATCGAGCTGCGATTGTTTCGCTCCAACGTAGGGTCGGTGCTGCTGTATGGATGCATCACCTGGAAAGTGGACACCATTACCACGCGAAAGCTGCAATCTTTCGTAAACAGATGTTTAAAAAACATTCTTCGGATTTTCTGGCCGAACAACTGTGCCTGACCTTCCCAGGAACCTATAAACATCACAATACGAAGGAGAAAGTGGCAGTGGCAGATTGGATACACCCTGCGACGCGAAGACAATTCCATTGCGAAGTACGCCATGCAGTGGCATCCGCTTACGCAGGCAGGCAGAACAGCGGGACGCCCTAGACAAACGCGGCGCAGAAAAGTGGAAGGTGAATCAAGCTCCTTAGGAATGATAGAGTTCAAGCGCGTTGCAGAAGTTCGAACCAGATGGCGGGCAGGCCCTATGCTTCCCGAACAGGATATACGTAATCCGAAACCCTCAGCGCAAAAAGTCGATGCATCAACTTTCTTCGTCAACGTAGTGGACCAAGTTTGTGTAAGGTTATATGTCCCGTAGTTATCGGTGACTCAAGGAACAAGAAACAATCAATTTATTGGAAGAAGACCTGTAATGAGCCTACCTTCTGGTGGATCTAGTAGTCACTAGTAAGTTCCTACAGTCAATGGATAGTCACCTTGGACCACTTGACAACCCACGCCCCTCCACCTTAAAATACGACTTACCTCATAGAAGTAGAATGAGTTCAGATCCTCCGCAGCGGTAGTAACATTTCCACTCGCGTCAATTGACACACCTTCCAGTGCCGTCGGAATAGTTTCTCCGATCGGCAGAGCTGCTAGCGACGGTGCGTTGGTTGGTGCCAACATCACATGTGATATAGCGGGTGTAACCCCTAGCATGTCGCTTATATCCTCCGAATTACTGCTCGCGTTCCCTGTCAACGCAGCCCAGCCCACGTCAGCCACTGAGCCGAGCTGAAAGTGTATGATGTCCTTGCCCGGCTTCATGCTGCCAAGCGATGGCCTCCTTGTGTGTGTTTGAAAATACCTCTCCGGCTGTAGTGTTCTGGCTCTGATGCAATTCCAGCACGGCACGTTGTCCTCGTGGTACCTAAAGTCTTGGATGTCCTTGTTCCATGGACTCACTTTGGCGTACTGTTCGTCGGAATTGAACTTGTCGGCGTTACCAAGTCGCCGTTGATGTAAATACATGATTCCATGTCAAGGAAAAAATTCAACTTGACCAACTCGCTGTGAATGTCCTCTTCAAGTGGTCATCGATATCTGGAATAAAAAAAACGGGAGGGAGAGACTGAAATTAGATATGTGCTGAGCTGTGCAAAAAATAAAAATAGTTGCATCATGACACGAGGGCGTCCCCTCCGCGGATGATGGCACCTGTCAATGTCTTTAATGAAACCCTGCGCGACCGGTAATGGTGCCACACTCGAGGGGATACGATCCCCACACATGCACTGAGTGTGCTGAGTGTTCACCCAAATGTCTGTGCGGACACTCACTTCACGCAGGGGCAGCGAGCGGAATGCTATTGATGTGATCTCCCTCACGAATGGTGTCAAGGATATGGGTGTGCGAATAGACCTCGCGTGGCGGATGCATTGAACCACTCGGAAGCGTGTGTCTCCGAGCAATTGTTTGCACGTCATGATTGTGTCCTCTCGAGAAATAATGGTTCCTGTCATTTCATCTATTTTTATTCAGTTTTCTATATTTATGCACGACATCGTGCGCATGGGTGTCATCCACTTCAGTGGGGTGAATTACTCGTACGTTGAGTGCTCTTGAGTCGATTATGCCGACACGTGTCGGTGCTGGTGATGGGAATGGCGTGAAACGAAGTGATTTGTTGCCGGTCCTATTCTTAACGTGACTTGATTTTGAACAAAGTGCATGCAATTTTGGGAAATATTAATTTATGTGCGTCCAATCGAGAGATTTGTGTGTCACATCCTTGAGAAGTTTGTTAGTCCACATTCTAACTTACCAGGCCCGCATCCCATTAAGGACCATGTCTGTGTCGGAGTAATAGAAGAGTTAGATTTAGTGTAAGCCCTGTGTGGTTCACCTTTAAGACGGTGTGACGCGGCGGCTTGCACAAAAATATCTGGTGTCTGAGCAATTGATACCACTTACCCACTTTTAGGGCCCATACACGCCCATAATATATTTTATTGTTGCGCATATGCTTGGATATGAAGCCTGGCGGAACAAAGAGGGACAACTCGTAGAAGAGTCGCAGTCGATACTGAGAATCTCCAAGGATCACTTCTGCAAACTGTTTAACGGAGAGGAAGCCAATGCCGTTGTCAGGCAGAATGTTAAACTCCACGCAATGGACGACGATAGAAGAGAATTCCGTCCCCCCAATCTAAACGAAGTCAAGATAGCGATATCTAAACTGAAGTCGAAAAAAGCTGCTGGAGCGGACGGATTGTCCGCGGAACTAGTTAAACCAGCTGGAGATGCTCTGGGCGCCTGCACCAGCTAATCTGTAAGATAGAGTCGGAGGAAAGCCTATGGCCGATGAGTGAAATCTCAGCGTCGTTTGTCCGGTCGGCAAGAAAGGAGGCCCCTTTGACTGCGCCAACTATCGAGGGAAAAGCCTCCTCAACATCTTACTTACTTACATAAGGCAGCGCTACAGTCCGGGGTGGAACTGGGCCTCAACCAACAAGCGCCTCCAGCCAGCTCGATCTTTAGCTAGCTGTCTCCAGTTTCGCACGCATAGTTGGTTGAGGTCCCTTTCCACTTGCGTGCGCCACCTGAGTCGCGGTCTTCCTCTACTGCGCAGTCCCTCGGGGTTGGATTCGAAGGCTTTTTGGGCCGGAGCATTGGTTTCCATCCGCTCTACATGACCTAGCCATCTCAATCGCTGGATCTTCACTCTTCTGGCAATGTCGATGTTCGTCGTTATATCTCCTCCTCCACTCACCATCTATGCAGACGAGACCGAAAATCAAACGAAGAATTTTCCTCTCGAAGCAACCAAGAGCTGCTTCATCCGCTTTTGACAGAGTCCATGCCTCCGCGCCATATAGCAGTACTGGGACAATTAAGGTCTTGTAAAGCGTTACCTTGGTTGTTCGAGAGAGGGCTTCGTTTACCGATTACTTTCTTAGCCTAAAGAAGCACCGATTGGCAAGAGTTATTCTTCGTTTGATTTCAGCGCTGGTATCATTGTCTGAATTGATAGCGGTGCCTAGGTAGACAACGTTTTTGACTACCTCCAAGTCATATCTGTCCGCCATGACGTTCTGACCGAGACGTCGGTGTTGGGTGTCCTTTCTCGTTGACGGCCTCATCCTCAACATCGCCTAGCAGATATTCTCTGCCGTTTTGTGTGAGCGCCTGAAACCTTTCGTCAACAACCCGATAGGTCCCTATAAGTACGGTTTCAGACCTGGGAAGTCCACTATCGATCAAATCTTCACATTAAGGCAGATCCTCGAAAAAAACCTAAGAGATGCTGATCGACACCCATCACCTATTTATTGTGTGCCGCATACGACAGCGTGCATAGAAACGAGCGATACAGCGCCATGTGGCAAACTCGTCATGTTATGTAGGATTACGATGTAGAACTCTTGCTGCTCCATGAAGGAACTCACCGAGACCTTCAATGTCAAAAAAGGTTTTAGGCAAGGCGACACGCCTCACTAGTAAAAGAGATGTACGGTTTAATGCCGCCTTCGAACGGCCAAGTTTGAGAAGCATTTTCTCGACAGGAAATACTCTTTGAGCAACTGTGACTCGAAAGACGTGGGGCCGTGAACTTTTTTTTTGTCGTACAAACCAATGATCGAAACTACTATGTCGAGGGGGTCGGGTTGTGGTCGACGCACATACCCACAACGCCACTGTCCAATAAGCTTAACATTGACGAAAGTGCATACAAGGCGGCCTGTGCCCTATATCAAAGCACCAAGATATATGGGGATAAATGCTAAACCTCAGAACAATACAGCTATTCTAGGGCCTAAACTGAGATACGGCAGCGTTGTCTGGTGGCAAGAGAGCCTTGAAGCCTTTTACCTGAAGACGCTGACCAGAATTCAGAGACTAGCATGCCTAGGTGGAACCGGAGTAATCCATTCCACTTCTCAAGCGCGCATAGAAGTCCGGCTGGATCTTCTTAATCTAGACCTCTATATGCAGAAATCTGCTGCAAAAAGTGCTATTAGGATTCAATCCAAAAGTTGGCAGGAAAGTCGAACAGGAGTGCCAGCATCCTAGACAGATTAAGTATAGAACAAGCCCTCCTTCGACTTCGATACGACCTCGCTGTGCTATCTCCCAACAAGGGAGGAGTGGAACACAGAAGAACCCATCAAAAACTCGTAGATAAGTAGACGGTGGATAAGGGAGTAGGCGCAGGCATCTTCTCCAAACTCTTACACATGCCCTGTTCGATTAGATAACCTGACTACGGCAGTGTTTTTCAAGCGAAGGTCTTGGCGATCAAAGAAGCCGCCAAGATGATATCACTGTTGGAAATGCCATCGGCTGATATTACCATTCTAATTGACAGGTAAGCGGCCAAGCAGGAGTTCTTGGCTCGCAGCATTCGATCACTCTATGCTGGGTCCCAGGCCATAAGGTTATAACCTGCAAAGAGGTACCAATATTCACATTTGCGGCAGATCTTGGAAAAGACCCAGGAGTTTCAAGTTCATACCCACCACCTATTCATCGACTTTAAGGCCTCGTATTTATAGAAACAATTTATACAACGCCTTGTCTAGTCTTAACATAACTGCAAAACTCGTCCGTCTTTGAAGAATGGCGATGGAGAACGCGCGTCAACGAACGCGCGAACGTCGGTCGGTAAAAATTGTACCGAAACCTTTGGTGTCAGAAAAGGATTTAGACAAGGCGACGCACTGTCATGCGACTTTGGTAACATTAATACAAAAAATGACACCACCGCGGCTATAAAACGGAGGATCACGCTAGCCAGTCGCTCCATTTTCGCACTTGGAAGGCCACTGACGACTAAAGCCATCTCTCGAAGAACCATGATACCCCTTGGATCTTGATAGTTCCTGTCCTGCTATATGGCGCAGAAGCATGGACACTTACTAAAGCGGACGAGTATATTCTTGGTAGCTTCGAGAGAAAAGTCCTTCGAATTATCTTCGGTCCCGTATGTACGGATGGTGTTTTGCGGAGGAGACTGAACGACGAGCTGAACAGGCTGTACAGTGATTTCGACCTGGTCAAACGAGTTCGAATCTCTCGTCTCAGATAGCTAGGTCACGTCGAGCGAATGGACACCAATGCTCCGGCCCGGAAAGTCTTCGACTCCAGCCCCGAGGGACATCGCGATGAAAGAAGACCACCACACCTGTAGTGGACGCAGGTAGAAGGGCACCTTAATAAGTTGCAGTCAGTGCGTGGCTGGAAGCAATTAACACTAGACAGGGCTAGATGAAGAGGCATGTTGGCTGAGGCCCAGGTCCACTCCGGACTGAACTTGCAAGGAAAGGGGCCGAATCCGACCCATCTCAAGTTATCTCATACATCCATCCACCCCTTGCTGATGTCAAGAGCAAAGGGAACAAAAAAAATCTAGCTGTTCCGGATAGTAGTCGGGGCACTAGCTGGCATTAATCGTCTGAGATATAATGAACAGAAAATGGGACTCATTAATGACACCATATGCAGAGGCTGCGGAGACGAAGACGAGATTGAGGACGCTTCCCATTACCCTTGTAACTGCCCCAGTCTCTACATATCGAGACAGAGAACACTGGGAGATTTCTTCTTCCAGAACCTCGAAGGCATAGCAAATATCCCATAACCTCAATTCCAGGTTTGTCAAGACCACCGCATGGCTGGAAAGGACAGCACTATCAACGATTAGGAAGGATTTCACCCTCATGAGCATGGGTCCAATAGGACCTAAGTGATAATAATAATATGGGTGGCGCTACAGCCCTTAGAAGGCCAGGGCCTAGCTTCTCAGCTGCCACTCGTGTTGTGCGGGCTATTGTTCTCTTACGAGTGGAAGGGACCTACAGTTTTTTGCGGACTCCGAACGGCCAAGTTTGAGAAGCTTTTTCTAGACAGAAGTACTCTTTGAGCATTGTCAGTGACTCGAAAGGGGTGGGGCCGTGAAAATTATTTTTGTAGCACAGACCAGGGATAGAAACTACGACGTCGAGGTTGGGGTGGACCACATACCGCGTCTACCCACGTCCCCATTCTAACCTGTAGCGTTCTCGCCTGTGAGGAAAACAAAGCCACTACCAAAGAAGGTTCACGAGGCGATTATGAAAAACATATTCGGTCGTCTCACATAACTAGAGAGACTGTGCAGAATGTTGTGCATCACCAAGGTTTGTTGGATAGGCCCCAGCTCTACCGTGATGTAGGACGCCTTTTTGTAAAGAAATGTATAATGTCCAAGGCCCACACCACTAAAATGGCCTCATTCCCCAGAAAACTGATTTGCTATGCTCATGCCCCTGATCATCTCTCCCAAACCCTCTAGTCGCAGGCACCACCCCGCATTCACTGACTGCTTTGCTAAATCCATTTCACAAATTTACAATCCACTCGTCAGGAGTCTATCAAAACGGTGGAAATGCAAATTGCGTGGAAGACGCCTAGCTGATCCTTTGAACGCGCATAATCCCCATAATTCAGGGAACACAATAAGCTCCACAGCCGACGTCTTGCCGCTCAAGGAACATTTCCCTCCCGCCGCGTATGCAAATGAGAAAGTCTTCAGCAACAGCTCGTGGAAGGCAAACGAAGTTTTGCCACAACATTTCCTTTTGGATGTAAATCAAGATCTCCCCCAACGAGCGCGAGTCGTGCTACTGCGTTGCCATTTCCCGGGACGTACACGTCGCGAATCCATTTTTGGAGCTCGCTCCGTCAGCTGTCGCGCGGTTCGTGGGAGAGTGAGGCGCCTGGGAGGGCGGTGTGCAACCACCCTAATGGCAAACATATTCATCTCGCGGTAATTAACGACGTGACGGCGAGACTCTGCTGATTTAGAAGATTGACTGCACATGTTGGCCGGTGTGGCCGGCGAGTGAGGAATGCGCCGCATTTGGCCACCGGCCAAGAGATTGATGGGATCCAGTGTGGATGTGCCAGATGCTTGAATGATACACCGCCGTCTGGGGACTTGTGTCGGATGGACGTGACAATGTTCGACGAGCTGTCTAATGAGGGCGTCGAAATGCTAATGAATCCGAACATCAGATGCGGCGGTGGGTAATATATATAATTTGATAATCGCTTGTGGGCGGTCGTCAAGCATCTGATGTGAGCAATTAAGACAGTTTGGCCAAGATTCTTGCAGGGGGGTGCTGCTTTGGACGGTTTTCCCAGAGGTGGTGATGAACACTCCCATCCGCAGATGGGATATGTGTGAGAAAAGCAGAAAGGTGGGTTCTTTGGTTATGTCGCGAGTCAACGAATGTCTTTTGTCTATGAACACTGCTAGCACAGGAGACTTTGTTAATGTTCTTGAAGGTCTACAGACATATCAATTAAACGGCACGAGTTCCCTTCACTTGAAGGTCCATTCAAAGTTGTAAATTGAGGGTTATAGATTCCTGCTGCGCATAGATGGAAGAAATCGATTCTAGAGCTCTAGTTCTTGAACCTAATTTCCTCCTCGTATAGTAGGTGCTTCCCCATATATATTTTTCTTTTAAGACTAGTGCTTCGCAGAGTCACAGAACGTGAGAATATGATTGGACCCATGCGCCCTTGTTGTTTGGATTGTCCAATTGCTTTGGTTGCCATTTGACCTTGTATTGTGGGTTATCGACCATTGGGGGCTCCCATTCACCGTCCCAATCCTCGGGCTTGGTGG
Source organism: Eristalis arbustorum (assembly GCA_916610145.1). Taxonomy (NCBI): domain Eukaryota; kingdom Metazoa; phylum Arthropoda; class Insecta; order Diptera; family Syrphidae; genus Eristalis; species Eristalis arbustorum. The sequence goes on along the minus strand of OU744316.1, from coordinate 88,748,489 downwards.
CATCTGCGTCTGGAATGTGTTCTGGTTTGTCACAATCTTCTGGTTTCTTATCATCTGGATGGTTTGTCCCAATCTTCTGGTTTCTTTGCATTTGCATCCTTGATCTTCTTTGGTGCCAAGAAGTCCCAGTCATCCTCCAGGGTACCCGACTCAGCCTTGACGTTGTCAATAAGAACCTCGTATGTGTTGTCTGGCTTCACGATCAACGTGTAAAAATGAGTGTACACATCGTCCTTGCAACGGATCGTCCTTGCTTACAGTACACACTTCTGAAGTTAGAATAGTCGTCCTTCATTATGACAAAAAATTTCGACCCACCAACGGATGCATCTTCCATTGGGCCACAAGTATCAGCATGAATTAGCTCACAAGTCTTTGTAGTCACATACTCACTCTTGCTGAATGGCAATCGATGTATTTTCACCAACCAAACAGCTATGACACTCAAGCTTAGAAGTCTGTTTCACAGCAGTATTGTTTTTCTCCAAAATATTTTTCACATACGCGAAGTTTTGATGCGCTAGTCTTTTGTGCCACTCATTTATATCGTTCTGCGCTAGTTTTGCAGTGCCTGCAATATCGTACTTCCTTTTATAACGTAAATTCAAGTAATAAGAATTACCAATTTGATTTGCCACTGCACAGACTATCATCTGTTGTCATGATGTAACCTTTATCTGTGACGCGATTGACTGAGAACAGATTAGTTTGTAATTCTGGAACGTACAAAGAGCGAAGGCAGCGCTTGTTTGGATGCGGTTTTGTTGTTCGAGGCAGACTTAGGCAAGAAGTCTTAAGTTTTGCATACATAAGCGAGCACCTCACAACAATCCGCATCAAGGCAACATTCGGCAACATCAGCCTAATTTGCGCCCACGCCCCAACGGAGGACAAAGACGACGATAGCAAGGACGACCTCTATGATCTCCTAGAAAGAACATACGATCAATGCCCCAGACACGACACCAAGATCGTTCTAGGAGATTTTAATGCAAAGCTGGGCAAGGAAGAAATCTTTGCTAGAGTCGTCGGAAAACACAGCCTACACGACAACACGTCCGACAATGGACTCAGGCTGTTGAACTGGCGGTCCCCTGATCAATCAACCGTCAACCAGATTGATCACATTGCGATCGACGTCAGACACTCCTCCAGTGTCCTCGATGTCCGAACGTTCCGAGGTGCTAACATCGACTCGGATCATTACCTTGCTGTAGCCAAGGTCAGAACTCGGATATCGATTGTACAACGGAGTAGAGCAAGACCAAAACAGTTTGACGTTCGAAAGCTACAATCGGAATCGACCACTGGGAACTTTTCCGATCGAGTCTCCCTTAAGCTCTCAGAGAGTCCAACCCTGCCAGCGAAACAATCGACGAACAGTGGAACCGTTGTCAAAACGCCATCAGAGAAGCTGCCTCTGATGTGTTGGGTTTTGAAATGCCACCAAGAAAAAACCCATGGTTTGACAACGAGTGTCGGCAGGCGCATTCAGCGAAGCTAGCAGCATATAAGGCGACGCTGGATAGAAGGACGAGAGCGGTTGGTGAGCTCTACGAACTTAAGAGAAGGGAAGAGCACCGGCTTCTCAAAAAGAAACAGAAGGAGCATGAGAAGCGCGCGATCGAGGAAATGGAGAGGTGGTACGGCAGAAATAATGTCCGAAAGTTTTACCAGCGGGTGAAACAACTATCCAAAGGGTACAAACATCGGACAGAAGCCTGTCGGAACGAAGAGGGACAACTCGTAGTAGAGTCGCAGTCGATACTGAGAATCTCGAAGGATCACTTCTGCAGACTGTTAAACGGCGAAGAGGACACCAATACCGCTGTCAGGCAGAATGTTCCACTCCACGCAATGGACGACGATAGAAGAGAATTCCGTCCCCCCGATCTAGACGAAGTCAAGGTAGCGATATCCAGACTGAAGTCGAACAATGCTGCTGGAGCGGATGGATTGTCCGCGGAACTGTTTAAGGCAGCTGGAGATGATCTGGTTGGGCGCATGCACCAGCTCGTCTGTAGGATATGGTCGGAGGAAAGCATGCCCGACGAGTGGAATCTTAGTATCGTTTGCCCGATCCACAAGAAAGGAGATCCCTTTGACTGCGCCAACTATCGAGGGATCTGTCTTCTTAACATCGCGTATAAGATCTTCTCTGCTGTTTTGTGTACCCGCCTGAAGCCGTTCATTAATAGTCTGATAGGTCCATATCAGTGTGGCTTCAGGCCAGGAAAGTCCACAACAGACCAAATCTTCACACTACGGCAGATCCTGGAAAAGACCCAAGAAATGCAAATCGACACTCACCATCTGTTCGTCGATTTCAAGGCCGCATATGACAGTGTGCATAGAGACGAGCTATACAACGCCATGTCTAGTTTTGACATTCCTGCCAAACTCGTCAGGCTGTGCAGGATGACGATGGAGAACTCTCGCTGCTCCATCAAGGTCGGTAACGAACTCACCGAGACCTTCAATGTCAAAAAAGGTTTTAGGCAAGGCGACGCGCTGTCATGTGACTTCTTCAACATCGTGTTGGAGAAGATCGTGCGAAACTCACACGCCAACACTAGAGGCACGATCTTCCAGAAGTCCGTTCAACTGCTAGCATACGCGGACGATATTGACGTGATTGGCCGAACTCAGCGAGCCGTCAATGAAGCGTTTGCTTGTATTGAGACGGAGGCGGCAAAAATGGGTTTAGCGGTGAATGAGGGCAAAACAAAGTATATGCTGTCATCAAGAAAGGACACACAACATCGACGACTCGGTCAGAACGTCACCATAGGCAGCTACAACTTCGAGGTAGTGAAGGACTTCGTCTACCTCGGCTCCCAAGTAAATAGTGCGAAAAACATCAGTACTAAGATTAAACGCAGAATAACTCTTGCCAACCGCTGTTTCTTTGGGCTCAAGAGGCAATTGAGTAGTAGAGCCCTCTCTCGAAAGACCAAGCTCACGTTATATAAGACCTTGATCATCCTTGTCCTGCTGTATGGCGCGGAAGCTTGGACTATCTCAAGAGCGGATGAAGACGCACTTGGTCTCTTCGAGAGAAAAGTTCTGCGTTCAATCTTTGGTTCTGTTTGCGTTGAAGGTTTCTGGAGAAGGAGATTCAACCACGAACTGTACGGGCTGTACAACGACATGAGTCTAGTCAGGCGTCTACGGATTCAACGCCTAAGATGGCTAGGCCATGTAGAGCGCATGGACAACACTGCTCCAGCCCGAAGAGTCTTCGACTCCGAAACAGTGGGACAACGCAATAGAGGACGACCACGAACCCGATGGCGCACTCAAGTGGAGAAGGACTTCAACCAACTTGGAGTGCGAAATTGGAGGCAGCTGTCTAAAGAACGTGCCAGCTGGAGAGGATTGTTGACCGAGGCCCAGGTTCACCCTGGACTGTAGCGCCAATCAAGAAGAAGAAGAGAAGTCTCAGTCTTCTGCTCATATACACTGTGAAGTTTTCTCCACATTTCAGCAGAACTCGTGCATGTTATGATGTGCAACATGGCTCCTTGCGTCATTCGTGTAACTAGCAGCTTCTGGCATCTTTAACTTCCCATGCAGGTACTTCAGCGGCATCTTTGGGCTTCACACACTTTCCCTCCACAATATCCAACCAGCCGTTTCCTCTCATCAGCAGAATTCAGTAAATCATTTTTTTAAAGTGTAGGCATTGCCATCCGATCGTGTCTCCCTCAACCTCTTAAGAAATCCTACGCCGCCAACATCAAGTATTGAAGACCAGTGGCAGCATTGCCAAAAAGCCATCAGAGATGCCGCCTCCGATGTGCTGGGTCTCAATCCGCCACCACAACGAAACCCCTGGTTTGACAATGAGTGTCGGCAGGCGAATGCAGCCAAGCAAGAAGCATACAAAGCGGCACTGCAAAGAAGGACACGAGCTGCTCGGGAGCTCTACGAGCAGAAGAGGAGAGACGAACACCGTCTTCTCAGGAGAAAAAAGAAGGAGCATGAGAAGCGCGCGATCGGCAGAATAGAGGGATACTACTGCACGAATGAGGTAAGGAAGTTTTACCAAAGGATAAAGTCAACCAGTCAAGGTTATAAACTCCGAACCGAAGCCTGTAAGGATGATCAAGGGAACATCGTAGTAGAGTCACAGTCGATGCTGAGGATATGGAGAAACCATTTCTGCAGACTGTATAACGGCGACAAAGAACCAAATTCCGCTGTCAGGCAGAACGAACCATTCAACCCCAATGAAAGGGACAATGAAGATCAACAATTCCGTCCACCCGACACGGATGAAGTGAGGATTGCTATATCTAAACTGAAATCCAACAAGGCTGCTGGAGCTGACGGCTTACCCGCCGAGCTTTTTAAAGCCGCAGGCGATGATTTGGTAAGGAGCATGCACCAACTCATCTGTAAAACATGGTCGGAGGAAAATATGCCCGATGAATGGAACCTCAGCATTGTTTGCCCGATCCACAAGAAAGGAGACCCCTTTGACTGCGCCAACTATCGGGGGATTAGTCTCCTTAACATCGCCTATAAGATCTTATCTGCCGTACCGTGTGAACGCCTAAAGCCATTCGTCAACAAGTTGGTCAGTCCATACCAGTGTGGCGTTAGGCCAGAAAAATCCACCATCGACCAAATATTCACACTTCGGCAGATTTTGGAGAAAACCCAGGAGCAACAAATCGATACCCACCACCTGATCATCGATGTATGATAGCATCTATAGAGCCCAGCTATACAGAGCAATGTCTAGTTTTGCCATCCCCACCAAACTCGTCCGTTTGTGTAGGATGACGATGGAGAATGCACGCTGCTCCATCAAGGTCGGTAAAGACCTAACCGAGACCTTTGATGTCAAAAAAGGATTCAGACAAGGCGACGCGCTGTCATGCGACTTCTTCAACATCGTTCTTGAGAGAATTGTTCAAAACTCAAACGCCAACACCAGAGGAACAATCTTTCAGAAGTCCGTCCAACTACTCGCATATGCCGACGATATTGACATTATCGGAAGAACGCAGCGTGATGTCAAAGGCGCTTTTGTGAGTATTGCAACGGAGGCCGCGAAGATGGGACTAGCGGTAAACGAGGGTCCTCAAGGAAAGGGACCTCAACCAACTATGCGTGCGAATGTGGAGAAAGCTAGCTAAAGATCGAGCTGGCTGGAGACGCTTGTTGGTTGAGGCCCAGGTACACCCCGGACTGTAGCGCCACCTTAATAGAGTTAAGGCATTGCCATATTCAACAGATATCATTATTGGAAATACAATCGACTGATAATTGAGAACCAAGCGGCCATTAAAGCAATTTCGACTGTAACTTAGTATGCAACCAGCCTGAGCTTTACTTCTGTTGCAGAAATAGCCTTGGAAAGTGTTTGGCGGGAATCGCCAAAATGTGCAGGGAAATTCGTACTTTCTAAGAAAAATTGATTGTGTGTTGCAATTAAAACTAGAGGAAAACACACCAGTTATTAGTTTTATTTTGTATGCCATGCCATGCAATGTTACCCCCTGCAACCAAAAGTGTACGGACATCTTTTTTGAGGCAGTGTATTTTAATAATCCAGTTTTATGATTTGAAAAGATAATGAGACTTACAAGCTTCCGTAAGCCTTTAAAACGAGTTGGAGGTATATTACGAAGTCTATTTCTTACCAGAAAGACAATCAAAGCAGCATAACACCGATATCGTTTTCCCTTTTCCAATCAATTGGCACAGCCCCTACCTCGTAATTTATTGGCGTTCTCTTGCCAATGGCTCCACGCGTTGCCAACGAAATGAATCACTCGGAGAACGGTCCCTAATTGAACACAAGGCCCGTCCAGCCACTTGTTCGACCCATCTCAACGGAATTTGTGACCTCTGGCTTCACTTAGCGCCTCGGGTGGCCGTCCTTCGTCCCTAAATGGCTCCTACACATCGTGATATCGTTTACCCTCGTCAAGCAGAAAACGAAAACCCGGGCCACCCATTCTCCCCCTGATTGCAATCATTAACCCAATTCACACATGCCCAGCTTCCTATTAGGCTCCACCTGGTCCATTTGTGCATTTCCCTGTGACATATGGCCACCGCTTTGCAGTTTTCTTATGTGATTCAATTTAAGGACATTCCAATGTCTCCTCCTCCACCACCACGGCGCAGGTAAGGAGGACCGCCAAACAGACAGGCGGGGCAGAGTGGTTGGATAGGGAAATGATTAATGAACGCAGTGATTTATCATCTTCCTCTTCCGCCTTCCGACATGAAGTTTGAGTCCTTTTAAGCTCAAATAATGGGTTTACCCGTCGGCGGAGTGGATTCTCATCTTCCCCCTATCTCTCCCTTTTTCTCTTAGGCCATCAGCATGTCAATGCAAATAACTCGCTTCCGTGAGAGCGCGTTTAATTTAAGGACACGATGTGCTAGTCGTATGCTCCTGTGCTTAACGGGCAGAGGAAGAATGTCATGCGAGGATTTGCAGGCAAGAACTCAAAGTTAATGAACTCTTCTGAGCGGGGGCCTGAAAGTGGAGAGCAAATTTCATGCCTGGAGCGGTGCTTTAATGTCGTTCATTGAGTGTGACACACGACGGGTGGCTGTAGGCGGGTGGTTGCATCTTAACACCCATTTAATGGTGGTACTTGAAGTTGCTGCACGACACTTTGAAACAGAAGAAGCTATTAAAGCCTTTAAGAAGAAGCCTTATGGCTTTTAGGATTTCTTGCAAAATGTGGAAGTTGTGGAAATTTAATGTTACTCCTAGGCCGTAGGTCTTGGGGACAATCTCCGAATCGATCAACTTTTGACTAACAGCTTCACGTCTTTGGAGACCGAGACAATGTTCAGCATGCAGAATATTTAATCTCTCCTCCGACACCCTATCAAACAGCTACACAGCGCACGTTACAGAGCTTGTTGTATTAAGAAATGGGCCGATTGACCACCCCGATCGCGCGATTTAACGCCGCTTGGCTATTTGTGGGGCTATGTTAAGTTATTGGCTTAAGTGTAGATCAATACGGTGTCTCAACTTAAAGTTCCTTAACACAACTGAACGCACCCACTTTAAGCCCAACAGCTCGCCATCGCTGCTAGATGTCTTCTTAACCAATGATCTAAGCTTAATCAAATCGTATAGTCAGTTATCTATACCATGATCTTGTTTTTGCTACTTTTGACATTTGTGTGCCAAGAAATTGTCCACAGTCTATGTTCTATCGCGATTTTCGTAGTGTCAACGTTAGTAATCTATTTTCGGATTGTTGTAATCTTGAGTGGGAAAGTCTCTATACGTCGAGTGACGTTAACAAACAAGTTGAGATATTCAACAACAATATCAAGTATCTTTATGAAAAACATGTTCCACGTCGTACTAGTGTTGTCAGGAGTGATACATGTCCGTGGTTAACCAACAGAATCCTCCTCTCGATCAGAAAGAGAGACCTTCTGTTCCGACGATGGAGACGATTTCGTTGCACGGAAATGCATACGGAATACAAAGCTTGCAGGAACCATGTAACCTTGATGATAAGGTCGGCTAAAAGTAATTACTATGCAGAAAAGTTTAACTGCGACCGATCATCTAGGTTTTTATGGAAGCAAGTGCGAGATATTGGACTCACGAAAATTCATAAGCAACCAAACGATGATGACATTGAGCCTGACGAATGAAACATTCGATTCACATCTGTCCCCTCTGTATCAAATCCCAATGTGACATTACCCTTAGTAAACAACACTCAAGATACTGGGTATGAAGTAGGAAGAGTGGATAAGTACTCAGTCTCCATAAAGACAAAGTCTGTCGGACTGGATAATATTCATCCCGACTTTATCAAAATCTTGACTCCGATGATACTGTCATATATCACGCATATTTTCAATACAGTAATCATGACGTCGACTTATCCAACTCTATGGAAAGAAGCAAAGATTATCCCGGTTCCAAAAAAAACAAACCCACCTGAATATCGTCCAATAGCTATCCTTCCATTTTTGTCAAAAGTGTTCGAACGTATCTTGAGTAGAGGCATTAAAGATCACATTGAGGAGCACAATCTTTTAAGTCCTATGCAATCAGGATTCCGTAAAGGACATAGCTGTGTTACAGCCTTGCTAAATGTAACCGATGACAGACGAAAAGCCATTGACGAAGATCAAACAACCTTATTAGCCTTACTTGACTTTTGGAAAGCATTCGACAGTGTAAACCCGTCCCTATTATGTCACAAACTGTCCACCCAATTCCACATATGTGGTCCTACTTCTTCTTCTTAGATTGGCGCTACAGTCCGGGGTGGACCTGGGCCTCAACCAACATGCCTCTCCAGCCAGCACGATCTTTCGCCAGCTGCCTCCAGTTGCGCACACCAAGTTGGTTGAGGTCCTTTTCCACTTGTGTGCGCCATCTAGTGCGAGGACGTCCTCTGTTGCGCTGTCCCAATGGCTCGGTGTCGAAGACTCTTCGGGCCGGAGCTGTGGTGTTCATCCGCTCAACATGGCCTAGCCATCTTAAGCGTTGGATCCGGAGATGCTTAACTAGGTGCATGCCGCTGTACAGGCCGTACAGTTCGTGGTTAAACCTTCTCCTCCAAACGCCATCAACGCAAACAGGACCAAAGATCGTACGCAGAGCTTTTCCCTCAAAACAACCAAGAGCTTCTTCATCCGCTTTTAAAAGCGTCCATGTCTCTGCGCCATAGAGCAGGACTGGGATGATCAGGGTTTTATACAAGGTCAATTTGGTGTTTCGAGAGATGGCTCTGTTACTTAATTGCCTCTTGAGCCCAAAGAAACAGCGATTGGCAAGAGTAATTCTGCGCTTGATCTCGGTACTGGTGTTGTTGTCCCTATTTACTCCGGAGCCTAGGTAGACGAAGTCCTTGACTACCTCAAAGTTTCTGCTGCCCAATATGACGCTCTGTGCGAGACGTCGGTGTTGTGCGTCCTTTCGTGATGACAGCATGTACTTTGTTTTTGTGGTCCTACTAATAAATTAATATTCTCGTACCTAACTAACCGTACTCAAGCTGGTTTTTATTACTCAAAACTGTCGTCCTTGTGTGGCATCCTTGCTGGGGTGCCCCAGAGACCTATTATCGGCCCGTTATTATTCTCAATGTTCATTAATGACCTTCCTAGCGTGTTGTCTTATTGCAAATTTCATATATATGCAGATGATGTTCAAATCTACCATAGTTTTCCTCTTGGTATGATTGAAGATTCAGTTGCTAAATTAAACGAGGATATGTGCTCGATTACGAGGTGGGCTGAAGAAAATGCTCTCAAGCTCAATCCTTACAAAACCAAAGTCATACCATTCTCAAAACATCATCCCCCTCTTTCAAACTTCCCCCGCATTGAGTTAAACTCGTATATCGTCGAATATGTAACCTGTGTTAAAAACCTTGGTATAATGTGTAATAGTGAACTAACTTGGACTGACCATATAGACAGTATAGTGTCGAAGGTGTATGCGTCCCTTAGATGTTTGTCAATTAGCAAATTTATACTACCTATTAGTGTCAGACTAAAACTTGCCAAAGCACTCATAGTGCCTTTATTAACGTATGGGTGCGAGTTGTTCGCCGACTGTGATAATGTCTCAATGCAAAAATTGCTAAAAGCAATCAACGCCTAACCTTTAACCTTCAAAGATTTGATCATGTCTCGGAACAACGTCGCATTCTCCTAGGATGTGAATTAGACGCATTTTTAAAATACAGATCATGCATACTTACTTATCAGGCAGACGAACCATGAAGGGTCTGAGCCTGAGCAATTGCTGCCTTCCATCGGTGACGGTCCTGGGCACGCTGCTTCCAGTCATCAAGGCCAAGCTGTCTTGCATCCGCGATGACTTGGTCTTTGTACCGGAGGTTCGGTCTTCCTCTCCTTCTCGAACCAGGAGGCTCGGATTCGAAGACCGTCTTTGCTGGAGCCTTGTTGTCCATTCGCTCGATGTGGCCGAGCCAGTGTAGTCGACGGATTTTTGCCTTCCGGACTACATCCACACTCTTGTACAGCTCGGTTGTGTCTTCTCCTCCATTCGCCTTCCTCGCAGACGGGACCATATATCCGACGTAGAATTTTTCTTTCGAAGGCACCAAGAATCAGCTCTGCAGCCTTACTTAATGTCCAGCTTTCGGCTCCATAAAGTAGGACTGGCAGGATAAGGGTTTTGTAGAGCATGACTTTGGTCCTTCGAGCCCAGTTGTTTTGACAGACCGAAGTAGCATCGGTTGCCAAGGGCGATTCTCCGTCGGATCTCCACTACGATGTCATTCTTGGAGTTTACATTTGCCCCGAGGTAGACAAACTCGTTTACTACCTCGAAATTGTAGCTGTCGATTGTAACGTTTTGGCCTAGGTGGTGTGCGGCGGATCGTTGTTTGCTCGACAGCATATATTTTGTTTTGTCCTCGTTGACCTTAAGACCAGCTCGTTTCGACTGTTCCTCTATTGCCGTGAAAACTTCCACGATGGCACGTTGGGACCGCGCGACAATGTCGATGTCATCCGCGTATCCCAACAGCTGGACTGACTTGTAGAAGATAGTGCCTTCCGTGTTGACTTTTGCCCGCCGCACTATCTTCTCCAGCACCAGATTGAAGAAATCACACGACAGCGCATCTCCTTGCCGAAATCCGGTGCAGGTTTCGAACGGTTCAGAGGTTTTTGAACCGAACTGCACGGTGCATCGCGTATGTGTTAGCGTGGTGCGACACAACCGGATCAGTTTTCCCGGGATCCCGAATTCGGCCATCGCTTCGAATAGCTCCTTGCGATGAATGCTGTCGTATGCGGCTTTAAAATCGATGAACAGATGGTGAGTATCGATTTGAAACTCGCTGGTCTTCTCCAGAATCTGCCTTAGTGTGAACAATTGGTCTACAGTCGATTTGCCGGGCCGGAAGCCGCACTGGTACGTGCCGATTAGTGAGGTGCAAAACGGCTTAAGACGATTTTGCACCTTTTTGTTTAGCAGGGATATACCTCTGTAGTTCTTGCAGGAGGTAGGATCGCCTTTTTTGTGGATGGGGCATATGGAGCTGATATTCCAGTCGTCGGACATGCTTTCATCTTCCCAAATTCGGCAAATGATTTGGTGCATGCTGCCTACCATTACATTGCCCCCAGCTTTGAAAAGCTCCGATGGTAAGCCATCTGAGCCTGCGGCTTTGTTGTTCTTCAGCCTTTTAATGGCTATATCGTCAAAGCTAGGTGGGAGGACTACTTCGCCGACTGGAGTTGGGATTTCCTGGTTCCCTATCACTCTCTCCTGGTCAGGCCCGCTAAGCAGCTGTTGGAAGTGCTGCTTAAACACATCCACTATTCCCTGTGGGTCCGTAACTAGGTTACCCTCGCAATTTCGAAGAGCCTGGGTGCCTTTCCTAAAGCCTGTGGCCAGGCTTTTGGCTTTTTTGTAAAAGGCCCGTATTTTTTGCTTGTCCCTAGACTCTTCGATATCCTTGAGCTGGGAAGTTGCGAGAGACCTTTTCTTCAGGCGTAGAAGCTTTTTCTCCTCCCGTCTTCTAGCCCGGTACTCCTCTTTCGCTGCTCTTGTTTTCCGTTGCAGCGCTTTTTTGTATGCCTCGTCGGTTGCACGTTTTTTCTGCTCACACTCGCCATCATACCACGGGTTTCTTGTCGGGGGTGGTAGGTAGCCCAATGTAGTTTCCGCTACCTCTTTGATGGCCGAGCGGCAATGCAACCACATCTCGTTGGCACTTGACGTAGCCATACCGGAGAGTCTCTCACTTAATTGCTCTTCGTAGGCTCTGGCAATCTCCGGTGTTCTTAGGCGTCCAATGTCAAAAGTTTTCTTTGTCGGCTGGTGCAGCTTTCTGACATTGGACAGTCGAGCTCTGAATCTTGCTGCAACAAGAAAGTGGTCAGAGTCGACGTTTGCCCCCCTGAATGTTCGCACATCCAGGATGTTTGACGCGTGTCTTCCGTCAATAAGCACATGGTCGATTTGGTTGGCGGTTCGACCATCCGGGGATCGCCAGGTTGCTGTGTGGATTGCATACAACTCTTTAAAATAATTCATTGGAAACAGCCTGACTACCTTTATGAGAAACTAACCTTCTGTCGATCGAGTCGTAATATTACGTTGAAACCTTCTGTGCATACATGTTTAACATCCCGTAGACATTTCTTCATTCATGCTGTACATCTGTGGAATCATCTACCCCCACAGGTACGGTCCAAGACCGAATACAGACAATTTAGCTCAGCTTGTTTTTCTCACCTCTCAAATATGAACTGAAATAATCTCCAAAATGAAATTTTTAACTAATTTGGTCGCAATTAAAGTAAATTCTAATATAGTAAGCTTGAATATATTAATCTTGAATTACTTAATTTTAATCTTAAAATATGAAAATGTATTATGTCACTTCACTGTAAGTCTTATACAATGTTATATCTTAAGTCCTGTACTCAAAAAGAATTGTTTGTTCTTAATGTACAGAGATAAATCGAAAATCAATAAATGAAATGAAAATGAAATGAAATAAGCGCACTAGCCGACGAAGTTAGAAAAGGTCTGAGCCATGGGCGCGGTATGGGATTTGGTATGGGCGCGATTGCAAAAGTCACGCCCCAAGACGATCCTTCATTTTACACACTGAAGTTCACTTTCGACTGACTAACATCAAATTCAGTAAAACAGCTGTACAACACAGATGCATGGACATACTCAAAAGTAGACGGAAATGTTCATGTATCTGCTTCGAAAAGTTATGTTGGTGCACGTGTGGGGCTAAGTTTAAAATGATCCATTAGCGCCCTTCTCCTCTTAACACCTTTCTCGAAGGAATATGTTAGTCACCGTCACATCGTTTTGTTGCACAGTCATTAAAGGTGTCCTTGTCAAACAGAATCAGAACTGCGAACATTTTAGAATCAGCAACAAATACTCTTCCCCACTGTCTCTCTCTCTCAGTTCACGTTGAAAAAAAGAGGACTTCCACTTGAAATCTCATGCAAGAAACACACAATGAATCATCGATGGTTCCATATCCAGGGTATCCTTAAAGTACACAGGGAACCAGACAGAAAAGACTCCAAGAGTGTATATGTTCCAGACGTTGTCTAAGTTCGAGTTATCCGAGAAGCAATTAATTTGCAGTTTAGTACCTCTTCGGCACGCTTGACATCTCTTCACTCGTACAAGGCCCACCCTGACGAGGGTGTTCAACTGAATCGGAATAAATTCATTCTGCGAAAGCCACTCCACTGCGAGGTCACGAGTCGTAGGTGCCCGACGTGATTTCGAATATTTTTCTCCGGTGCACTGATCTCAGATGACATCAGACCCGTGACTGCCGAGTCTATTCACCGGCAGATGCCGAAGGGGGCTGTATCTTTCAGTAACCTGGGCGAATCGGTGGCAGTGTCGTTGGCGGTGCTCGAAGAAAGGATTCAATCGATTGTGAAAAGGGAATTCAAAGCTATTCCTTGTGAGATAGGGTTGGATGCACGACGCATTAAGGTGCACATCCTTTTGTGTGTCGACACTCAAATTGTGTGTGGAACAAAGTGATGTCGTGTGATTTTTGTCTGAGTTGTGAATTGCGTAGAATTTGTATACCCATGCGTCTTTTGTAACGAGCATGTTAAATTGGATAAGAACTCGATGATCTGATGAAATAATGGTGATCTTATGCCCAATTTGATCACAGTTAAGGGTTAAACTTACATTCAGCTGGACCGTGAACAGAGTTCAAGTTTTTTGGCTAAACTCGTCCGGTTTCAGAGTCAAATTTGAACTTCAGTTCAGTTGAACTTCGTTTATCTAAAGCGATGCACTTGAGCTTGCGCAATTTTTGAGTAAATACACACACTTTCGATATATTTGCTAGGCGTTGTACTTTTAACACGGTTTTTGTGCATTCTCTTTGAAGCTCGTCCTTCAAACAGTACTTTTACACGACCTAATTTCGACAGCAAGTTTTTCCATCTTGTAGGCAAGAGAGGTGGACACTGGACACTTGAAAAGCTTTACCTCCCTTGCCTAAATGATGGAAGAGCTTGCTGTCCGATTTTCTTCTTCTTCTTCGTGTGGCGCTACAGTCCCGGGTGAACCTGAGCCTCGGTCAACAATCCTCTCCAGCTGGCACGACCCTTAGCCAGCTGCCTCGAATTTCGCACTCCAAGTTGGTTGAGGTCCTTCTCCACTTGAGTGCGCCATAGGGTTCGTGGTCGTCCTCTATTGCGTTGTCCCACTGGTTCGGAGTCGAAGACTCTTTGGGGCTGGAGCAGTGTTGTTCATGCGCTCAACATGGCCTAGCCATCTTAGGCGTTGAATCCCTAGACGCCTGACTAGACTCATGTCGCTGTACAGCCCGAACAATGCGTGGTTGAATCTTCAGGAACCTTCAACGCAAACAGGACCAAAGATTGAACGCAGAACTTTTCTCTCGAAGAGACCGGGAAGTGCGTCTTCATCCGCTCTTGAGCTAGTCCAAGCTTCCGCGCCAAACAGCAGGACAGGGACGATAAAGGTCTTATATAATGTGAGCTTGGTCCTTCGAGAGAGGGTTCTACGACTCAAATGCCTCTTGAACCCAAAGAAACAGCGGTTGGCAAAAGTTATTCATTCCGAGTCGATGTTAGCACCTCGGAACGTTCGGACATCGAGACGTCGATCGCAATGTTATCAACCTGGTTGATGGTTGTTTGATCAGGGGACCGCCAGTCCAGCAGCCTGTGTCCATTGTCGGACGTGTTGTCGTGTAGGCTGTGCTTTCCGACGGCTCTAGCAAAGATTTCTTCCTTGCCCAGCTTTGCATTAAAATCTCCTAGAACGATCTTGGTGTCGTAGCTGGGGCATTGATCGTATGTTCCTTCTTGGAGATCATAGAAGTCATCCTTGTTATCATCGTCGCTGTCCTCCGTTGGGGCGTGGGCGCAAATTAGGCTTATGTTGCCGAATGTTGCCTTGATGCGGATTGTTGTGAGGCGTTCGCTTATGTATCTAAAGCTTAAGACTTCTTGCCTGAGTATCCCTCGAACAACAAAACCGCATCCACACAAGCGCTGCCTTCGCTCTTTGTAGCAATCGCCGTAATATATGTCGCAGTTTTTCATCCTCTTTTTGCCCGGCCCATCCCATCGCACCTACTGGATGGCGGTGATGTCTGCCTTATAGGCTTCTAGGGCCTCCACAAGTTCATCGGCTGCATGTGGTATGTTAAGAGACCTCACATTCCACGTGCACAACCGAAAATCGTTGTCCTTGTTTCGTTGTCCATGGTCGTCAGCAGTAGGGTCATCCGTATTCGAGGATTAACGAAATTGTGAAACCGAGTAAATCTCTGAACTGAAGTTTAAACTTAAAGTGGAGATTAAACGAGCACTGTGAACCTGCGCATGAAAATGCTTTTATCTGGTTTTCAAATCTGGTCCACTGGGTGTCACAAACAATGGTCAAAATGTGCTTCGATTTCACTGGCAGCCTAAAAAGCTAAACTAACCTACTATCGAGTGGCATTTTATTGAGATCAGATTTAGACTGTCATAGGAGTAGCAGATTCAGAGGCAAGTACAGAACAGTTGCAGAGAAGATGATGAATGCTTTCCTCCTCATTCCAATCTATGCAGCGTCTACAGGGGTCGTTGGAGAAGTGGTGTATCCGTCTTAGCCTCAATTTTTAGAGAGGGGGATTCAGTAGAAGTTCTTTCATGAGGCGAGCATGTTCGTATTGCTTTACAAAGTATATGCTGTCCTCAAAAAAGGACATACAACATCGACGTCTTGGACAGAGCGTCACAATGTGCAGCTATAACTTCGAGGTAGTCAATGACTTCACATACCTCGGCTCCGGAGTAAACTGTACCAACAACATCAGTACCGAGATCAAGCTTATAATTACTCTTACCAACCGCTGTTTCTATGGGCTCCAGAGGCAATTGGGCAATTGAGTAATAGAGCCCTCTCTCGAAGGAGCATGTTGACTCTATATAAGACACTGATCATCCCTGGCCTGCTGTATGGCGCGGAGGTATAACCAATCTCGAAAGCGGATGAGGAAGTCCTTGGTCTCTTTGCGAGAAAAGTTCTACGTGCGATCTTTGGTCCTCTTTGTGTTGACGGGTTCTGGAGGAGAAAATTCAATCACGAACTGTGCGGGCTGTACAGCAAAATGAGCCTAGATCCAACGCCTACAGTGGGTAGTAGAGCGAATGGACACCACATCTCCGGCCCGAATAATCTTCGAATCGGAACCTGTAGATCAACGCAACAGAGGACGCCCGCGTTTAGGGTGGCGCACCCAAGTGGACCTCAACCAACTTGGAGTGCGAAACTGGAGACAGCTAGCCAGAAATCGCGCTAATTGGAGAGGCATGTTGGTTGAGGCCCAGGTCCACCCCGGACTGTAGCGCCACACAAAGAAGAATAAGATTTAGTAGAAGCCACGAGGACGAGAGCAGCTCATGCAAATCGCTTCTGTGGCAGGAGACGAAGGCGTAACGTTTGCGGATTGCCGAAATAAATCTTGAGTAATTGATTGATGTGTTTCGGGGGAATTGGGAAGAAATTCCGCCATCAGGCCGTTTGAAGCGGTTGAACGGTACAGTTTTGACATAGTCGACTGCTACGCAGCATTGGAGGCAGCCGGTTGCTCGCAGTGTCCGGTAATTATTCCAGTTGGAGTACTAATCTTAGACCTCTTTAAAAATATTCAGCCTAATTGTTTATTTTGGATTAATATCAGGCGAGATGTGCTTGAATGTTCCACAAGTGATGCTTGTCGACCATCTGTCACTAATTTTTAACGTGAGTATTTGAGCTGAAGCTTAAAGTTAGCTTTAGCGATACCAGAGTATATTTCATCAACTGGCAGTCTGGTGGCGTATACCGGTATGAAGTGTGCGTCAAGATACAAATGTCTCGATAGGGAACATTTGTTGTGAACGAGCACTAATTTTTTTTTTTTGCTATGACGTCTGTGAAAAATATTTAGTATACATCAAGTCATTGAACAGACAAAATCATATTTTTTCATCGTGTTAAAAATGTCGAACATTGTACCAGAAAGTGATGATTTGCGGAAATCATTAATTTTTTGTTTTCATTTGAAGAAAAGTGCCGCAGAGTCGCATCGAATGCTTGTCGAGGGATTCAGAAAGGTTATCATGCTCTATCAGAAGCAACATGCAAAAGATGGTTTCAACGGTTCAGAAATAATGATTTTGATGTGAGAAATGAAGAACGTGGAAGACCACCAAAAAAGTTTGAAGACGCCCAATTGCAAACGATATTTAATGGAGATGACACTTTGAGTCAAAAACAAATGGCCGCATGTTGCAATGTTAAATGTTGCACAACAAACAATTTCCGACCGTTTAAAAGCTATGGGAAAGATCCAAAAGTGTGGAAAATGGGTGCCATATGAATTGAAACAGATAGATAACCGAAAAAACACTTGTGAAATTTTGCTTCAAAGACACGTAAGATTGGTAAATCGGTTTTGCATCGGATTGTTACTGGCTTTCATCGCCAGTTGGATTTATTTTAAGAATCCTAAACGGAAAAAATCATGGGTTAATCCGTGACAACCATCAACATCGACTGCAAAACCAGATCGTTTCGGCAAGAAGACAATGCTGTGTGTTTGGTGGGACCAGAAAGGTGTGGTGTACCATGAGCTCCTAAAACCTGGTGAAACCGTTAATACTGATTGCTACCGACAGCAAATGATCAAGATCGAGAAACGACCAATACTTCTTTTTCATTCAATTGGAAGAATGAACGATTTTCGACTATCGAATAAATTAACAGTTTGCAACTATCGAATAACTAGATAGTTTTTATTCGATAGTTCCAATCACGAGTAAGCACGTTGAGCTTTTAAGAGTTGACGGTACCAATGTTACATTTAAATTTAATGTGCGGGCAATTTTAAAAGCTACTCACTTTTTAACTGGCGTTAAATGTAAGGTGGCCCGTGGCGTTGTGGGTATGTGCGTCGACCCCAACCTCGACGTCGTAGGTTCGATTCCAGCTCTGAGCGACAAAAATAATGTTCACGACCTCACCTCTTTCGAGTTATTGACAATGCTCAAAGAGTATTTCCTGTCTAGAAAAAGCTTCTCAAACTTGGCCGTTCGGAGTCGGCATAAAACTGTAGGTCCCTTCCACTCGTGTGAGAACAAAAGCACGCACAACACGAGTGGTTGCTGAGAAGCTAGGCCCTGGACCTCTATGGGTTGTAGCGCCTCCCATATTATATATCATAAATCTTAAAAAGGAGGCAGCTGGCTAAGTATCGTGGCAGCTGGAGAGGATTGTTGACCGAGGCCCAGGTTCACTCCGGACTGTAGCGCCACACGAAGAAGAAGAAGAAATGTAAAAAAGGACTTTAACATTAACCTTAGGCACAATTTAGCAGCTAGAAGTAAAAACCTTTTTTTAGGATACGTTATTCCGGCTCATCATTCAAACAATAATGCACATACCATACTTCCATGGCAAACTTCGGTTCAGCTTGTTAAGTCAACAGCACTGGTCTCAATTTCGTGGCTTAGATACTTCCATGACCGCGGGAACAGGAAAACGATAGCAATCTCAATCAAGCTCCCGGGTGAACAAATTAATAATGCTCCTCTGAAATTCATTGAACCATCTCCCATCTGCATCTTTCTTCGCGTTTTCAGAATCGCCATCCCCGGAGGCGTGGCGCTTTCAATTAAAAAATCTCACAGCTCCTAGCCGAGTGTTCCAACGATCAAACAAACCTCCGCGACCGTGTTTCATTCTTAAAGGCAACAAATCGAGCAGTCACCGTCCATTGCCGCCGCCCAGAACCCAATCAGCCGCTGGCCCGTCACGCTTGCCCCCAAATTGAAAAAAGCCCCGCACTCTCTGTCTGTGCGGCACATTAAGCATTCACACTGTGTGGCGCGACCCCTCCACCGTAACGATGTAATTCGTAAAATTAAAAGCAACCCTCTGCCGGAGCTTAACTTGTTTCGAAAGTAATTTTCGGAAAAAATTAATGTCACCCGGTTCGGGGGTTTTTTCGTTTTTGACTTTTAATTTCTTAAAAGCCAGCAGCCACCCACGTCTGAGGAACAACTTTCACCGAGCGGAGTTAATCGACTTATATTTGAAAAGTTTTCTCGAAAATCCCACATCCACTGTCGGACGAGCGGGTGGAGTTTAATTGAGATTTTGTACTTCCACTTGGGCGCCAGCTGGTGTTGGGTGCTTGCCCCTGTCGGGTCAGGGAAAGGGGTTGCAGTTGCTGGACATGGTTTGTTCACGAGAAGAGATGAAAAATGCTGCCATGCGATTGGTTATCCCTTCCCTTTAGACTTTGCTTGTCGCCATCGAGATGGGGTGTGGGCCTTTCGCTAAGAGCGATGGCCAGGTGCTAATAGCCTTCATTAAATTGGAATTGTGTTCGCACAGACTGGAAGATAAATGAAGGAGCATTATTTGACAAAGGATTAGCTCGTCGCAGACAATCAGTGGCCGGGGACCGGCGGAGACAGTGAAGGAGGTCGATGTCATTTCACAGCGAAGTTCTGGTTAATTAGAAACGAGACGCGGTGATTAATTGTGCTTTCAGAGGTGCAAAGTGCTGCAAGGTCAACGGACACAATCGAAGGCTGGTGGGCTTGACGAGGCTATGGGGTACCTCCGCGGGTTTCGTTTGACGGGCACCCCTTGAATTCATTATTATTGCCGCTCCGTTGAACACATTTTGGTGCAAGGAATATCAACTATCAAATGTAAGCTCGTGGCACTCACCAGAAAGACTGCATGCCGTGGGTTCCCACAAAATTTAAGTTCACCCACCACAACATCAATTCACTTTCATGCACTCGGAGCGATGTCCTTGCACGTGTCTGTGCACACATCTCAATTCACTTCACCGCACTGTGGGAGCAGCACACTCAGAAGCGCCACCCTTTCAGTGACGCGGGGAATACCCCAGCACCGAGCTCCTGTTCATCGTGCCATGCACAACCACCCCCGAAATGTTTGACAGAAGTAAATAATGTCTAAATGAATGCGCAAGCGACAAACGGTTTACAAATTTGATGGCTTTAAGGACTTCATCGACCAAGCGAGAGGAGGACCAACTGGCTTTGGAGC
Organism: Eristalis arbustorum; assembly: GCA_916610145.1. NCBI lineage: Eukaryota > Metazoa > Arthropoda > Insecta > Diptera > Syrphidae > Eristalis > Eristalis arbustorum. The sequence continues at coordinate 88,728,394 of OU744316.1, read as the reverse complement.
AAACACAGTTGGAAGGGTTATACACGCAACAGGTGCGATGGGACATGATGGCTTTGTTGGTGGTTACGTGTGCACGAGCAGACTTTCTTTGGGTGACTACTTCGAAGGACATGCGGTTTGTGTGAACATAGAGTCTCTTTGCGCGTCTCTGTCCCAAAAAAACCATTGAGCTCATCGTATTATTGCGATCTCTGGATAGCTGCCTCCAGTTGCATTGATGAAGGTAAGCTGCTATACGGCCCTCATACGGCTAATGCTCACCTGTGGCTGTCACATGTGGTTCAACGTGAGTACAGGCTGTATGGACGAGATTCAGGTTTTTAACAGGGCTTGCCTTCGCCTTTACAGAACGAGGACTGTGTGATTGCCTGGTGAAGCTGATTCGAGGTCAGACGACGATGACCTCGACCGATAATTTGATCACTGGGGCTTACTACTCCAACCGACAGGGGCCAGTAAGTTAGCATTGACTACTAGTTGACATTTTTTTTATAAAGTGTTACTTGATTATTTATTTTTGACATTAATTTTCATTTTTGATTCTATTTTGTACCTGACAACCATGGCCGGAACTGAGTTGTTCATATTTTCTACATGGCTTCGCTGCATACGCTTGGTTAGTCTCATGTTTCTGCGCAGCCCATACAGCGCCTGGTTGAAACTTCTTCTTCAGATCTTATCAACCCAAACAGAACCACGGATCTCACGCTCACCAACGGCCTCTTTATCTGCGACAGAGATTGTCCATGCAGCAGGACTGAGAATACTAGTGCCTTAACTTGGTCCTTCGAGAGACGAGACCTTTGTTACTCAATTACCTCCTTGGCCCATAGAAACAGCAGCTGGAAAGAGTTGTTTGTGTTTTGATCTCGGTATTAAGGTTGTTCTTACTGTTTAATGCGGAGTCGGCCCCTTCGAAGTTATAACTGCCCATCGTGACGCTGTCCATGGCAAACATTTTTCTCTCATTCACCGGTCAACTGAAATTTTAGCCGCTTCCGTCTGAATTCTAGCAAATGTCTCATTGACTAATTGTCTCATTCTACCTTGGCTCCCAATAGTACGTACGAACATCATGATTTCCGGGATTAAACGCAGAATAACTCTTGCCAACCGCTGTTTCTTTGAGTTCAGGAGGCATTTGAGTCGTAGAGCCCTCTCTCGAAGGACCAAGCTTATAAGACCCTGATCATCCCTGTCCTGCTCTATGACGCGAAAAATTGGAACTTTTCGAGACTTCTGCGTTCAGTCGTTGGTCCTGTTCGCATTGAAGATTTCTGGAGAAGAGGATTCAAGTACGAACTGTACAGCCCGTACAGCGACATGAGCCTAGTCAGGCGTCTACGAATTCAACGCCTAAGATGGCTAGGCCATGTAGAGCGCATGGACAACACTGCTCCAGCCCGAAGAGTATTGAAATCTGATTTGAACTAGTGAGACAACGCAATAGAGGATGACCACGAAGCAAATGGCGTCAATTGGACAAGAACCTCAACCAACTTGGCGAGCGAAATGAAGGCAGCTGGCTAAGGATCGTGGTAGCTGGAGAGGCTTGTAGGCTGAGGCCCAGGTTCACCCAGGACTGTAGCGCCATATTAAGAAGAAAAAGTCTCATTGACAGCTCGCTGAGTTCTGCAAATCACGCCAATTTCATCGTTTTCATCGTTAGGAATTCCGGAAGATCGTCCCTCGTATGCTGGCGAGTGAGTCTTTGCACGATATTCTCAAGTATGATGTTAAACAAATTAAATGACCGCATTGCCTTGACCCATGACAAAGTCTTTGACTACATTAAGGTTTCTGCTGCCCATTATGACGCCCTGTCTAATAAGTCGATTTTGTTTGTCCTTCTGTGAATGCAGGTTTTGCTCACATTGCAGCTGCTGGCGTTTTACTGCCAACACACGGTTTGCTGTATTAGATCAATGACGTCAAGGCTGCTCACCCCACGCATCTACGTTTTAAACCGTACCTCTGCACCCTTCTACCACTATTCCCACGGAGCTGCCGATATGTTGGTTAGCAATGGTTAGCAGTTTGGTCTGTAGGGCCACCGCGTGGGCTCTTTGTAGCGCATCCCTCACATTTGCTATGAAAGAGCTGACTTCTATTCATTTCCTTCCCGATCACATCAAATAGCTCCGTGTTTCTCCGAATTCGGCAAGTTTGGTTAGTCTACTGCAAAGAGTGTGACGTAGTTCATGCTTCGCATCTTCATTCACGTCTGGACATTCGGCGCACATCGTTCCAAACACAAACCAACTGAAATCGACGAGAACATTAACTGCTTGAAATTATCGAGCAATCGGTACCAAAGAAAGCAGTGGCTAGGCATTCATCCAAGATATGTTAATACTCTGAAATTCTTGCATATCGAGATAGGGAGGAGGATGAATGACTTCTACCTAGAAGAATTAAAAAAAAAATGAATGCCCTTGTGAATTTTAGGAATCAATCTTGGAACGATTACAGGGACTAGAAAAGAGCGGTAAGCCGTTTTGGAATATCGTCTCCCCTTAAGATAGTTAGCTCTGCACTTCTTACATGCTGTGAAAAAGCAAATGGACTAGCAGCCACATTCTTCAATAACCATTCGACTGCCAACACTGGTATAACATATACACTGCAAATAGTGCCATCGCCAATGATGGAAGCCACATATTGATTTCTCAAGAAGATCTCCAGGGTATATTATCCTCGCTGAAAAAGAAAAAGTCTGTGGGAATCGATGGTATACCGAATATTGTGCTACGCCATCTCCCCCCCGAAGCGGTGCAGATCTACACAATATTGTTTAACAATGCGCTGAGTAATGCCTATTACCCGAAACATTGGAAAACAGCTGTGGTGCAGCCAATCCCTAAACGGGACAAAGATAGATCTATCCCGACAAACCTTCGGTCGATCAGTCTTCTTCCTTGCATAAGCAAGGTTCTTGAAAAGATATTTATTCGAGTTCTGAAACAATGGGTTGAGGAAAATAATATCATACCGGACAATCAGTTCGGATTCAGGTCATGAAACCATACATGCCGCGTCTAAACTGGTTTCCGACATCCAATGGAATAAAGACAAAAAACAATGCACGGGTGCTTGCCTGATTGACTTGGAGAAAGCGTTCGACACCGTTTGGTTAGAGGGCCTCTTCCTCAAGATGGTCAGGCTCGGCATAAGTAAACCATTGCTATACATGATCTATGACATGATAACAGGTAGAAAGTTCGTCGTGAAAAGTGGCGATGTAACTTCTTCCACAGGCTTTGACATCAAAAACGGTCTGCAACAAGGAGCGGTTGGTTCGCCGATCCTGTTTTCAATATTCACTGCAGATCTGATAGGTTCAATGCCGCACTTAATTGCGTACGCCGACGATTTAGTGGCGTACAGATCAGGTCCAAAGGTCGAAGAAATAAATATCTCGTTGCAAGGTGACTTCGATCAAATTCAGCGATTTTGCGACGACTGGAAGTTGATTATCAACTTCAGGAAGTGTGAAACTATCCTTTTCAGAACCCCGTTGTACATGGCATCATGGGATACGCGCACAAACTGGCGTAAGTTCGGCATTGTTGACCCACAGGGACGCCCTTTAGATGTGAAAAGTGTAGTTAGGTATCTTGGCATTTGGTTGGACCAATATCTGTATTTTGACAAACATATAGATATTGCTCTGGCCAAAGCTAAAAAGGCCTTTGCTGTGGCAAGGAGGTTGTTTTACAGCAGCCAACTTGATACCAGGGTGAAGGTAATCTGCTCTCATGGCTCTCATACGGCCAATTATGGCATACGGTTGTCCACTGTGGTTCAACGTGAGTCCTTCCCAGATGGAAAAGATGAGGTCGGTCGAGAGACAGTGTCTTCGGACATGTCTGCGGTTGTATCGTACACCCGAGTCTCAGTACAGGAAGTACTATCCCAACGAGGTCCTGTACAACGAGGCACACCTCAACAGGATAGATAATTTTATTATTAAGCTGATCAGAAGGCACATTGCACGAGCTATGACTTCGTCTAACAGCCTGATCTTTGGGGCTTATTACCCCAACGTTATGTATCATGAGAGAGTGCGCCTTTCCGGCTTTATTCCTCCCGAGGCGTTCCTCTATCTCGACACAATTGGCCTAATACAGGATCCATACGGATGTCCTGTAATCTTCCACTTCGTACGCCGAACAGTGGACATGCGACTCCAGTACGAACGGGATGTCGCTCGCAGTCATGAGGATCTCCTCCGGTTCAGTAGAGCGATCTCTGCTCGAGACAGGAGAAAGTCTGCCAAAGAACGGCAATTTTACTGGTGGTTACACCAAAACCAGTCTCCGCCGCCGATAGCTTCTCATATTGACGCGCTAGTTGACCATAGTGGCCAACTTACATAGGTAAATTAGAGCGTAAAAAAAAAAAAATAAAAAAAAAAGGTGCACCACGGCATATAAATGATATATGTTAGGCATATAGACAACATATACGCCCTGGTGCACGCGTCCGTGTGCCACGGACATAGTTAAGCTAGTACCTTAAGTTTTAATGTTAGGTTAAGCTAGTTTAAGATAGATAAAATAATAATAGATAAAAAAAAGCCAAGTGTTTTTTTTTTAAATAATAAAACTAACAGAATTCAAAAGACGAAAAGAAAAAAAAATGCTTAAGCCGAAAGGCATTAATTAAATTTAGTTCGTATTAGCTTAGAGTACCCGTATAGGGTCAGTAGATGTAAGAACGTTTGTCCAGTTAGTTAAGTTAGTTTTAAGCATTTTTGTCTAGCATGTAAGCAAATGAATTGAAAAAAAAAAAAAAAAAAAAACACTGGTATAACAGACACGAATATTAAGTCTACCGTCCAACAGTCAGTAAGCCTTGTAGACTCATATTCATACTGTTTTCTTTGGTAAAGTTAAGGATATTGTTTGCGGTATTCAAACTAGGATTCGACTTGATTTGATGAGGTTAGAAACCTGTATCTGAAAAATCTTTCAGATTTTTCTTTTATAATTCTGTCGGAAATCTATAACAATTGTCTAAGATTGGGATATTATTATTATAATGTGTGGTGCTACAGCCCGTAGAGGGCCAGGGCCTAGCTTCTCAGCAACCACTCGTGATGTGCGTGCTATTGTTCTCTCACGAGTGGAAGGGACCCACAGTTTTATGCCGAATCCGAACGGCTAAGTTTGAGAAGCTTTTTCTAGACAGGAAATACCCTTTGAGCATTGTCAGTGACTCGAAAGAGGTGGGGCCGTGAAAATTGTGTTCGTTGCACAGAGCAGGAATCGAACCTACGACGTTGAGGTTGGGGTCGACGCACATACCCACAACGCCACGGGCCACCACGTGGGATACTTTCCTAATAAATGGAAAGTTGCTATGATTGTACCCATTCTAAAAACATAGCAAGGCTCCTTATCTGCCTTGTAGGTATACCCCTATAAGTTTACTAAGTTCTGTTAGTAAGTGCTTGGAAAAATCATCAAGAAGAGAGTCGTCGCTTTCATTGATAGTAATTCGATATTGCTAACACACCAATTTGGTTTCAGACCATATCATAGCACTTCGCACCAAGTTCATCGTATTACAAGAGAAATTACTTCAAAGTGAGCAAAAGCACTGGGATGGCAATCCTTAATATAGAAATGAACTCTCTCTTTCGACACTAGGTCAGGGTGACGTGACGACAGATCAAAGTTTCATGCTTATTCAGTTCCGTAAGAATGTCAGGGTGGATTAGCATGTGATAAGAGTCATCTTCTGTTATGGGCTTGTATGCGTTAACCACGTGATGGAGTGAATTGGTGTTCACGTGTTCATCAAGAAAAGCAGTAATGTGGTAAGTAGTCCTTTGGGCTATCTCATGCTGCTGCATACGGCCTAGGCTTACAAGTCTGTGACCATATACATGTTGGAAGATATTATCTGCTGACTTCTTAATTTTCGCTGAATGAAACAGACACCCAGTTGAGTTCAGAGGCCCGGTTGTTATTCGAGCACCAGATGAATTTTGTTGCCCTCTTAACTTCCCGTTTATCACCTCACTACCACCATATCTCATGTGTAATTTTCAGAAATTAAATCCACGAGTTGCCACCACATCCTATGACTGAATCTCTACTGGCTCATTCAAATTCAATTAATTGCTGCCCACTTAGCCGCGTGAGCCATCTGCAGTCATTCACGTCCATCTACACGAGCTCATGTGACCATCCCAAAATTGAGTTTCATTCGAATGCCCTTCGTGACTGCCAAATAACGAGATGATATTGGAAAAGTTTTCCGTTGAACTTGGGAAGTTGTTTCCGTCAGCTGCACTCAATCTGCCCCTCATCACTGTACTCTGGATCCCGCATCTCCAGTGACGGAATGTCAGTGGCTGGGATGAGCATGTGCGCCTCTCACAGTCGGGGTCGGAAACATTAAAAACGAGGATTCTGCTGGATTTAGATACGCTGACCAGAATCGCAATCAAAATGCAAACCCTTTTGCCGATTGTGTGTAAAGTGCCCAGCAGGCATCCACTTCGGAAGGGCACCACTCTCCTGCAGTGGGGGAGATTAAAATGTTGGAATGCCGAACAACGAAAATCTGGCGCAGTAACCTCACGAAAGTGGGTCCAATGGGAATGAACTCACGTGCCTGCAGGTGCACTGAGGAACTGATAAATAATTTCACGCACTTTAGCTTACGAAGGAGAAAAGGGAAACTGCGTAACTTGAGCCGGCCGTGATGTCCAGCGGCAGATGCGCTCCTTTGATAAATCAGAACAGAATTCGTGGCCATTAATGACATGGAAATCGATTAGGCAGCAGGAACATCACTAAGAGGGGACGCTCACAAGAGAAGGTAAAGGAAACCTGTTTCAGTTCGAAATGCGATCTGGCCCTAACCGCATGAATGCCCACGTGCTTCGTGGCCTCCTTAATCTCGGAAGGAGACTGAATTCGGTACGATCCAACGCGGTCAAGGGAGTGCAATTATTCCACTTGAATTGTGGCTTTTTCTGGTTGCTGCGGGACGATGTTGAAATTCCGAAAAATCAATGATATTTGCTTACAGCGTGTGAGTACACCCGAGTCTAAAGCAAGTGCTTGTTGACAATGGCCGCCTAGGATGGTCATATACAGGAATTTTGGTCGTTGTTCTGATTTATTTTTAACCCATCCACTATAGACGACGATGGAGAAAAATTCCACCCTCCCCACAACAGTGAAGTTACGGCAGCAATTGCCGAACTGAAGTTCAACAAGGCTGCTGGTACCGATGGACTGCCTGCCAAGCTTTCCACAGCAACTGGTGATGATTTGCTGAGGCGCATATAGCAACTAATCTGTAAAATCTGGTCGAATGAAAGTCTGACCGACTGATGGAATCTTAGGATCGAAAGGAGTCCCTCCAAACGGTGCCATTTACAGGAGAATAAGTCTTCCGAACATACCATGTGAGATCTGCCGGGCTTACAGTCGATACGCACGATTTATTCATTGACTCTAAGGCCGTGTACGGCAGTATTTATAGAAACGAGTTCTGTAGGACAACGATGCAGAACGCTCTTTACTCTGTCAAGGATATAATTACGTCATCCACTTGATATTGGAGATAGAAGATGCTGAAGTTCCATGTGTAAGCTTAAGCCTAGTTAAAAACCAGGTGCTGATGGTATTTCAATGCGAAACTGCAGACATTACTAAGCTGAACCTTTGCTGAAAATATTTAAGTAATCGCTCCTCTCTGGTTTCTTCCTCGAAGTGTAAAAAGCCGCTTACTTGATGTCTAAATCTAGCTCATCTGGAACTTGTAAAGTATCTACCATTCCCAAACTTTTTGAGTGTATCGTAAAATTTAATATAGTACATCATCTAAGAGAGCATATATCTGAGTTCCAACACGATTTTGTTTTAGGTCGTTCAACAACAACGAGATTGGCTCATTTTACGACTTATGCTATTAAAGCTCTTGAAATGGGTTGCTAAGTTGATGCGATTTACACTGACAGCAAAGCTTTTGACTTTGTGAAACATTAGTTAATGCTTATGAAAATAAAAAGTTATGGTTTTCATTCGAATGTCTCCAGTTGGATCTCTTCGTCTCTCAGTCAATTCGGTCCCTTATTGAAATATTGCTCTAGAGCATACATTGAAGACCGATTCAGCAACTGCCTAATGTATGCCGATAACCTTAATAACTATTTTTAAAAATACTAAGCATAAAAAATTGTAAAAAAATGCGGTTGGACCTAAACTACGTACATGCGGCAAATTGTTTAACCATTAAAGGATGTGTTTTTTAAACTGTGTTGGGGCCATGTTACAAAGCCAGGTGTCAGTTGTTCGCCTTATTGATTCTATGTGCATTTTTATACGCGATATTATAGGGACCATACCAATAAACCTATACTTTCGTCTATGCTTCCGATTTATGCTCCAGAAAGGACTCTAAGATGTCACTATTTTTTTGCTCAATGGGAGCATAGAGCTATGGAACAAGAAGATGGTGGTTAACTAGACGTCAACACAAATGAAATCACCGCGGAGATAAGACGAAGTATTACTGTGGCCAATCGTTGTGTCATAGGGCTAAGATGGCAATTGAAAAATTAAGCCTTGTCCGTTAGAACCAATCTGTCTCTATAATATAAGTCCTGCTGTATGGCGCAGGAGCATGCGGTCCAAAAGATGCTTGAACGCTTCGAGTGGAAATTCCTTCGAATCATATTCAGTCCCGTATGCGAACAAGGTGTTTGGATGAGAAGATTGAACGACGAACGCTACGAGCTGTACAACCACATTGGCCTAGTCAAACGCATTCAATTGTCTCGACTCAGATGGGTGGGACATGTGGAAAGAATGGCTCGGAAAGTCTTCGAGCGCAACTAAAGGGTGATTTTTTAAAAGCTATAGGAAAGTTAAAAAAAAAACACATAAAATTCAGAAAAATGCAGAAATCTTTATTTGAATCGATAGCACGGTCCAAATAATTTAATGTTTGAAGATTATTTCATGCAAATGTTGACCTTGACTGCGCCTCAAATGCTCCATCCGCTTAGTCCAATTTTGGCATACTCTTTCCAACATTTCGGCCGGTATCTCAGGAATAAATGCTTCAATGGTGTCTTCCAATGCGTCAATTGAAGCGGGCTTGTCTGTATAGACATGCGCTTTAACATAGTCCCACAAAAATAGTCTAAAAGCGTTAAGTCGCACGATCTAGGCTGCCAATTGACCGGTCCCGAACGTGAAATAAAATGTTCGCCGAACTCGCCTCTCAATAAGTCCATTGTTGCGCGTGCTGTGTGGCATGTGGCAACATCTTGTTGAAACCACATGTCATGCAAGTCAAGTTCTTGCATTTTGGGCAAAAAAAAGTTGAATATCATCTCACTGCAGCGCTCACCACTCACAGTTACGTTACGATTCGCATCATCTTTGAAAAAGTACGGACCAACGATGCCACCAGCCCATAAACCGCACCAAACTGTGACCTTTTCTGGATACATTGGTAGCTCTTGCGATGCTTCTGGCTGATATTCACTCCAAAATCGTATACCCATTGATCCAAAAATGAGCTTCGTCGCTGAATAATTTGCAAGCGCTGTTCGTTTGTGAGGCGATTCATGGTTAAATTACAGACCAAACTGAAGATGTTTGACAGTGAAACAAAAACACGAAACGTGAGTCAGCTGTTCAAACCAGTGTTGCCAAAAAGATAATAGCTAAAAAATCACCCTTTACTATACTTAACTTACTTCCCTGAACTTTATTTGGCGCGTGTTACCAGCGAAATGATGAATCACAGCTTAATGAGATTTATTTTTTCTCGCTGATTGACCAGAACCAAATTAGTTCTAAGAAGAAAAGTTTTCCTTTCGGCCGACGTCAGGAAGTGCAGTGATGGATTCTGGTATTGAGTAACCTTCAAAGTCTTAACGGGAGAGATAGGAATTTAAAAACCTTTCAAAAGATTGAGAGATTATTTACGAGCACTGCTCAGTAGTAAATTCGTCACATTTTTGAGGACTATATCTTACGAACGTATTTTGGAATTCTTACATGAACGATCACTAAAGACAGTATATTTGAGGAAACTCTTGCACACTCGTGTATACAGAATGTTCCACTCTTCGTAGTCAATCAATCTTCGACATCCAGTGTATGTAGGCCCAGGCATGTCATAGCGAAGCACCTCAGGGACGTGAAGCAAGATGAGGCCCAAGCTCGTAGAATCCGTTGAGCTGCTCAATGAAAACGTTGTTGAGTTCGTCAAACGCAACAGAAGTTAAAAGTTTGTCAACGAACGAAATGGATTCTATGTGCTTGAGCCCTTCAATCTCTGATTTGTAGCTGCTTTCTATAGACTGTAAATCCTCCATCTCTTAAATAAAAATCCATGCTTCTTAGTTTGTTTGTCCTTTGTAAACTAAAGGAAGCAGCAATAACGTACGTTTTCTCTCCCCATCATCGTACCACAGTGTCTCCTTGGCAACCGATATCTTTACCGAGTCATTCAACACCACTGTCTTGCACTGTCTGGCGAGCATGCAAGCAGGCATAGGATCCTTACCTGCAGAGTCAAGATTTATGCACGAACACTATTGAGCAACCGGTACGAAAGTCTGAACATTTGTTGTCTTGTGCCTGCTTATGATCCATGATATTGTCTCTTGAGACCGTAAGTATTCGGGCAAAGAAAACAACGTCAGTTATGTGTTTGGCTGCATGTGCTCGCTGACATTCTTCTTCGAACCAGGGATTTCTTTTTGATGGCAGTGACGCTTCTTGGCAGTATTGCCACTGGACTTCAGCACTTGATGTGAGAGAGACTCGATCGGCGAATCCTGCGTACGTAGCCGTACGACGTTAAATTTCTTGGCAACGTTTTGATGATTTCGCGTGGTCCGGGAAATCCTCATTCGGAGGCTATACACCACTGTGTCTATTAACCCTGGATTTACCAGCCCACTCAGTGCACATAATACGTGTGCATGTATATAAGCTGTGTTCGGAGGCAGACACACAATCTCAGAACACCACAAACAGAAGCTACAACATCGAGGAGGGTGGTGGTAAAGGGGTAACACAGGAACACCTAGAATTGAGGCAGAATACCCACCGTCTTCCAGTTCGGGTTTATTATTACTTTACTCAAGACCATGATAATCTACTTGCTCTGGGTCCTATGACTGTCCTATGAGGAATATCGACGCCCAACCCCTACTCAGTACCTCTTTGATGACAACTGCCAAGATTGTGTCACGGACAGCACACTTTGCCGAGGACCATTGTCCGTACCGGACACTCTACGGTAGAGCACGTAGACCGGATGTACAACGTCCATGAGCCCTTTGGTCAAAGCAACAAAGGCCCCCGCGTTTAAAATGGCTCAACCAAAGGACCAGGAAGACACACATGCAACTACAGATCATGCTTGTTGATTGAGACCCATATCTTCCACGGACTGCAACGCCATACAAACACAACTCAAAGCAATATCCATCCGTGCCTGGGGAGGCTATGAAAAAAAACGAGAGAATGCCCTTTGAGAGCAGACAGAACTAAGTGCATTACCCAAGTCGGAATTCACTCCTCGTCAGAGATGACGCCTTGTGAAAACTTCTTAATGCCTTCACTCATCTCCGAAAATCCACTGCACCAGAGCGCGAACCAACGAACACTGGCATCCATTCCGCAGCCACGGCGCGTACATTCATTTCGCTGAGGGATTTACAGAGTCTCGCGAAAATTAAATTCACGCCAGCAGCCGGCAGCGGAGTAAAGTCCACGTTTTAAGTGAATTAATGGACGCATAGCATGTCCATTAAAATAATTTATTCGTTCACCAGTGCACTTGTGAGTCTGCCGACGTGGACGACGGCGACGACGACGACAACGCGTGCTGGTTATGGTTGACCATGGTGATGGCTGAGCCCATCAGCCCCGACGACGACGTCGCGATGGCGCACCGAATTCCGCCCAGTCGCACACTTGAGGGTGGCAGGCTGCCATGATAAATGACACCAGCGTAGACATGACTACGGAATGGGGAGTAGGAGACGCGTTGGCAAGGCGCGTAAGGAAATTGGCTTGGAAACAATGGCCCAAGGAGGGGGAATGACAAAATTGCGGAATTTGCTTGTGATTTCAAATCAATCCGAAGTGGAATTTCGATTCTTATTGCCTGTGGATCAGCCTGAAGAGCCTGCGAGCTATAAATTTGGGGGCCCATTCAGAGGGTGGGGGTGTAATTTAGAATAATAAATTGGTGGAATGGACCCAGTGAGGTGATTTGTATAAACAGGCTGAGCGGTTTGTCTTCTAAATGTCTAAAGTACAGGACATACAGACTATCGTTCCTCCTTTTTTGGCACTCATCGGGAAACTTCGTCCGTGCGGCACCACATCCGGCATCGAAAAAGGACGTGGTAGGTTTGATCGAACAACAGTTATGACTATCGTGGCACGTGAACCACTTCTCCAGTATTCTTTACGTCCACACTGAGTCGAGGAAGAACACCACAGCTTGACAATACCACGCTCGGAAGGCTACAATTGCAACAAACTGCTAGGATATTTGTAGATCGTGTCTTCCGGAAAACCGATCCATGCCGATGAGTGGAATCTCTGAGTCGCTTGTCCGGTCCACAAGAAAGGGGACCCCTCTGACTACTCCTCAACATCGCGTATAAGATACGCTCTGTCGTTTTGTGTGATCGCCTGAAACCATTTGTCAACAACCTGATAGGTCCCTATCAGCGCGGTTTCAGGTCGGGGAAGTCCACCAGCGACACAATAGACTCGGAAAGACTTAAGACGCAGCTCGAAATCCACCACTTTTTCGTCGATCTTAAGGCAGCATTTAACAGCGTGCTTAGAGACGAACTATACAACGCCATGTCTAGTTTTGACATTCCTGCCAAATTCGTCTGGTTGTTCAGGATGACGATGGAGAACCCTCACTGCTTCATCAAGATCGGGCAACGAGCCCACCGAGACCTTCACTATCAAGAAAGGTTTTAGAGAGGGCGACACGCTGTCAAGTGACTTCTTCAACATCATACTTGAGAAGATCGTGCGAAACTCAAACGTAAACACCCGAGGCACGATCTTCCAAAAGTCCGTTCAACTGCTTGCTTACGCGGACGACATTGACGTCATTGGACGAACACAGCGAGCCGCCTTTTGCTGGTATTGAGACGGATGCGGCTAAAATGGGTCTAGCGATAAACCAGGGCAAAACAACGTACATGCTGTCATCACGAAAGGACGCACAACATCGACGTCTCGAACAGAGCGTGGGCAGCAGAAACTTTGAGGTAGTCAAAGACTTCGATTACCTCGGCTCGGCAGTAAACAGGAACAATAACACCAGTACCGAGATCAAGCGCAGAATAACTCTTGCCAATCCCTTCTTCTTTGAGCGTGAGTAACACAGCCATCTCTCGAAACACCAAGCTGACTCTGCGTAATACTCTGATCATCCCTTTCCTACTCTATGGCGCAGAGACGTGGATTTCATTGAAGTTCCAAGCTATATTCGGTCCGGGTTGCGTTGATGGCATCTGGAGGAAAAAATTCAACCATGAACTGTACGGTTAAGCCTCTTCGGATCCAACGCTTAATAAGGCTAGAGCATGTAGAGAGAGAATATACCCCACAGCTCCCCACAGACAGCGCAACAGAGGACGACCTCGCACGAAATAGCGCACACAAGTGGAAAATTACCTCAACCAACTTGATGCGCGCAGCTGAAGGCAGATGGCGAAGGATTGTGCTGGCTGGAGAGGCATGTTGGTTGAGGCCCAGGTCCACCCCGGGCTGTAGCGCAAGTCAAAGAAGAAGAGTCTTCCTCTTATTAAATTCAACCGACAGTTGGTGTAATCTGTCAAGAAGTCATCTAAGCCGCCGATAATGTTATAGGTTTTACAACACCACCAAAGACGCATGGTATGACAACGAGTTTAAAATTTACACGACAAGACCCAAATGCTTGCGTCTCTGTTACATTGTCCCACAAGCTCGAAGTCTAAGACTTTTCATGCAGAACTAGTGTTTTCCAAGCGCTGATGCTGGTTGTGGTATCTATGACACGGCTGGCATGGGACTACTACCTATAATGAAACAAGAAATAGAGAATGAGAGCAGAATTCCTGATTTTACCCCTTAACTTCTTCTACAGCATAGCACTGAGAGTGGCAGACCCATGGTCTTGGGAAGAGAATAGTCCAACGGCGGAGTGTACAAGTGAGCAAATCCGCTGCAGTGCGGGAAATCCGTCCAGAAAGGACTACAGCCTAAGAGGGAGTTATGGCTCTCTCGTGTCACTAAAATGTGGTCTGGTAGCGCAGTGAGATAATTAGCTATTGGCAAACAGAGGTGATTGTACCTATTTTCAAAAAGGACGACAAAAGAGATTACTCCAACTGATATGTCCCTATATCTCTTTTAAGTCTTCTCGGTGGAAACGGGAGACTGTAGTGATCAGTTAGAGAAAAGGTTCAGCCACACCTAGCGAGTTCGTCGAGTGGTCCTCCGTCGGAGACGTCCAGAAATGTTGTGGCTCCTTCCCACGTCGAGGAGGCCGCGGGGGCCACTAGGTGTCCACCCGAAGAAACCATGTTCCTGCTCAACGCCTGCGAGTGTCTCTTTGGATCGAAATGCTGGTTTAATCGACGGAAACTAGAGGAACGCCTTCCATTCCTTCCCTCGGCCACCTCTCATTCTAAGCGACGGAAGGCCACGCTGCGTCAACCACAAGAAATGAGAAACGAGGCTTAAATTTGCACTGGATGTCGAGAATTAATCCATCGTGGGATGGGGTGGCCTGTGGATTCAGGGCAGCTCGAGGACAACCGTCGAGAGCCCGAGAATTAGAGCGATCCAGAGAAGGCTTCCTTCCTTCGACCACCTCTCACGCAAGGCCACGAGGAGTCTACCCGAATAAACCGTGGATCCACTGTTGCAGCTTAATGACGCCGACTTGCTGTTTGGATCGAAATGCAGGCCTAATCGACAGCTTCGCTTAGGACGCCGTCCATACCTTCCATCGACTACCTCTTATTCCAAGCAACGGCAGGCCACTAGGTGCCCGACCGAGGAAACCATGGATCCGCTCTACTGAACGCAATCATTTCCTTCCCTCGACCAACTTTCACGCCGGAAGAGGAGACCGAGGAGCGACGGAGGACCACAAAGGTGTCCACTCGCAATGTCTCGGAATACAGCGAAAGAAACAGCGATTGGCAAGAGTGATTCTGCGCTTGATCTCGGTACTGGTGTTGTTGTCCCTTTTTACTCCAGAGCCTAGGTAGACGAAGTCCTTGACTACCTCAACGTTTCTCCTGCCCAATATGACGCTCTGTCCGAAACGTCGATATTGTGCGTCCTTCCGTGATGACAGCATGTACTTTGTTTTGCCCTGGTTTACCGCTAGACCCATTTTAGCCACTTCCGCTTCAATGCCAGCAAACGCCTCATTGACGGCTCGCTGTGTTCGTCCAACCACGTCAATGTCGTCCGCGTCACCTCTGATGTTGACGTTTGAGTTTCGCACGATCTGCTCAAGTAGAATTTTGAAGAAGTCACATGACAGCGTGTCGCCTTCTCTAAAACAAAACGGCTGAGAGTCTCTTGTATGATATGGGTGGCCCAACAGCCTGTAGAGTGCCACGGTCTAGCTTCTCACCAATCACTAGTGCTGTGCGTGCTAATGTTCTCTCACGAGTGGAAGGAAGCTGCAATCTTATGCCGACTACGAACAGCAAAGTTTGAGAAGCTTTTTCTAGACAGCAAATACTCGTTGAGCATTGTCAGTGACTCGAAAGAAAACAAACAAAATGCAGAAACATCGTTCACTATTCGTTCACAATCTAGGGGTAAACATTGGCCATGTACAGTGTATACCCGTGTCCCGAAAGGGATCGTTTTACATATGTACCTCAAAATTCTTAATGTTGTCAAAGTTGCTACAGCTAGGTATTCACTTGTGGTCTGTTAAAGTCCGACACAAAAATATTGCAAACAAAGTCGGCAGAGTGAATAGAACGACAACGGTTTTTATGTTTGATGGCCCTTTAACAATAGATTTCCTCATCATTATAATATTGTAATCGTCGAATGCAAATTCCCATCACGCTCTGTAGCAGTGAACTTTTGCCACAGTTTTAATCCCACTTTCCCTCCGGAAGCATTGACTGTTGACAATGATGTTGACAACGACTCCACGACAAAGTCACAGAACACTGCCGAGAGCAAGACCTACTGTGTGATGAATGAGTTTGCTTTGTAGTGCATTTGGCTTGCTGCCAAGTTGGTAAAGAGTTCATGGAAAATAGTCGTGCGTCTCATTGCGATGCGGAACAACTGAATCCAGTCATGCGCTAAATTCGAGTATTTATGGCAAACCCTGCCATCAAAGATGTTTGCCAAGAGCAAGGAAAGTCATGTAACGTTGCTGTCAACGCATCTCATTTGTCAACATTGTCAATTGATGGGGTTTCGACTTGAAATTGGCATTGTTCACCACTTAACTGTGTTACGTTCGCAATGTGACGACTGAGAAAGCAAAAGTCCCCAAAAAGTGAAGAGGCCATAACTCAAGATGCTTATCTGCTAATTTATAACACCGCATCCGCTTATCAGCTGCCTCGAATCAAGAGCACGTAGCTGTGCGCAATCAGATTGAAATTCGCTGTTAACTCCTCGTAGAGCACCAACCACAGCCATCGCATCTTGAGCTGTGACTTGAATCACATCCGTGACGTGGGAAGAATGTTGTACATACAAAACAATAGCGGCGCCCGCGCCCACTTCCACATGACACACGCCTGATTGGAGATAATCGCACGCGAAGATAAGAAAGCGCGTCGCTGACAGGTACTTTTCGGTATCTCATCAGTCGCTACATCCGCCTTTATAATGAATTCACTCTCGCTGGCCTCTGATAAGCCGCTCCTCAGTGAGTGGCAAGATCCATTAGCCACCCATCTGGCGTTTGGCAAATAAACGGAATCCGAAGTGGAGGAGAACACATAAGCACTTTTATCGCCATTCGGTGGAAATTGTGTCCGTTTTTCTCCACGTAGGCCATAAAACGACATCAACGCTGCTCCTTGTGATAACTTTCCCCGCAAAAGGTTCACACACCCACCAGCGACCTGCTTTCGGCGCCAGCATCTGTACCATTGTCTCTTACACTCTTGCTGCATTGATTCACCTGATCTCAGTCAAGTCAGTTACTGCACCCGAATAATGCTGCGTGCATCAAGTGTTCCTCCGAACACTTCGCCCGTCATCACGTTTCGCTGAAACTGTGCCGCCATCAACGGGGTGGGTGAGCGCATCGCTTGATTGTTACTCACGCGGTGAAAAGTGACCAGGGAGTGTCCAGCGAACAACTCTTTTATATGTGCCAGTCCGTTTGGATGACTGGAGGTGTTTATTCCCGTGAAATCATTTTTGTAATCCGTGACAGACAACGCTTGCTGGTCAAATGAATATCCCTCCTTCTGGAAGAGGAACAAGCTGCGGGAGCATATAAATTATTGCTCTTTGTGCATTGCCGTTTCGTCTCTTCATCAGTGAATTGGTCAAGCGTTCAACAATTGTGCCTTACAGAAACGCTTAGCAGCATAACAACCAGCTGAATGTGACAGATAGCGGGCATACTTCTCCTTGACTGCAATCCTGGAGAGAGATATACCTCAGGGTGACATCGTTGCAGCTCGATCTGCTCGATATCAGGCAATTCAGCTGGTTGTGGGAGTGCAGTTGTGTCCAATACTGGTGCTGGACTGAAGTCGCACAAACAGCTGATCTGGTTCGTGTAAGAGGCTTTCTTAGGCTTTCCTGACATCTCCCAGTAATTGTGGACGGCAAGCACACGAGATAAGGTACAATTCATTTAAAAACTCAGCTTGAACTGGAGGGTAATGATTTCGCTTCTTTGAGTAGAGCTACAGTGGTGGACCCTCATGTCGCTGCACAACCCGTACAGTGGTTGCTGTCCATGGTGGCATCTCCTTCCAAAAGCGTCAAGTAAGGGAACAATGTTCCCCTGCAGAAGTTTAAGGACTTCTTCATCCCCTTTTGAAATTGTCTATGTGCCTCCGCGCCGTGTCTTGTATAAATGACTCATTCGTTCTATGACTCAATTATCCCTTGACCCCGAAGAAACAGCAGTCGGCAATAATTGTCCTACGTTTAATCACGGTACTGATGTTTGTTGGTGCCGTTTACCTGGAAGCCGAGGAATGCACCACGATGGAAATTCACTCTCGGACTGTGTTCAGAGAGTAGGCTACAATTCTGATTACATCACGTCGTTTTGAAAATTGTATTTTAATCGATCACGATGAATAATCTCGACACAACCTTAGATGGTTACGAACCGACAACAGGCCTCGGGCTAGCTGTAGAGGCATATTGGTTGAGGCCCAGGTCCACCCCGGACTGTAGCGCCAATCAAAGAAGAAGAACCTTAGACGGCATCCAAAATACTCGCTTTTTGAACATTTAACATGGCCTCATCAAACAGATGCAAGAGCAAACGCTGTTCTCTGAGATGGAAATAGCATGCATCTCGATCTGGATCTAAAACAAGATTGTGCTGCAAAATGGCACACGCGCCAAGGCGATGACCAAGAAGCAGTTCTTTCAACTCTTCGAGGTGCTCTTCAAGATATATGACCAAATAATCGAGAGGATAATGATTCGTATTGCCAAAGACCTGAAGATGCACATTGACCCGATCGCCTGGGTGAAGCTGTTCTCAGTGTTCATGTCGGAGTCCCTGGACGAGAAGATGAAGTTAGAATCCAGTGTACTCTTCCCCTCTCTCTCGACACATGATTAATCACAGTCCCTTTTTTGCAGATCTATAATTTGTAAGAGAACAATTTTTTGAATCGTGAAATTCTCAACAAATTCGTCGAGAAGTTCTTGGGTGGCGATGACGAGGACGAAGTTGCTGAATTGACAGCGGTTTGATGATACACAACGGTATTGTTTGTTTTCTGCTTCTGACAGTTCTCTCTTTGAAGGATATGGTGGACTTGTTGTTCAAGAAATTCGATGTTGATCGTGATGGACTGATTTCGTACGAGGACTACTCGTCTGTGGTTGTTGCAGTTTTTGGGACCCTGCCTGCCAACTCGCGATGGACTGTGATTATTGCTCGAATAATCTCGCTAAGATGGATGAGGGTTATGCACAATAAATACACTTGCTCTATCGATTTAAAATGTGTGCTTTTGAGGATTGGGGATGGAATAAAATGTGATTAAGTCTACTATTGACCAAATCATACAACTAAAAATGCAAGAAATGTAGATCGTCACAAATACTTCGATTTCAAGGCAGCCTATGACAGAGCTGTACCCCGCTAGTTGTGTCAATTCTGTATGCCAATCATCAGGTTTTTCTTAGAATAACGTTAAAAAATTCATGCTGCTCCACGTCAGGAACGGACTCACTGAGACAGTAATTTCCAAAAAATTGGTTCGGACAAGGTGATTCGCTGTCTTGGGACTTGGGAGTCATTTGCTGGCATTGATATGGAAGCGACTAATATGGATCTGGCGAGAATTAGGCCAAAATTAAGTACATACATGTGTGAAAGGGGCATCCAACATAATCGTGACAATGGCAGCTATTACTTTGAGGTAGTTATGGGCTTATGGGGTGGCCCGTGGCGTTGTGGGTACGTGCACCGACAACAACCTTTGGTCCTGCTCTGTGCGTCCACTAGTGAGAGAACAATAGCACGCACAACCCGAGTTGTTGCCCTTAGTTAGGTATCTTGGCATTTGGTTGGATCAATATCTGTATTTTGACAAACATATAGATATTGCTCTGGCCAATGCTGAAAAGACCTTTGCTGTGGCACAGCAGCCAACTTGCTACATGGCCCTCATCCGGCCAATTATGGCGTACGGTTGTGCTTTGTGGTTCAACGTGAGTCCTTCCAGATGGAAAAGATGAGGTTGTTCGAGAGACAATGTCTGCGGACTTGTCTCCGGTTGTATCGCACACCTGAGTCTGAGGACAAGAAGTTCTATCTGAATGAGGTCCTGTACAACGAGGCATACTTGAACAGCATAGATCATTTTATTATTAAGCTGATCAGAAGGCATATTGCACAAGCTTCGTCTAACAGCCTGATCTTTGGGGCTTATTACCCCAACGTTATGTAGCATGAGAGAGTGCGCCTTACCGGCTTTATTCCTTCCGAGATGTTCCTCTATCTCGACACAATTGGCCTAATACAGGATCCATGCGGATGTCCTGTAATCTTCCATGTCGCACGCCGAACAGTGGACAGGCGACTTCAATATGAACGGGATGTCGCTCGCAGTCACGAGTACCTCCTCCGGTTCAGCAGAACGATCTCTACTCGCGACAGGAGAGAGTCTGCCAAAGAACGGCAATTTTACTGGTGGTTACACAAAAACCAGTCCTCGGCTTTTCCAATTGACGAGGTAGTTGACCATGGTGCAACTTACATAGGTTAAAGGTAGTCGCAAAAAAAAGAGAAATAAAAAAAAACAAAAAAAAAGCTGGTCCTGGCTCTCTACGGACTGTAGCGCCAACTATATTATTATATTATCCCTTTAATTACAGTGCTACGGCTTTGCAGCTACAGTCTTTCAATTGGTTCTCTTTGCTCCTGCTGTGCAAATGCACGCTAGCCTTTGTTGCATCTTTAATTTGTTGATGGTCTGTTATTGTTACCATTTTTTGTCCAAAGTGCGACTGTTGGCGACATTATAATCATAATCAAAGACTATAAAGCCATTTGTGTTGAAGACATTGAGATGTTTGTCATCAGCTGTCATTTCATAAAATTGACCACAAGAGGGGTGATAGAACACAGCACTGATGACAACCCTTGATGGTCTTACCCATTGTCCACCACTATATATCCAGTTTGGCTGGTGTAGATAAGCCTTTCCTTTTAGAATGACTTGTATCCATTTTCTGATTACAGTGTTGACTCCTTTCTTGATTAAATTTGTAAAAATAATATATTCAAACAGCAGCTATTGCTTTGGTACACAGCGATCACTTGACTCCTGTAAGTAAGAAAAACTGAGCGGAACTTAACGTAAGTAAATGGAACACTGCTACAGATACAGCTTCTGCTTTAGCTAAACTCAGTTTCTCTACGGCTATTGTGATGGGGTATATAGTCTGCTTCTAATTTGAGTTCATGAATACAATGAAGGTAGATCACTATTTGTGAATGGGTTTAGGTAGTGTCCTGTTTATTCAAAAGTAAGATGCCTGGTATCTATTCGAAAATTCCAAATTATTCATGGCCAAGGAGTCGGACCTGAATATATTTCAATGCCTCTGCTTTCATTGCTGATGTCTGCTACTGCAGGCAGGCAAAGTGAGGCCAACCCACTGACATTGCTGATGTTTAATTAGGACATACGTATGTACTCGTAACTCCGGAAGTTAAAGAGAACATTCGTGGAATCCGCAAGATATCAGAGACCAAGTAATTGCAGGAGCAAGATAAATTAATCCGTCAGCCACGTCAACGATGAAAAACAATTAATCCCTCCACTCCTAAGTAAACAACAAATGGAGACAATTTATACCAGGGCGGCTATCCGACCCTTCCATTGGATCTTGTACACAAACCAAGATGTCATATGTTAAACCCCCATGATCACCTATGCAAACAAAAGCCAGACACAGTTTCAAGAGCAACAAGTTAATCAAGCACTTACCCTCTCCAAAAATCCCCCTAAATGATACGAGTTACGTGACCCACTTTCCATCCACATTCAGGTCGAGCCTTGTCCTTCGGCGGTTTCAAAGTTGGAAACTTTTCTTTCCCCATTGCATGAGGCTTCCATTGCCGAGACGAGAATCCCTCATAAACATCCACTAATGCTCCTTTCCGTGCGGCATGAGTAGGCAATGTGCACGTAGGCGGAAATCTCCGCCTTCGTTCAAAACCACGGAAAGTTAAAAACGAACCAAAGTCAAACAACAAACAATTCTAGACTCGCCAGAAACACAAACAACGCCCGAAGTAAACAATGAGAACGACTCCTGAAAATAATGAGGCAGGATAATGTCTCAGGTGAAGGTAGAGAGACCCGCATGTACTCCAAGACGATGGTAGGTGGGTTTGAAGGATGTCCTTGTAGCGTCGGCTTTGTTCGCTTTCGCAGTTTTGACGTCAAACATCGAAATTGGAATGAGCTGAGGTTAGTTATTGTTTCTTCTAAGACAGAAATCCTTGTTTTAGACTGAACGAAGAAGGGTGTTCTATTCTTGGAGAGATGGCGGTGGAATGAGGCAGGTACGTGGAAGTGTGGGCTACTTTATATAAGTTTGCAAAGACCATGAAGAAATTAAACCAATTCTTACCACGTCCTTTGAGATTACCCAAGGAAGCCTATCGGCTTCGTTTCTTTCCGTCGTATTGAGACACCACAATAGATTGCCATCATTCATGAGGAGAGATCAAAGCGAGAAACGTCACCCTCTCTACGAGACTTCATGGATGATTTCAAAGCGGAAATGAGGGTGGGCAGTGATGGCTTATCCCATGGCCTAATTGTTCGTCTATTCGGTTGGTATATAAAGAGTGATTTTAGGCTATTATCTTTTTGGCAACACTGGTTTAAACAGCTGACTAACGTTTCGTGTTTTGTTTCACTGTCAAACATCTTCAGTTTGTCACAGTTTGGTGCGGCTTATGGGCTGGTGGCATCATTGGACCGTACTTCTTCAAAGATGATGCGAATCGTAACGTAACTGTGAGTGGTGAGTGCTACCGTGAGATGATATCAAAATGCAAGAGCTTGACTTGCATGACATGTGGTTTCAACAAGACGTTGCCACATGCCACACAGCACGCGCAAGGCGAGTTCGGTGAACATTTTATTTCACGTTCGGGACCGATCAATTGGTCGCCTAGATCGTGCTATTTAACTCCTTTAGACTATTTTTTGTGGGGCTATATTAAAGCTCATGTCTATACAGACAAGCCCGATTCAATTGACGCATTGGAAGACAACATTGAAGCATTTATTCGTGAGATACCGGCCGAAATGTTGGAAAGAGTATGCCAAAATTGGACTAAGCGGATGGACCATTTGAGGCGCAGTGACGGTAAACATTTGCATGAAATAGTCTTCAAACATTAAATTATATGGACCGTACTATCGATTCAAATAAAGATTCCATGCATTTTTTTAAATTTTATGTGTTTTTTTTAAAAAAAACTTTCCTATAGCTCTTAAAAAATCATCCTTTAGATACACTCACCACTTTGCGACCGTAGCTCACTTAGATTCTATTTCTTTCTCTTATCTGCAACTTCTGTCAGTTCCTATGTAACAATGCCTGGTAAGGACTCCTATAAGCACTCCTTGGAACTCAAGTAACTAAGTCATCGTTTTCTGGCTTCGTCTTCCAGCTTACTCCTTATGGCGCTTAAGGGTTGCGAGAGATTTTCTCTGATAAGACCACTTTTTCGTTTCCTTGGATTGCTGCACGCCTTGGTACAAAGAATACATACAGTCACCGTATTGACCAAGGACATCTCACTGACGCCTTTTCTGCTCAAAATTATGGAATGACCAAATGCATCACAAGGCTGTCGGTCATGTTTAGAGGAGAGTGTTGAACACAATATTTTCTAAGGATGCCCCTCAGACTTTCAGCTTTAGTTGTAAAACCACTCTTCTTAATTAATGCCGCCCGTAGACAAGAGCATATTAATAGAAGAAACTATAAACGGAGAAGCAGTGCCTTAGAAAAATGTTATTTACTAACGTAAGCTGGTGCTACAGTCCGAAGTGGACCTGATCCTAATCCAACACCTCAACAATCACCAGCTCTTCTCCAGTTACGCATGTCAAGTTGGTTGAGGTCTCTTTCCACATGCGTGCGGCAACTAAGTCACGGTTTTCCTCTAATGCGCCATCCCTCGGGCATGGATTCGATGACTTTCCTTGCCGGAGCATTTCCATCCGCTCTACATGACCTAGCCATCTCAATCGTTGGATACCAATTTTACTACTCCCTATAAGTCGAATGCGCTTGAAATAATTCTTGTGGAAGAAAATTCGCTTATTACGATTCATCAATTTCAGTCCAAGCGTCATTCAACTGTTGTCCACGAACAGGCTTAAGCTGCTCGTTTGTTAAGTCGCAATTCTTGATGTTGCCCAAGGCCTTTGGCATGAAGTCCCGAAATAAGAACATCGTCAATGTCTTGTGTATACCGATGATTTACCACAAGAAGATCACACTGTTCTAGGCACATTTGCTGACGATATCTCCATTTCGGTACAACGAAGATTAGATTAGATTTAAGTGGCTGACTGCTGTTGCCTGTAAGGGATGGCAACACCCATTGTGTTACCACGCGCGCAAAACACTCCGACTGTGGTCCGAACTCAACATCGGCCTATCAACCATTCTCAAGGAATTCAATTTCCCTTCTAGCGACACTGACCGCCTATTACCTCAGGCTATCTTCGAGAAGAAGTTTTCAATCAACATTCCTTCCAGATCGGACTGGATGTCTGACAAGCAAACGCTGGAAGATCCTCTGCGTATATTCACGGATTGAAAAATAACGAAAAGGTGGGTGCCTATTCCCAAGATCTCAACATTGCTATCTCTTTGAAGCTTCTTGATCACTGTAGGGTTTTTCAGGCAGAAACCATAGCGTTCATGGCTCAAAAACAACGTAATATTAAACAGGGATATCATCATCTGTTCCGATAGTCAGGCCGCTATAAAATCCCTGGACAACGTCATGTTTTCCTCAAAAACATTGCATGCTGTCTCTTAACGAGCTGGCTGAGCATTTTAACATTCACCTCAACTGGGTGCCGGGACACTGTGACATACCAGGAAACTGCAAAGCCGATGAACACGCCAGGTGTGGTTCCAATGTCTTCCCTATCAATAGCCGGTGTACCACCTTCCATGCCGATCGATACAGCATTCCATCTTCTTTAAATCCACACAAATAAAACCACTAATGATAAATGGCTAGAAGGCACCAGCTGCCTTAAAACAAAGGAAATCTGGCCATCACTTAGCCTAAGACGGTCACTCAGTCTACTTGGACTCAGCAAGCCCTCATTAAGGACCCTCATTGGAGTCATAACCAGGCAATTGGCACTCATGCTCGCAGGATGGGTGCGCCATATAATGATTTTGGCAGAAGCTGCATCGATGAAGAGCAGGGAGAAACCATTCATCACCTACCCTCAGCGCTCTGGCTGGTCGTAGGTTTGCTACACCTAGGGGGAACAATAGCGCCAGTATAATAATAATAATAATATGGTGGCGCTACACCCCATAGAGGGCCAGGATATAGCTTCTCAGCAACCACTCGTGTTGTGCGTGCTATTGTTCTCTCACGAGTGGAAGGGACCTACAGTTTTATGCCGACTCCGAACGGCCAAGTTTGAGAAGCTTTTTCTAGGCAAGAATTACCTTTAAGCATTGTCAGTAACTCGAAAGAGGTGGGGTCCGTCAGAGCTGGAATCGAACCTAGGATTTCGAGGTTGGGGTAGACGCACATACCCACAACGCCACGGGCCACCGCGCCAGAATAGGCCAGCTAAATCGCTTCATTACAAGCGCCAACTGGTTGCGATGTTAGGAGAAGTCAATCCGTGTGGTACCACAATGGGCCTGCACAGGCCTAAGTGTGACTGCCCTTAGCAGTCTAACTTAACATAACCCATGAGTACAATGGTTTCTTCTTTCTCTGCAGCTTCAGAAGTCCTTGTCGGGAAGGCCTTGCCTAAAGGGTTGTGTTCCAATGGTGCAGCGTCCTGTTATGACGCCAAGGACAGTTCTAAGATTAAGCCTGCTCATATTGATCAGACTCTGGAATGTCACAGTGTTAAAATTGGAGTTAAAACCGACTGCGCATAGAGATTAGCTTGCCTGTCAGAACAGATGACGATATCTGTGCTTGATTGTATCCAGGTCAGAGCCTCCATAATCGCTGTAGTTTCAGCATGAAAACCGCGACATTGGTTCGGCAACTGAAAAAATATCTGGATTCTTACACCTATTGCAAGGAACTGCGCCAGAACCCATACCTGCTTTAATCTTCGTATCCATCTGTGAAGAATCGCAGGGGATCGATCTAGCGTCTGGTACTCAGACGCCCAGTAAGACTTGGTTCATGCTGGTTTCTTCTCGACAAGGAGTTTTGGTATCATGAGATCCGTGTCTACAGGTAAAGAGGTATATTTGCTGAGGATCGTTGAGTGTCCAGAGTGAAGCCTCATATTAGCTCCTATCTGTCTACCGACTGGGTCTATCGGGGGTTGGTTGAGGAGTGTTTTCAGAAAGGTGCTCTGTTGTTACAACTGCAACCCATACACAGAATGCATGTCAAGAAGTTCCTGTACTATTCTTATCGACTACAGTCTACCAAATGGCGACGCCATTCCGTTCAACTAATGCAGGTCCCCTTATAGCTGTGTGCGCCACCCTAGTCGTGGTCTTCCTTTACCGCGTTGTTCCTCGGGGTTAGAGTCGAAGACTCTCCAGGCCGGAGCATTGGTGTCTATTCGCTCGACGTGACCTAGCCATCTTAGACGAGAGATTCGAACTCGTTTGACCAGGTTGATGCCGATGTACAGCCCGTATAGCTCATCGTTCAGTCTTCTCCTCCAAACACGATCCGTACATACGGGACCGAAGATAATTCGGAGGACTTTTCTCTCGAAACGACCAAGAATATCTTCGTCCGCTTTAGTTAGTGTCCATGCTTCTAGGACTGGGACAACCAAGGGCTTATATAGGGATATCGTGGTTCTTCGAGAGATGGCTTTAGTCCTCAGTGGCTTATATATAATATAATATGGGTGGCGCTACAGCCCGTAGAGGACCAGGACCTAGCTTCTCCGCAACCATTCGTGTTGTGCGTGCTATTGTTCTCTCACGAGTGGAAGGGACCTACAGTTTTATGCCGACTCCGAACGGCCAAGTTTGAGAAGCTTTTTCTAGACAGGAAATACTCTTTGAGCATTGTCAGTGACTCGTATGAGGTGGGGTCGTGACAATTATTTTTGTCGCTCAGAGCTGGAATCGAACCTAGGATTTCGAGGTTGGGGTCGACGCACATACCCACAACGCCACGGGCCACCGCGCCAGTATAGGCCAGCTAAATCGCTTCATTATAAGCACCAACTGGTTGCGATGTTAGGAGAAGCCAATCCGTGTGGTACCACAATGGGCCTGCGCAGGCCTAAGTGTGACTGCCCTTAGCAGTCAGCCACTACAACCTAACCTAACCTAACCTATGTGTACAATGGTCGTAGTCGGGGAGGCCTTGGCTAAAGGGTTGTGCTCCAATGGTGCAGCATCCTGTTATGATGCCAAGGACAGTTCTAAGATTCAGCCTGCTCATATTGATCGGACTCTGGAATGTCACAGTGTTAAAATTCTAGTTAAAACCGACCGCGCTTAGAGATTAGTTTGCCTGTCAGAACAGATGACGATCTCTGTGATTGTATCCAGGACAGAGCCTCCATAATCGCTGCATCGTTTCAGCATGAAAACCGCGACATTAGTTCGGTAACTGAAAAGATATCTGGATTTTCACACCTATTGCAAGGAACTGCGCCAGAACCCATACCTGCATCAATCGTCGTATCCATCTGTGAAGAATCGCAGTGAATCCATCCAGCGTCTAGTACTCAGACGCCCAGTAAGACTTGGTTCATGCTGGTTTCTTCTCGACAAGGAGTTTTGGTATCATGAGATCCGTCTCTACAGGTAAAGAGGTATACTTGCTGAGGATCGTTGAGTGTCCAGAGTGAAGCCTCATATTAGCTCCTATTTGTCTACCGACTGGGTCTATCGGGGGTTGTTTGAGGAGTGTTTTCAGAAAGGTGCTCTGTTGTTACAACTGCAACCCATACACAGAATGCATGTCAAGAAGTTCCTGTGCTATTCTTATCGACTACAGTCTACCAAATGGCGACGCCATTCCGTTCAACTTATGCAGGTCCCCTTCTAGCAGCGTGCGCCAACGTAGGCGTGGTCTTCCTTTACCGCGTTGTTCCTCGGGGTTGAAGTCGAAGACTCTCCAGGACGGAGCATTGGTGTCTATTCGCTCGACGTGACCTAGCCATCTTAGACGAGAGATTCGAACTCGCTTGACCAGATTGATGCCGATGTACAGCCGGTATAGCTCATCGTTCAGTCTTCTTCTCCAAACACGATCCGTACATACGGGACCGAAGATGGTTCGGAGGACTTTTCTCTCGAAGCGACCAATAATATCCTCGTCCGCTTTAGTGAGTGTCCATGCTTCTAGGACTGAGACAACCAAGGGCTTATATAGGGATATCTTGGTTCTTCGAGAGATGGCTTTAGTCCTCAGTGGCTTATATATAATATAATATGGGTGGCGCTACAGCCCATAGAGGACCAGGGCCTAACTTCTCAGCAACCACTCGTGTTGTGTGTGCTATTGTTCTCTCACGAGTGGAAGGGACCTACAGTTTAATGCCGACTCCGAACGGCCAAGTTTGAGAAGCTTTTTCTAGGCAAGAATTACCTTTAAGCATTCTCAGTAACTCGAAAGAGGTGGGGTCGTGAAAATTGTTTTCGTTGCACGGAGCAGGAATCGAACCTAGGATGCCGAGGTTTGGGTCTACGCACATACCCACAACGCCACGGGCCACAGACTATACTCCTCAGTGGCTTACCGAGTGCGAAAATGCAGCGATTGGCGAACGTGATCCTCTGTGTCGTTGATTGTATTTACTTCGGAGCCTAGGTAGACAAAGTCTCTCGCTACCTCGAAGTTATGCTGTCCTGGGAACGGTTGTGAACATCCTGCCCACCAGTGAACTATTTTGAATCGTTGTGTTGTTCGTTGATTGTGGCCTCGTCTGTGGCAAATTGTTGTGACGTTCAGCGGAATATGAATAATTCACAATTCCACTCAGAGACTACACGGAATTCCCAAAGTAGAACAATTGCTATCACGATAATAGTAATTATATGCTGTCTAGAGGTGACTCTTGCGACCTCGTTAGTGGATTATGTGGGTCTGAAAATGATTATGATGATGGTTGTCTCACAAATACCTCAATGGAATCAAAAATTCTGGCAATCAACTTCATGAACTTTCAAAATCCCACTCCAGTGGCCCAACAAACAGTACTCCCTTCCCAGTTCATCGTTGAATCTAGCTGCCGAGACGTATGCCCATTAGATCGAATATGCTCCTCGGACTGTCTCTAGCAAGTCGGCAAACAATTCCGGTTGATGAATTGTGTATCGCTCCCCCCACAGAGTTACGTCGGGCCCAAAGCAATTTATCTTCATCACCTAATTTAATTTAATGCATCATTACCCCATTCCCCGTCGCAACCCTAGCATCAACATCGCTTAATGTCCCACCGTTAGCTGCTCATGGACTGTCCGAAAATCCCGCAAATATTTGCTGACTTGACTCCTGGCACTAGAGCAACCCTCCCTCGTGTCCATTATCCCTCCTCATCCGACAATCACGCGCAGTTAATCCCGATAACCCTCGAATACAAACCAGATTTAGGTCATCATCCTTCCGCTAAGACCCTTCATAAATTCCGCCCATAAATTCAATTCAAACATTTATCAATTGAAACGCTGATCCCCGTACTTATGCGTCCCCGACCATAAGTCGGTCAGCGGTGCTGGAGGACTGCGTACACGGTTCGCATTTAAGCCCTTTTTGCACAAATGCACTCGGGACCTGTTGCACGTCGGCCTGCTTGTTGCTCCCCGGAACCGAATCCAATTAATTACCGGATCACGAATCAATTTGTGAACGCAGAGCACCGCTTGTTGGCGGCGAGGTTGGCATTCTTTAATCCCAGCATAACTTAATCTCGTGGTTCATCATTTTGCGAGCCCATTTTTACGAGCTTTAAATTGGCCCGAAAGGGGCGGTTAAGTATGCCATCAGGGAACAGGGAACACTCGGCACACATCTGAGTAAACACGACGACATGATTGATTCGGTTCAGAGCACAAATTGTGTGTTTACACACGTCCGACTGACTAAATATTTACGCTGCCGCTGAACGATATGTTTTACGACTGCTGCTGGGGCAGGTTATGTTTGGCACCGCACTCAAATGGATCAGTTGTAAAATCACAACAGCTCTCGTGCTGTTTTGGCGAAAATAGAGCGATGCGAAATCAGTCCAGTGATGAAGTCGTTCACCTTTTTGGGCGGAGACACTACTCGAGGATGCCAGCAAATTTGTTGCCACTGAACAAGTAGTGAAGAAGGCAGCTGGTTACTGGGCGGGAAAGAGTGCTGTTTTTTAGATCAAGTTGTACGATGCGTGTGTAGGGGTTCTAATTCAAAATTATAGACTTCTTAATATCATGTACTCAACATGCTTTCATCTACACGTGTAGGATTTGTCAGCGCCTACATGGGCAATGTTGTCGTAGCGGCTGACAAACTAATGAATTCTCAATTCCTCTTTTCCCAGCGACATAATGTAAAGTCACTTGACTAAAATGTCTAGATCGTGCGTTTTAACACGCCTTTAAGCTATTTTTTGTGGGGCTATGTTAAAGCTCATGTCTATACAGACAAGCCCGCTTCAATTGACGAATTGAAAGACAACAGAATTTATTCGTAAGATACCGGCCGAAATGTTGCCAAAATTGGACTAAGCGGATGGACCATTTGAGGCGCAGTCAAGGTCGAACCATTCTGCCATCCTGTTCAGGACGTCGTTGTATAAGGCTTCGGCGGATACGAACAAGAATTGACGAACGTTCCCAGTTGTTGGATGACACGGACTACCACTGGGGCAAAGAACTGTGACCAGATACCTTGGGATCCGCCTAGATCAGTATTTATTTGTTAACAAGCATGCAGATGCCTCTTTGGCCAGGGCCCGAGGCGCTTTCGCTCTTAAAAAGAGACTGTTTTACAAGAGTCAACTCGATGCGAGAGTGAAGGTAATATGCGACATAGCCCTCAATGGACCACTGCTTACCGAGATTGGCTGTCTCGTGTGGTTGAACGTGAGTGCAAGCTTATTGGAAAAAGGTTCGGGTGCTTGATTTGGTCTAAGGGCTTGCTTTCGTCTTTACAGAACACCAGAGTCCCAGTACGCCTACGCCTAAAGAAAAGTTCCGTCGCAACCTCCCAGCTCAAGGATATCGAAGAGTCTAGGGACAAACAAAAAATACGGGTCTTTTACAAAAAAGCCAAAAACCTGGTCACAGGCTTTAGGAAAGGCAACCAGGCTCTTCGAAATTGCGAGGGTAACCTAGTTACGGACCCACAGGGAATAGTGGATGTGTTTAAGCAGCACTTCCAACAGCTGCTTAGCGGGCCTGACCAGGAGAGAGTGATAGGGAATCAGGAAATCCCAACTCCAGTCGACGGAGTAGTCCTCCCACCTAGCTTTGAAGAAGTCGGTACAGCCATTAAAAGGCTGAAGAACAACAAAGCCGCAGGCTCAGATGGCTTATCATCGGAGTTTTTCACGCGTGCACCAGAACATTTCCCGAATTTGGGAAGATGAAAGCATGTCCAACGACTGGAATATCAGTTCCATACGCCCCATCAAAGGCGATCCTACCTCCTGCAAGAACTATAGAGGTATATCCCTGCTCAACGTCGCCTACAAGATACTATCCAGCGTACTGTGTGAACGTCTAAAGCCTTTTTCACCGCATTTATCGGCACGTACCAGTGCGGCTTCCGGCCCGGAAGAATCGACTATAGACCAAATATTTACACAAATGCAGATCCTGGGGGAGACCAGAGAGTTTCAAATCGATCCTCACCATCTGTTCATCGATTTTAAAGCCGCATACGACAGCATTCATCGCAAGGAGCTATTCGAAGCGATGGCCGAATTCGGGATCCCGGGAAAATTGATCCAGTTGTGTCGCACCACGCTAACACATACGCGATGCACCCTGCAGTTCGGTTCAGAGACTTTTGTTCGAAACCTGAAGCGGAATTCGGCAAGAGGATGCGCTGTCGTGTGATTTCTTCAATTTGGTCCTGGAGAAGATAGTGCGGCGGACAAAAGACAATACGGAAGGCACTATCTTCTACAAGTCAGTCCAGCTGTTGGGATACGCTGATGATATCGTGGAAGCATTCACGGCAATTGAGGAACAGGCGAAACGAGCTGGTCTTAAGGTCAACGAGGACAAGACAATAAACATGCTGTCGAGCAAACAACGATCCGCCGCACACCACCTAGGCCAAAACGTCACAATCGACAGCTACAATTTCGAGGTAGTAAAGGAGTTTGTCTACCTCGGGGCAAATGTAAACTCCACGAATAACATCGTAATGGAGATCCGACGGAGAATCGCCCTTCGCAACCGATGCTACTTGGGTTAGTCAAAACAACTGGGTTCGAAACTCCTGACTCGAAGGACCAGAGTCATGCTCTACAAAACCCTTATCGTGCCAGTCCTACTTTATGGAGCCGAAAGCTGGACATTAAGCAAGGCTGCAGAGCTGATTCTTGGTGCCTTCGAAAGAAAAATTCTGCGTCGGATATAAGGTTCCGTCTGCGAGGACGGCGAATGGAGGAGAAGACACAACCGCGAACCCTACGGGCTGTACAAGGATGTGGATGTAGTAAGGAAGGCAAAAATCCGTCGACTACACTGGCTCGGCCACATCGAGCGAATGGACAACAACTCCGCAGCAAAGACGGTATTCGAATCCGAGACTCCTGGCTCGAGACGGAGAGGAAAACCGAACCACCGCGGATGTAAGACCGCTTGGCTTTGATGACTGTAAGCCCAGGACCGTCACCGATGGAAGGCAGCAATTGCTCAGGCTCAGACCTTTCATGGTTTGTCTGTCTGATAAGTATGTAGTAGAGTTCCAGTACATAAAATTCTACTCCAATGAGTTCTTGTACAACAGGGCGTACCGGAACGAGTGGCAATTGCCAGGAGAAGTTGAGCCAAGGCCACACTGCGAGAGCGATGAACTCGATTAATAACTTAATCTCTGGGACTTACGACCTAAATACACGAGAGGGTACGTCATAACTGCTTCGTCCCCTCAGAAGCATTTTCCATTACGATAAACACGGTCTGATACCGTATAAAAATGCGGTACCGATCCTTTATCACATCGCCCGTTCATCTTTGGATAGGCGACTCAACCACGACCGTTCCGTCGCACAACGAGCTGAGGACGGTCTTCTCCGATTCAGTACAGCGGCTTCGAGTCGGGATGTTCGGAATGTTGTGATGCAACATTGCAAATTGTGGTGGCACAGGACTGAAGGAACTCGCTCTTCGAACCCTTTAGACCCATGATAAAAATAGCAATTGCATATCCCCTAATGGGAAAGTAGTCGGTTACTGTCTTGCGGCAGTAATGTTGCAGTCGCAAACTATGCCCGACCTACACGACTTTTGGTAGGTTTTAAGGTAGTTGTTAAGTCGTGCATATAGCTTTACCGGGAGATAACCAACGAACTTACCCCTTCGCGATGCAAAGATGACTGACTCTGGCCTGTCCTCTCTGGTTGACCCAATCGTTGCCCACTCTCTTCCTTATTCAAGAAGTTAGCTCATGATGTTTGATGCATAATGATGACACATGATATTTGAGTCAATTGAGGAAAATGATAATTTGTATTCATAGTGCAATATCGCTCAACACTTACTCAGAGCACTGGCCTCCTGAAGGTGCCACTATGGATGAAATAGAACATTATTGAAGTACTGTCAAAAACCCTTACAACGACATGGTTTCCAACCACGTGTCGTTTATAACGACCAAATTCTTAGGTCCTGATAGGCGGACATTTATTGCATTGATATCGCTTGAAAGGATATATTAAAATATATGATCGTTATGAGAGTAAATACCACCAATTCGTCAGTTCCTTCAAGATCGTTATAACCGATGAATTTGACCGTATCCAATTCGGAAGTGGTTCCAGGCGCTGCGATCGGTTCAATTTTGTTGACTTTTGTTGTCCAATATGTGCGGCCTTATAGTAACGCCTAGCATATTGGCCTCGGGCTCTTTCAACGAGCTTGGTTGGTTAGCACAGACCACAGGCATTATCGTTTGTTGAGTGGTGTCTAGTCCGCTGGTAATGGAGCGGACTTGATGAATGCGCCACGAGATGACCAAGTCAACAAATTTCACCTTGACAGTATTGAGTCGCTGTGGAACCACTAAATCGGTTCTTTAAGCCTCTTAATACGCAAAGAACATATCGATGCTGCCATGCCATAAATCGCCCCAAACAGCCAATGTTTGTGGTGGCATTGATGCTTGATCGATCATTTGCGAACGATCATAGCAATTCTGCTTATTGACGCTCGCCCAGAAGATGTTCGACAAACAAAAAAAGATTTTGAGCCACACCGCGTTGTCTTAGAACGGCACCGACGCACTCGAGGATATCTTATTATTCCCTGATTCCCAGTGAAACCACATCGAATTCTGGACTTAGAGAAGCGAATTTGTGGAAACATAAACCACATCTTCCTCTTCTTTGATTGACGCTACAGTCCGGGGTGGACCTGGGCCTCAACCAACATGCCTCTCCAGCCAGCACGATATTTCGCCAGCTGCCTCCAGTTGCGCTCACCAAGTTGGTTGAGGTCCTTTTCCACTTGTGTGCGCCATCTAGTGCGAGGACGTCCTCTGTTGCGCTGTCCCAATGGCTCGGTGTCGAAGTCTCTTCGGGCCGGAGCTGTGGTGTCCATCCGCTCTACATGACCTAGCCATCTTAAGCGTTGGATCCGAAGACGCTTAACTAGGTGCATGCCGCTGTACAGCCCGTATAGTTCGTGGTTGAACCTTCTCCTCCAAACGCCATCAACGCAAACAGGACCAAAGATCGTACGCAGAACTTTTCTCTCAAAACAACCAAGAGCTTCTTCATCCGCAACATAAACCACATGCTCACTTTTAAATACAATTTTGTGACAGCAGCACAGTACAACAATCAGACGGACTACGTACCACAAACATTAGACAGGAAGAAACCCTTCTACTTACGTTTTTTCTGACCGGAAACTAAGGCATTCCTGCACACTGACGGCCCGGGGGCAGGCGCAAGAGTCTTCTGTGAACAATTCAAAAGAATGCCTCACACTAAGAAACTTGTCGTGCCACACTGACATCCAAGGAAACGAAAAGCAGGTAGTCTCGCGAAGGATCGGACCATGGTCTGAGTATTGGATCATCGGTAAGGTTCCTGTGGCGGACGCTGGGTAAGGCATAAAGCCTGTAAGTTCTTCTATACACCCATGAGCTCGTCTACAATCGCTCGTCTTTAAATCTTGCGCCGTCACAATTTGGTGCAAATGTAGACAAGCTAAATCAGCTGAAGTGATTCTTCGATACTGGCCGCTACTGCTACTGCATTTCCTTTCCAAACTCTGCCTAAGTGGTGGCGAAATGTGCAAAGTAATATACTCACACTCAATCCACGGTGTCATAAATTACATTCGCACTGAAGTCACGAAGGTAACTGACCTAACCGACCCTCACTACTCTGCCCATTTCTCGCAAACAGGACTCCTCTCGTCCGAGACAAACTCTGAAATGCCTCAAATCCAGTCTCGGCCAATATGGCATTAATGAGCGTCAGGTATTTATCAACTCTTCCCTAAGCTCCCCTATATCCCCACAAATCGGCAGCATTCCAAGTCCAGACAGAATTAATATCCTCAGTGTTTGCCGAACATAAGTCATCGGCAGATTTGGTAGTCCAGTCATGCGACAAGATTAAGGAGTCCAATCCCAGATAACAAACGTGTCACCCTCCGTCAAACGGAAGCCGAATTGGCTGTGGTTAAGTTGCAGGTAAGAGGATTTAATTCAGAGACCTCTGAGTGCTACTGTTTCGTGATTAGTCAGTAATTGAACGATGATTGCTTGTGCCGGGATATCCACCACACAGGTCATTAAGTGCTGAGTGGTTTTTATCTCGAGAGGAATTGTAATTAATTTCACGGAGAGGGAAAGAGAATGTTTTGGTAGGGACCTGATGAGTAAATTAAGAAAACAATCTTTTGCAAGCAAAAACAATTTTTTTCAATCAGAAATTAAGGATATTGGATTGCACGGGTTATGGTGGCATATGAAGCGGTTGTTAATTTATCATCATCCTTTATGATGACTTACATATGTATCAAAAGCACAGACGTAACGTGCCTACATGGTCACAATGAGTCCAACTGGACCTAAATGCGACGGGACTCCACCACGTCTACCCACTGACCTAACGTGCGAACATGCCTATAACAAGTGTTAATCTGAAGAGACAGTCCTTCACTCATTTGTCAGCACTATCGAAAAATCCATCAAACACACCGTCTACCTGCGTTTGCTGACATTGCGGGAGCTCAGAATCGAAAAGTCAATAGTGGCTCTTTAAAACCATCGTTAAAATATTATCATGCCGATTATGGAATCCGGCGGATCGACTGCGGAGGGAAAATTTTCGCATCAGCATATTTTCCTTTTATAGAACACGCAAACCAGAAACGGTGCGGATGTTGGCGAAGTAGTGCGAAAAAATGCTGTTATAGAAAACGCAACTCATCCGCACTTCATACATTTTGTGACGTTTTCAATCCGAACCAAATGAGTTGCGGATTTGGAGGAAAAAAGGATGTGTGGTTGCAACGGAAGTAGATTTTAGAACAAGAAACAAATGAAAATTATCCTTGATTCATAAAAATATAATTTGCTTCCTGTTTTTTTGCTCAAACAACTGAAACAACTGTCAACCGTACTCGTGCGATAGCCATTCTCATCCATGAATCTTAAACATGCTGCGAATTTATGTTCCCGAAACAAGGATGAGGATCTTAACACAGGTGGCAGTATTTTCGTCAAGATAACATACATATCTCAATCCTGAATCATTTTACAAATCTGAAGGAAGGTTGATTACAAAAGAACTTCTTCTACTTCATTTAAATATCCTCCGCCCTACTTCTAATTTTACATCGAATATCTTGGAAATAATTTTCTTTATCTTCTGAATACATTAAAATGCCACTTGACTCCATAATATAC
The DNA here is from genome assembly GCA_916610145.1 of Eristalis arbustorum. Taxonomy (NCBI): domain Eukaryota; kingdom Metazoa; phylum Arthropoda; class Insecta; order Diptera; family Syrphidae; genus Eristalis; species Eristalis arbustorum. The sequence goes on along the minus strand of OU744316.1, from coordinate 88,691,347 downwards.
TTTAATTCGCTCCGTAAAGAACTATTCTTCGGAACAATTGAATTAACAAAAATCAAAATTGAGAGCAAACAGCTGATTTCAGAAGGGTCGATAGGGATGTTTTGCGGACCGATAATGTAGTTCATCAGACGGATTCCATAATAGGGTTGAACTTCGATTGCGGATGTGAGTTACTCCCTCTGCATTCGATCCGGCGGATTCCGTAATCGGCATGTATAGCTTGGTGAAACCAACATCTGAACAGTGTCTAACAATGGCACACCACGTGCAGAAGTGTTCTTCCCCTCTTGTGGAACGAAGTAGTTAATGATCTTCTACTGCTAATCACTAAAGGACACACGAAATCGACGACTCGGTCAGAACGTCACCATGGGCAGCTACCATTTTTGAGGTGGTTAAGGACTCATATACCTTGGCTCTCAAATGCACAGTACGATCGACCGGTACGATACACCAGTAACAAAATTAAACGCAGAATTACTCTTGCCAACCGCTGTTTCTTTGGGCTCAAGCGGCAATTGAGTCTTAGAGCCCTCTATCGAATGATCAAGCTTAAATTATATAAGACCTTGATCATCCTTCACTTGACAGTGATGATTTCTGGAAAGTAGATTGAACCACGAACTATGCGGGCTATACAGCGGACACAACACAAAAACTTGCTAGAGTAGTAATATAATATTGGTGGCACTACAGCCAGAAGAGGGCCAGGGCCTAACTTCTTATCAACCATCCGTGTTGCACATGCTATTGTTCTCGATTCACGATTGGAAGGGACCTACAGTTTTATTCCGACTCCAATCGGCTAAGTTTGAGAAGCTATTTCTAGGCAGAAGTACTCTGTGAGTATTATGACTCGTAAGAGTCTCAATGACTAGAAAGAGGTGGGGTACTGAACATTATTTTTTTCAAACCTACGACGTCGAGGATCAAGTGCATTGGGGTCGACGCACATAACCACAACCCCACGGGCCACCAGAAAAAAAAATAAGAAGAAAAGCATTTGGCTAGAACCTGTCCCTATACCTTTCTGGTAAGGCGTTATGGAGTCTGACGAATGGAGAGATAAAGCCTTATCCTGGATTCTTCTGGTGGCCCGTGGCGTTTTGTGTATGTGCGTCGGCCCCAACCTCGACGTCGGTGGTTAGATTCCTGCTCTGTGCGACAAAAATAATGTTCACCGTCCCAAATCTTTCGAGTTACTGACAATGCGCAAAGAGTATTTCCTGTCTAGAGAAAGCTTCTCAAACTTGGCCGTTCAGAGTCGGCATTAAACTGTAGGTCTCTTCCACTCGTGAGAGAACAATAGCACGCACAACACGAGTGGTTGCTGAGAAGCTAAGCCCTGGCCCTCTACGGGCTGTAGCGCCGCTATATATGCTTATATATATGGATTCTTCAAACAGAGATGGTGCGAGACAACTGATTCACGAATTAATGCACAATTGAAATACCTATTGATCCACGAAGAATTCTGTACATTCAATATGGAACAAATATCCCCCTTGAGTCACAGCTCAGCAATGCACATACATGTATATTCCCATGATCCTAAATCTTCAGATTATTAATTAACGTTATAATCCCTAAATGACATCTAATCAATTATATTTTCAATAAATTTCCATCTATATACATAGCACACTCGTAGACGAGAACGTTTGTAATGAATTTCCCATATGGTCAGGAAAAGGCATGTAATTTCGTGACTCCCCGTGACCAGGAAGTGACTTCGTACGCCTTGTACAAACGGCTCATGTAACCACGACCATTGTCTTGTCACATTGCTTACATGATAAAATCGTGCAAACTTGTGTAATCACAATAGGCGCACGAACTATTGGAAGTTGATACAACTGTTAACGTGACTGGGTGAATACATTGAATTAGAATGAAGTGGTAATCTTCACTCGATTAGGGGCCAACATGCAGACATGCTACATGCAAACGTTGATAATTTAGCCTAAGCGTGAGCCTATGGAATCTAGTTATCGAAATTAACGCAACAACCGTATCTCAGTGACCAGCATAGTGGAGTGAGGATATGCATTGTTTCCTACGCTCGGTGCATTGTTTCACACAACGAATCTTACTCAGTATTGCCACCAATTGTACCCCCGAAGCAGCAGAAGGTATTCTTTAAGCGGCAATTAAGCCCTCTCAAACACTAAGCAGCGTTGCGTATGTCTGTGGGCTTACTATAGCCGTGATGAATCCTCGTAATGATGAAAAATCTTAGCCAATAATTAATTTGAGATATTTTAATGAAGCTTTTCTATATTTCTCACAGTGCGGGATATGACTGCCAAACATGGCATAAGCCTCTGGTTGGCGAATAATTTTAGGCTGATGCCTGTGGTGGTGGTTTAGCAGCTCGTTAATATTCAGCAATTTTTAATAAAGTCAATTCATTACAAATGAAATAATAAGGAATAGTCCAGAATTGGCAATAATTATAAAGAAAAAATTGTTAACTAAGAGCAGTGAAATTCCCTTAGAGGTAATTGTAGCCGTGACGCTACTGCAGTGTTGTCAGAATTTTTTGTGGCGTAGGAGCAGTGGGTGCCTGTGAACGCCTAAAACCCTTTGTCAACAACATGATAGACCTAATCAGTGCGGTTTCAGGCCAAGAAAGTCCACAACAGACCAAATATTTACACTTCGGCAGATCCTGGAAAAGACTCAAGAGATGCAGATCGACACCCACTACCTATTTGTCGATTTCAAGGCCGCATGTGACAGCGTGCATAGAGACGAGCTATACAACGCCATGTCTAGTTTTGACATTCCTGCCAAACTCGTCAGGTTGTCCAGGATGACGATGGAGAACTCTCCCTGCATCAAGGTCGGTAACGAACTCACAGATACCTTCAATGTCAAAAAAGGTTTTAGGCAAGGCGACACGCTGTCATGTGACTTCTTTAACATCATACTTGAGAAGATCGTGCGAAACTCAAACGTAAACACCCGAGGCACGATCTTCCAAAAGTCCGTTCAACTGCTTGCTTACGCTGACGACATTGACGTGATTGGACGAACACAGCAACGTCGGCGTTTGCTGGCATTGAAGCGGAAGCGGCTAAAATGGGTCTAGCGGTAAACCAGGGCAAAACAAAGTACATGCTGTCATCACGGAAGGACGCACAACATCGACGTCTCGGACAGAGCGTCATATTGGGCAGCAGAAACTTTGAGGTAGTCAAGGACTTCGTCTACCTAGGCTCCGGAGTAAATGGGGACAACAACACCAGTACCGAAATCAAGCGCAGAATTACTCTTGCCAATCGCAGTTTCTTTGGGCTCAAGAGGCACTTGAGTAACAGAGCCCTCTCTCGAAACACCAAATTGACTTTGTATAAAACCCTGATTATCCCAGTTCTGCTCTATAGCGCAGAGACATGTACGCTATTGAAAGCGGATGAAGAAGCTCTTGGTTGTTTTGAGAGAAAAGTTCTGAGGGCCATCTTTGGTCCTGTTTGCGTTGAAGCCGTCTTCAGGAGAAGATTCAACCACGAACTGTACGGGCTGTGCAGCGGGATAGACGTAGTTAAGCGTCTTTGGAGTAAGATGGCTAAGATGGCTAGGTCATGTAGAGCGGATGGACACCACAGCTCCGGCCCGAAGAGTCTTCGATACCGAGCCATTGGGATAGCGCAACAGAGGACGTCCTCGCACGAGATGGCGCACACAAGTGGAGAAGGACCTCAAGCAAGATGGTGTGCGCCACTGGAGGCAGTTGGCGAAAGTTGGCTGGAGAGGCATGTTGGTTGAGGCCCGGGTCCACCCCGGACTGTAGAGCCAATCAAAGAGGAAGATGTGACAGTTGCTGGTGCCCATCACTGTAAAAAAGCATCATGAGCTCTACGCCCCGTTCCTATGAATACTACATACACTGAAAATTAATGCGCAGATTTGAAACTTAATAATAATAATATAATAATGTGGGTGGCGCTACTGCCCGTAGGAGGCCAGGGCATAGCTTCTTAGCTTCTTAGCAAACACTAGTGTTGTGCGTGCTATTGTTCTCTCTAGAGTGGATGGGACCTACAGAATTATGCATGACATGAAGTAATCTTTGAGCATGTTCAGTGACTCAAAAGAGGCGGGCCGTGAAAATTATTTCTGTCGCACACACCATTGATCGAACCTACGACGTCGAGGTTGGGGTCGACACACATACGCCACGGGCCACCACTTGAAACAGTAGGCTTCGCTGGTCCATGCCCTCGATTTGTGACTCTCAAAGAGATTTTATCGAATTATGCTTTAAGATTACCAGGCAGCTAACTTTTCTCACTTATGTGATGAGATTTCTTTAATGGATACAGTGCCACTTCAATAAAAGCAACCAATAGAAATTTGGGCTATTATTACCCAGTGAAGCACCATTTTCTTGAGCAAATAGAAGACAAATGTTGAGTGCTTGAATTGCAACTCCTGCTTTCATTTTGGTCAGTGTGGATTCTTCAACTGCATTTTCGTCGTCACTTTTCACTGAGTCATGGTAAGATGGAAGGATTTAAGGTTGATGTTTTTATTGAGGAGTTGCACCTACACACGAGTGTAGCTTTTGCATTAAAACGGCACATGACTTAAGTTTCTCTCTGTTTTCTCTTTCTTCGTTGTGTTTTAATATTCAAAAATATACGTTATATTATGAGGGAGTTACCCTCATTACCCGGTACTCGGGTATTTTTTGGGTAAGATAAAGAGCACTAGTAATAACATTACCGCTCAGGAGATGGTTGCAATGAACCCATCAGAAGGTGTATAAACACATTCGATCTTTGCAATGAAATTGCTTGGGTGTGTCACGAGTAGACAGGCATACCTTTTCACAACCAGCACGTCTGTTGACTAATATTGTTCCTTTGATGCAATCTATAAGACGCTTAGTCCGTAGACGATCCTTAGTCGTGCAGTAAATATCTACTATATTGTACAGCGGTACTGAGAGTTAACATTAAGATAACGTACTGATTTGTGTTGCTTTGTGATGAATATAAAAAAGGCTGGATGGAGGATTGGAGAATGTGAAGAATGTTTTTTTTTTCTTTTTTTTTTCGAAGTGAGCTATTCAGTGTATAAGAACTTGTATCCATTTCTTCATATGACACAGAAGCATGGATATTTTCAAGGAAGGATGAAGAGACGACCTCCTATCTTCAAAGATCAATTATAATCCTCTTCCTCGAATACGAAATACCCTTCATGGTAAGTTCCAAACCAAGAATGAACCCATCTATAATCCGACCGTTTAAGTATTCAAGAATTTGATCTGAGTTGCTAACACAAAATCATTACGTACAACCAAAATAATCACCATCTCATAAAAAAATAAGGCTCGCAAAATGTCGCTCTGTGACACCTAGTATATCTAGTCCTAGTCTCTCGCACTCTAATCAAAATGTTAGTACATATTTATATGCTCTCAAGTAAATAAAAAGGGGACCTTGACGGGATATGCCGATTTACCACAGCAAGAACCACAACATTCGACGGCACATGTCGCTCGGTCTGCGAACGTATCAAACCTGCACTGCTCTATCAAAGCACTGACTATAGCAGAGATCTTCGAGCTAGAATCCCCGACATTCAATCTAGCGGCTTAAATTTGTTCAATGTTGGGAAAAAAACCGCTCGCCGATATTACCAATTGCATTCGCAGTCAAGCGGCCTACAGTGTCGCACGTTGCCACGAAAATCTTGTCCCAAGCCAAAGGGACAGAATCGGTAACGACGTAGTGGAAGAACTGATTAGGAAAGAGTCGAAGATGGTATCCTTAGACATGAAAACAGCATTAGCCACTAACCACTACTTTATATGGAAAGACTGCGACAACGAGGAAGAAAAAGAACACAGTCATTACTTCTGTTGCTCCCCCATAGTCAGCAAAGAGAGGTATAGCCCTCCGGCAGAACCTCCAGGATCTGGTAATCCCTATAAAATCTCTTCTCAATTTCATCAGTATGGCTAAGCAGCACATTGACTTGTCTCACACGGTACTAAGAGGGAGTGAAGAAGAGACGTACCCCAATAGGCATCACAATAATTCCAGCCCAACCTATCTTATAGGAGACTGAACGATGATACATTACAAGTAGTATAGCGACCCAAATGCTCCAAATGTTCTTAACAGTCGATGTCTAGGTTCGATCCCTGGTCTGTACGACAAAAATAATTTTGCCTGGCCCCACATCTTTCGAGTCAATGGCAATGTTCAGAGTATTTACTGTTTAAAAAAAGCTACTCAAACGTAGCCGCTCGGATTCAAAACTGTAGGTCCCTTCCACTCGTCATAAAACAATATTACGCACAACATGAGTGGCGGCCCTCTACGGACTGTAGCGTCACCCATATTATTGTTGTTATTATTAATCCTATGCTCCTATCCTCGACCTACCTTAAGGTCTGTACAACAACATTGACCTTGTCAAACGATTTCGAGACCTGTCTTAGGTGACTAGGTCATGTAGAAGAAATGGATACCAATGGACACTACAAATGGACAAACCAGAGGGAGAACGCATTGAAATGAGACCTTGCTTCCGGGGGAGAGCTGCCTCAGTCAACGCACAAAACTGGCGATGATAAGCACAAGGCCGCCCAAATTGAGAGTCATTTTGACCGACACCCAAGTCAATCCCGCACAGCAGCCACAGAAGAAGAACGTGCTTTCAATTGACGGCAGAAGTTCGTAGAAATCCACAAAGCCGAAACAAACATTTTTCCTTTAAAAAAATACCTCACCGCACACGACCAGATGTCAACAAACTTCAAATTAATTCCCTTAAATCATGGAACACGTCAAAAAGGCGAAAAAATCCCAACAAATCAAAAGTATCGAATATAATTCCGACCCTTGTCAAGAAACCCTCAAGAAACATATCGCTTCCATCGACACCATCGACGCACGCCGCAACGTCCCATTATCCAAATTGTGCCCCAAAACCATTCAAAGTCATTCCGAGAAATGCCACAACACACTAGTCACTGCGCGAATTCCAGATCAAGTTTCACTTCAGAGTCGAAGTGCGGTGGCATCGTGTCACCGGCACACACATTGCGCCTTAACTCACCTCAATTTGTCGGTCTATCGCTTATCCTTTTGACTACCGTCTCGGCGACGATACACACACGTGAAGTCGGTGGCAACCGCTTGTCGAAGTATTTTGACACTTTCCTGATTTGTTTAACACCCACTAACAGACACCATCCACCTGTAGTCACCTCCCGACCGGCACGACGCGGCGGCGTTCGATTACAATTCAATCACTTGTCACGAGCCGAAGAAATTGGTGGCCATGGATGAACCCGAGGGTGAGCTAGAATTGGAGGCACGAGCGGCACTTTTTTTTCTGATCAGACGGGGGAATGCACTTTTTGAGCACTTCACACAACGCGTCGAATGCGCACTAAACACCCTCGTCCGGATGATCACGATGCACTTGCACCGCCGAGATGCAACAACCCGGCAAAATTCACACGACGACCGTGGGGACCGCGGCTGCCCGGCAATAAATCACCTATTGTATCGCAGCGAGCGTGGGAGCATTGGGAACAGAATTTGAAAATCTTACAATTTCACGCGTAAGTTCACGTACTTTGTTCTGAATTTGGTTTCGTTTCGTATCGCCGAACGGGCAAGTCATACGCCGCGCAAAGATTCTGCGTGTGTGCTGTTAACTCGCGTTGCGAAGAAGAACTAAGCGCAAGGTTGTACTACCGAAAGATACATATCTGTGTATCCGGGGGATACTTAAAGCGACTACCACTGCCGGGCCGACGATGGGACATGTTGATGGTCTTTGCGGCGACACATCGGGTGGCCTTGTGTTGCCGATGGCGGCAAGTGTTGCTGCAGAGTGTTGCGAGAGAAACGCCGGCCAGACGCAGAATGTTGCGGGACAAGTGTGTGCGCTCTTGTGGTGGGCGTGTTGCCGAGTGGGGTGCAGAGTCTTAAGAGTGCTTTGAGGATGATTTAATTTTCTGCTGTGTTGATTCCCTAAGGAGGACTAGTAGTTTGCTGATGGCTGCTGGACGGGTGGATGTGGCAAGGGAGATGGGATCTATAATCAAACTACTGTCGTGGATGGATGGTTGAGGAGGTGATACGAAACCAAAATTTACACGCGATTCTATTTATGCGGTGCCTTTGGAAAATGGGTGCCTTTTTGAATTTTCGTGCGGAGTAATTTAAAATGCACTGAAAGTCACTCAACCGGTTGCAAAGTATGGCTTTGTTTTTGATCAGAAGAGCGTTGACAAGTACTCCGTTTGATGCACTTAGCATACTCCTCCGCTTTTCTCCATTGCAAGTAAGTAGCAGACGGCACAGCCCTGAGACCAACACATCCGGACACCAACGGTTACTCAACTGTTCCTAACGAATACAATTGTCCTTGGACTGGTGTCTGACACTCGGACCCTAGATGATCCCCTGTGTGTTTTCACAAAACATTTAATAATAAACGGTTCGAAGGCGGATTCTACTCCTTAGGTCTCAATATGACTTTCTCATGCAGCTCCCTTACCTACTTACTTACTTATCGACGACGTATGAAGGGTCCGAGCTTGAGCAATTGCTGTCTTCCATCGGTGACGGCCCTGGTCGCGCTGCATCCAGTCATTAAGATCAAGCTGTCTTATATCAGCGATGACTGCGATCATCGAAGATTCAGTCATCCTCTCCTTCTCGAACCAGGCGGCTCGGATTCGAAGACCCTCTTTGCCGGAGCATTGTTGTCCGCGTGTAGTCGACGGATTTTTGCCTTCCGGACTACATCCACATCCTTGTACAACTCGGTTGTGTCTTCTTCTCCAATCGCCTTCCTCGCAGACGGAACCATATAACCTAAGTAGAATTTTTCTTTCGAAGGCACACAGAGTCAGCTCCAGCTTTCGGCTCCATGAGTAAGAGTTTTGTAGAGCATGACCTTGGTCCTTCGAGTCAGGAGTTTCGAACCCAGTTGCTTGACAATCCGAAGTAGCATCGGTTGCCAAGGGCTTCTTATAGCTACTTGCGATTAATGTTGTCGTGTGCGGCTTTAGAATTGATAAAAAGATGGTGAGTATCGATTTAAAACTCGCTGGTATTCTCCAGGATCTGCTTTAGTGTGAAGGTATAGTATAGTAAATTTGCCGGGCCAGAAGCCGCATTGGTACGTGCCGATTAGTGAGGTGCAAAACGGGCGTAGACGTTCACACAGTACGCAGTCCCTTACCACTGCAGAGTATTTCAGACAGAAACCATTGCGATGAAGGAGACTCTCTTCCGACTGAAGAACATGCTATATCCAACAAGCACTGCTATATTCTGAGACACAATTGCGAACTCTACGAGCTGTACAAGGATGTGGATGTAGTCCGTAAGGCAAAAATCCGTTGACTACACTGGCTCGGCCACATCGAGCGAATGGACACCAACGCTCCAGAAAGACCGAACCTCCGGTACAAAGACCAAGTAATCGCGGATGTAAGACAGCTTGATCTTGATGACTGGAAGTAGCGTGGCCAGGATTGACACCGATGGAAGGCAGCAATTGCTCAGGCTAAGACCCTTCATGGTTCGTCTGCCTGATAAGTTAGTAATCTGAGAGAGCAGTGCATGTTGTTAACAATTCGGAGAAAATGGCCGCAACTGTGCCTATTTGCATCATCGAACCATCTGGGTATTCATGCATGGTCGAGTTGCTGATGGGTTCACTTGCCGTACACTCTTCCATTTTCGAAATGACAAGCCGGTGTGTAGTTGCTTTCGAAAAGGTTCAATTTGAAGTCTGTTCAGCATATTAGCATGTTAAGTGAGGCTTTGCCTCCAGCACTTGGATTGAATACTTCTATTGGCACTGCTGACAGCGGTAGTTTGCATATACAGGTCGTGTGGTAGAAAATTCAAGAGCATCCCAAGTCCTGTCGTCGGGGTGGTAGAGTAACGCCCAGGCTCGCTTGTCACTGTACTCTGGTTAGTAGGTTATAATTACTGTGTGGCCTGCCATATGTCTTGGAGAAACTTATAGACCAATATATCAGGCATGCTATCCCAGCATGCAGACTCTCATCTGCACAAAATGCCTACAACAAGGGCAAATCTGTAGAAACAGCCCTCCACTCTCTGATAGGCACCATCGAAAAATCTCTCGAGTTCAAAGAATACACACTTGTGACTTTTCTCGACATCGAGGGTGCCTTTAACAATATCAACCCGGAAGCAATTTCACTTGCGCTTAGCAACCTCGGGATCGGAAAGCCCCTAGTGGCCTTCATTCATCAGCTACTCATCAGCAGAGTAATACACTCTCAGATGGGAGACGCTAAGATCCATAGAGGAGTTAATAGGGGCACCCCACAAGGAGGTGTTCTCTCACCCCTTCTTTGGAACGTAGCGGTAAATGAACTGCTACTAATACTGGAAGAGGTAGGGTGCAAAGTTATTGCGTAGGCGGATGATATTGCCATAGCGGCATCCGGCAAATTCGTCTCTACTCTAAGAGACATAATGCAGAATGCCTTTGACAAGCTAGAGGCATGGACACAAACATGCGGACTTGGCGTCAACCCACAAAAAACGGCTATCGTACTCTTCACCAAAAGATACAAAATCCCCCAATTCGAACCCCCACTGCTGTGCGGCACTACATTACCAGTGCGAAATTTCTGGGTCTCACTCTCGACAGCAAGCTAAACTGGAAGCTCAATATCCAGGAAAGGGTAAAAAAAGCCTCTTCTGCACTTTTTTGCTGCAAAAAGGCCATTGGATGCAAATGGGGCCTACAACCTCGCATCGCTCACTGGATTTACACCTCTATTGTCAGACCGACACTTTTGTATGGTGTCTCAGTTTGGTGGACAGCACTAAACAAGGCTATAAACTGCAATGCACTCAACCGAGTACAAAGACTGGCCTGCCTGTGTATCAGCGGGGCACTGAGAAGTACTCCGTCAGACGCACTGAATATTCTCCTCCACCTCCCACCTCTGGAAATATTCGGGAAACAAGCAGCAGCAAGTACAGCCATGAGACTCAAAACACTTCGATTGTGGTCCGAACTCAACACTGGCCACTCAACCATTCTCAAGGAACTCAATTTCCTACCTAGCGACACCGACCGCCTACTACCCCAGGCCATCTTTGAAAAGAAATTCTCAATCAGTATTCCCTCCAGATCGGACTGGATGACTGACACGCAAACACTGAAAGATCCTCTGCGCATCTTCACGGATGGTTCAAAGACAAAAGAAGGGGTGGGTGCGGGTGTCTATTCACAAGACCTCAACATTGCTATCTCCGTGAAGCTCCCTGTTTTTCATGCAGAAACCATAGCGATTAAAGAGGCGCTGTCCTGGCTTAAAAACAATGTGATATCAAATAGGGATATCACCATCTGTTCCGATAGTCAGGCCGCCATCAAATCCCTGGACAATGTCATGTTCTACTCTAAAACATCCCTTAATTTCAGGCTGTCTCTTAGCGAGATGGCCGAGCATTGTAACATTCACCTCATTTGGGGTTGCCGGGACACTGTGACATACCAGGAAACTGCAAAGCCGACGAACTCGCTAGGTGTGGTACAACCTCATCCCTATCGATAGAAGGGGTACCACCTTCCATGCCGATCGCTACAGCCTATCATCTTTTAAAGATTCATACAATCAAAACCACCAATGACAAATGGCTAGAAGGCACCACCTGCCTTAAAACAAAAGAAATCTGGCCATCACTTAACCTAAAACGGTCACTCAGTCTACTTGGACTCAGCAAGCATTCAGTAAGGACCCTTATAGGAGTCATAACCGGACACTCATGCTCGCAGGATGGGTGCACCATATAATGATTTTTGCAGAAGCTGCATGGATGAAGAGGAGGAAGAGAACACTCATCACCTTCTCTGCTCCTGCAGTGCTCTTGCCAGTCGTAGGTTCCTGCATCTAGGAGCCTACTACTTCAGCGGCCGTAACGAGCTAAAAAGTGCCAGCATTGGCCAACTAAATCGGCTCATCAGCAGAACCAACTGGTTCCAGCGTTAGGAGAAGTCAATCCGCGTGGTACCACAGTGGGCCTGCACAGGCCTAAGTGTGACTGCCCTTAGCAGTCAGCCACTACAACCTAACCTAACCTAACCTGCCATATGTCGATACAGGCCTTACGATCGCTGTGTATACCCACAAGATTATCTTCGGGGATAGCCCCACCCTTGCCAAGCACCCTGCTGCTCAGGTATAGCTCTATAGCAAGTTGCCTCCCTGACTCTTTCTAAGACATTTTCTTTCCTGTTTAATTTCCTAAAGTGTTAGTGAATAGAGCCGATCAGGAGATGATGATGAAGTGAACCTTATCTTGTTTACCAAATAAATTACATTGGTCAAAGGAACGATCCCAACTGCCGCAAATAAGGCAAAGTGCGTTGATATCAGCATAATTCACAAGAATCTCAGCTCACACGTTTTGGCGGTTATTTTTCGTGAAGACCATTTCTTACATTCAAGCTCAAGAACTGAAACCTTGTGTTCAATGGAGCTCTGCAAAGTTGTACCCTATGTCCCTATTGAAACCCCACCAAAAAAAAAACACTTACTTGTGACAGAATTGGGGACAGAATATTGATGCCGCCTCTCGCCTAATCCATCGAAAGATTACCATGAATAGTGTATGGCATCAGAAGAAATGTACCCGACATAAACATGGACAGAAACCTTTTCAAAGAAAAACAAAAGATGCGTAACTAGGTTCTGCCAAATGTTTAACTTGCCATCCTCCCAACAGCCTTCATCTGATATGTTGCTACCATCAAAGCTGCACGACCCTCTCAACAAGTCCGATGTGAAAGTGTTATACAAAATGTTCCCAGCAACACCCAAGCGCTCTCTTTGAACTGTGCGTGTGCTTTCTTACACTTTCTCTCTTTGCATCTCACACCGCTCTCTTCAGTGAAATTGTATCATCATCAGCTTCAGGTGATGTCGCCGGCTGGGATTCAACTGTTGCAGGTGTATGTCGGCTGAGTGTTGCTCAGCATGTTGACTGATATACACATAATCTTTCTCTCCCCCATAAGTACTGTCGTGACACAAAGCAGACTACCATGCTGACTGCTGACAGGAGGAAGTTAGAGAACTTAATTACACTCGTTATTCCATCAAATGGTATCCGTCATCGCCTTCAATCCACATGTTGCGTACGTCATTCGGCTGGGAAGCAATGGGAAACGTGCCGTTTTCGTGGTAATTGTTTAAATTTGTTCAAATGCTTCACTTCGGTGAGACTTGCGTTGCTGTTGGTTGTAATATTTCTTCCAAGAAAATTAGAAGAAGGCGCACAAATCGGCAAGAAAGATTAAATCTTTGAATTTTGAATACAGGTGAAACCACTTCCTGAACTCAAATGGAAAATGAGGCGTGGGATTTTGTCTGAATGACGGATAGTGTTACACTTTTGGAGGAGGACACCCTCCCCGGGTAAGCAGATCTGTGCAACTGGTGGAGTACCCTTCGTTCGGTGTTACCTGTTGCTCTGTAGAGGCATCGATGGCAATGAAATCCGTATCGATGACGGTTGCGGTTTCTGGTGAACGACGCTTGGAACATGTCAATGGAATGGGAAGAGGAAGTGACCTAGATTCGTTTCCTGCGGCAGGGATGGAAATGGATCCGGTTGTGGGTGTGGGAGCAGGCTGCTAGTGTCAGTCCTTTCAGGATGAAATAATGCACTTGAATTGGACTTCAGAAATATGTATAAACAATATTTTACTACGATAAAGCAGACTGATAAAAACAGTGAGACTGACTGACTTTTTTGTCGTTCTTCGGAAGAATTACTTACACTCAAAGCCTTCTTTTGTTGTCTAGAACTTCCTCCAGTTCCCAGAATGCAACTGCAATTGACTTTCAATTTGTGTCGTTTGTAAAAAGCAGTCCGTACGTTCCAGAACGTCTTGGAAATTTAACCTATGAGGCTCCATCCAAGCATTGAATTCTGCACAATTGGAGCTTCTTCTCTATGAGCGTCGGTGTATACTGCATTTCCCAACAGCAGGTGTGTGGAACTCCGGATAGCCCAAGGGCAAGCTTTCAGTAAGGTGTGATATTGCGTTACTAGTGGGAAAGCGTTCTTTAAGCTACTCGAACATCAGAACTCGAACGCCGGTGTCAAATTCTGTGTATGGAGATCCTATGTCATGTCTACGTACTTGTGACAAAACAGTTGTGTTAAACAGTTTTGCAAAGCTCTGACACCTCGATGAATGTTTGTTTACGCTTCCCAACTAATCCCAGTGCTGCTCGCTGTGTGTTGAAACTTGTTTCTGACGGTAGATCGAAGACAGCAGGTTGTTTCAGCTTTGGGTCCATTGCTGTTGTGACATTGAAAAACACATTGTGTTGCGTGAGTTCACAGTGGTGTTCAGTTCAGTTCAGTTATAATAAAATTGCATGATTTTTTTTTTCAGTTCTTTGTGTAGTAGTTCTTAGTTCAATTTATGGATTCTTACTACGCTAAGCTAATCGCTAAACTTCGGGATGGACCAGAGACTTAAGAAAGGACTGAGGGCGATTTTTGATGGCTCTAGTTGCGAATCAGGTTGGCACACGTCTCGTTGAAGGCGGGCGTCCTTTGTTTTGTTCTTCCCTACGTCCGGTGCCACTTCAGTTATTGGGCCCACTGTCGCTTGGTTATACGCAAGTTTTCTACAGACGTTGTCTCTCCACTGTCAGCAAGTGAGAAATTAACTAAAGGGGACTAAAAACTCAGATTATCACAACATTTTTAGCTGCTGGCTTCATTTCTTGTGTTCTCGGTCCATTAAAGGACGTTTGCTTAAAAATGAGAGTCATCCACTAATCGATGGTAGTTGACGAAACCTCACAATACAAAAAATGTTCGCTTTAAAATTGAGGAACAAGTGCCCGATGGGCAACCCGATATGTGGTACCGACTACACTTCCCAGGGTATGTGAGTTGAAACTTCACCGATGGATGGTTTAAGTGTATGAGAGGAGTAACTGGAAGGTACAGTACTTTTTGGAGGTGTAAAAGAATTGAGCGAATCTGGAAATATCGCAGATTGAAGGTTGACATAGCAGGTGATGCACGATATGTTTTTTTTTATATATACGGACATGACAAATATGACTTCAACGACACCAAAGAAATGTATTTCATCTACAAACTACTTAAGTGTTAACAGATTATTGGTGCGTATTACCCTTACCACAAACTACTTAATTTACAATTCAAAGAGCAGTCTAAAATGAGACAAGCCCAAATTATGTGAATGTTCGTTGAATACTCTAACAATTCCCGCAGTGGTTCGTTAGAGGAGTGACATAGATGGCATATGAAATTGAATCATAGATAAGAATGAAGAACATTGTGTATGACTACAAAGTATATCCCAAACAAACATAAGAACATAAACAGTGCATCTACTTTCTGCATTCGCACCACCACCACCATGAAAGTCATAAGCATTCTGAATGCTTTTAAATATTTTCACATCATCCCCATATAACAAATATTGTAAAAGCAGATAATAATATTATTGATAATAATATAATATGCGTGGCGTTACAGTCCGTAGAGGGCCATGGCTTAGCTTTTCAGCAACCACGTGTGTTGTGCGTGCTATTATTCCCTCACGAGTGGAAGGGATCTACAGTTTTAAGCCGGTCAAGTTTTGAGAAGCTTTTTGTAGACAGGAAATGCTATTTGACTCGAAAGAGGTGAAGCTGTGAAAATTATTTTGTCGCACAGAGCAGGAATCGAACGTACGACGTCAATATTGGGGTCCACATGATTGGCGTTGATAATTGGTTGAGGATAGACAGTACAAACATGCAAGGAGTGAAAAAATGGATGTATTATAATGTGGAGTTAAGCTACAACCACATGTTCAAAAAGTTGTGCGATTGCAGGTCCGTACACCGCCACAGATCCGCAAAATTGATATTTAGGATTGATATACAGCATATACGTGCGGTTCAACAATTCGGCCAAAGGACATGAGGCCATGGTTGCAGCTGAAACGAGGTTTCACTTACAAACACAATTTCTATTAAAGGCAAAAAGTATATCTGTTTTTCCTTGAGATTTTCAAAACGAAGTTTATTAAACTTAAATACTGTTCAGAAGCGTATTAAATATAAAGTAATGGTATATTGAAAAAAAGAACGTAATTGATAGGAGCAATTAAAGACATTGATATTTTAAGCAAAAAATATGTCTATTTATGCTGTGAAATCCGATTAAAAGCAGTGAAGGTAAGACAAAAAAACAAAGTTCTGTGTATTTTGTATTAATTAATAATGAGTGTAACCTCTAGACCTGGTTATAACTTCAAAAATCAGACTCGGCATCGATTTAAGCACTTTTTGTAATTCCTCGGCTGGAATTAGCGTCCATTCCTTTGTAACGGCCTTTCGTAAGTCTTTCACCGAAGCAAATTTGATCCCGCCAGCATCAACACGACGAACAAGTTTTCCGCACAGGTTTTCGATCGGGCTTAAGTCAGATGAACGTGCTGGCCTCTCTAAAAGCTAAATTTCTTTATCAGCGAACCATTAACGGCTGGCCCGCGACACATGAATTTAAGGATTATCTTGTTGGAGAATTGCATTTGATTTAAGTTGATGTTCCAAAAAAATCAATCAAAACTTCTTCCAACAGCCTTATATAGTCTTCTAGGTTTTTTCGGCCAGAAATTTTGCATATTGGATGCAATAGTAGCTAAAAACAGTCCAGACTATCAAGGATCCACCTCCAGTTTCGCTTAGTGGAGAACCTCTCAGGACTTCTTAAATAGTGCCAATAATAATTATAACCGTTCGTACTATCAAGATTCAACATTTATTCGTCCGAAAAGATCGCGTTTCTCCACTGTTCCAACCAAGTCATATGTTCTTTGGCAAAAGTGTAGTCGGGCAACTTTTGTGCATGTGTAAGAGCTTGTTTTAACTTCATTCGTTTTTAAACGAGGCGATTTCTACTAGCCAGAATTTGTTGCTTTGGTCGTTTAGATTAATGATGGGTATAATCGAATGATTTTAAGAAACGAGACTTTAGTAATCGATTTATTTTAATAATCGAATGATCACTCGAATGACTACTAACGACTCGAGTGACTACTAATAATTTGAATGTCTACTAATCACTCGAGTGACGACTAACTAATTACAAACTACTAACACAGATAGATAACTCGATAAATGACTTACTTCAGCGCAAGAACAAGTAAGAAATAGTTCTCGTCGATAAATACTCATCAGGAACACAGAATGAACATCAGAAAGAACGAAAAACGCAAGGGAAAAGAACTCAAGTATTACCCCATTACTCGGTGCATTAATAAGAACATCGTGAAATATTTTTTATATAGATTATATTTTGGTTAGTATTCATATCGTATTCATATCGGCAACTTAAGATCAGATATTATTTTGGAAGCCGTTGCGTTATTTTGCAACCCAGCAACCGATAGGGTTTTCCCTTACCCCATTTTGACTGTCCACTTGTAACCACGAAAATTCAAAAATTAAATGTAATTAATTATTATTATTATTAAAACAATAATTTTTAGTTCCTATAACAAAAAAATACCTGTTTTCGCGTCCAACAAAACGGCTTAACACCATAATTGAATTTCGCACGACCAATAGTGACAAAACAGCAGATGTTGAGATTCTCTGAGCAAGAGTAATGGTACTTTCATAAATTCCCTGTAGAAAGGAAACAAATCAAAAATCAAACGACAAAAAAAAATAGCTTGACTACTTCTAAAGTGCATTTGCTTTTAATTCTAAGTGTAGGCATATATAATGTGAGTACATAATACTATATTTTAATTGGAATTGCCGCTCCCGTACTAATTTCCATCTGCACTAACAAGCCGCTGCTCCTGACGTCTGCTTGTAAACTGCACTCTGAATGGACAATTCCTTGCATGCACATTTTCTAAAACTTCCATGGATAGTTTCTAGCATTTTTTGTCTTGGCCAGATCAGTATACCTTCGGTTTGTGGCTCTTTTTTTGGTACATATGAAGCAAAACCTGTTTTTTTTTTTCGTCACATGCTTCCTCACCATGATCTCATGATCTCTCCTCACCACATCCACAATGCTTGCAATTATTTGAATGGTCATTGTGTTTTCCTATAAAGTCCTTCTGCCGTTGACTGAATCAGTCTTTGCTCTCCCGCCGTCATCTTCACATTCTACATAATCTCACCTCACTGATTAGACAACACGGAAGTCCGGTGAATCCCCTATAGCAAAATTCAGCAATGAAGTATTTATATTAGTCTTCTTATTTTCCGGCTTTCCTATTTTTTGGGAAATTAAAGCCTTAAGCTTTCTTATTGCACTTTGGGCCATAGTGTTGTTTCCATAACAACATTAACTGATATAGCCTTTAACTTGAATCTACTTAAAGATCTAGATTAGCTAACCAGTGTAACTAATACTAGTATTTGCAATTCACTGTCGACAGTACTCACCGGAATACACTGCTGCTCAGGGTTCGAGAGTGACAATACCACTTGTGAGAGCAGTCAGTATAGTGAGTTAAACATGAGTTGTACGGGCTATACATCGGCATACACCTTGTTACGTGTCATGGTATCGAACGCTTAATATGTCCAGGTAATGTAAAGTGGACAGATCCCACAGTCTTCGATTCCGAGGCATTGACACAACGCAACAGAGGATAACGTCGAACGAGATGGTGCACACACGGAAGGACCACAACCAACTTGATGTGCGAGTTGTGCGGTTGAAGCCCAGGTCCACCCCGGACTGTAGCGCCAAACAAGGAAGAGAGCTTTTGTAGCTAGGGTCATTCTCACTGTCATTCATTGCCTGTGACGTAAAACTTTGCCAGCCACCTTGTGCGTTTAAGTTTGGTTCATTTTTTTTAATGAAGTGGGTAGAGGTCCAGAAGGTTGCGTGTCGGGTTTACTCATTCGCATGATCAACCTTCCACCTCATTCCATCAACCTACATTTCCTGACCACCGCATGATGTTATGTCAAAACCATTAAGCCCGCAGAAGAGATAAAATGCAGCCTTCAACCGAAATCCAGTCAACAACGAGTTCATCGACCCATCTCCCGCTTATCAGGTCCCACTTTGACATTCCTTATCTCACTTCGCAGATCGTAAAGCAGTTGTTTCTAGGTTCTGTGATAATTTTACGACTCCACGACACCGAAAAAAAAATAACAAACAATTATTCATAACCACCCGCCGTCCGCCTGACGCCCACACTTCCATGGGAACTGACAATCAAACAGCAGTTGCTTCACAGAAAACAAACACATTTTTGGGGGCGGGCTGCGAATGAGAAAAATCAGAAGATGGGGGGAATTTATGTCGCCGCCGGTCGAGGTGGAAAGTGACTCATTTACGGTTTCAATCAAATTCGGGGTGGGGTGCTATCATAAATCCCAATCCACCGCTGCCATGTGTGTGCGTCAATATTTACGATAGGAGCACTTAACGCCGGACCGGGACATCACCCACGCGAGTGGGGACGAGCGCCAAGTGCACAGACGGGAGCGTGGCTGCCATGGCATCGGCCAGTCAGATGTATCCTGGAAACCAGATGTAGACGTAATTCGATGCCGGGTCCATTGTCTCAATGGGTCATTGGTGCTGTTGTTGAATTCGAAGGGATTAGTACGCTTCAGTGGACGCCAGCTGATTGGACGGAGACTGCCTCAGTCGAGCGCGTGGAACGTATTGTGTGTCCGTCTGGGAGTGGGCACGACTGACAGCAATTGGAGCTAATTTTCAAAAATAGCCATTCGCCCTTGTCCTTGACATCCTTGTTTGTTCGTGATGGAGACGGTGTAGGCCGATGAATGGACACGAGGCGGACGGAGCGTGAATGTGCGACTTGTTGGGAAGACGCGCGGGGCTTTGAAGTCTCGTTTCGATGGAAAGTTAAGGTTGAGGGAAAAGTTATTTATCGGAGGCAAACCACAAGTGTGCACTTTATCTCGCCTTGCAGTCAATATTTTGACCGCCAATTTGTGCAGTAAGCAATTAAATTGATTTGAGGCTCTGAGTTGTTTCTTTGGGAACCGTTTTTCAAATGAACAGGGTCGCAATGGACAGCACCGCCAGAAACATAACCAGAAGAAGAAGGATCCGAAATTGTCGTTGTTGAAGAAAGTTGAGAAAATCAAGGAGTCGTAGATGGGACGTTAAAATGGGTCAGAATGGGCAGGATATTGAGACAGTCTTGTTTCTTCGCTCATCATTGGCAACACTTGAGGAATGGTAAGTGTCTGCGGATCTGGGATTAACACACTGTTATGTATGCCTGATGATGGCCTAACTAGCATCTCGAGAGAATAATGAACAATTGGGGCCCATTCTATGTCACATTTGCCATAAAGACCTTGGCACAAGCGTTGCTGACCGTACAATGCGTCCTAGTCACTACATGATGAAGAAAAGATGACAAGATCATGGATCTCTCGTCTTGTACGATGTTCGTCAGATCGCAGCAATTTTAAACTACATCGTCAGTCGAGTTCGCATTTGGACATGAAAAAAAGTCGGCACTCACATGTCTTGGCGATGGTAAGGCCGTGACTCTCTCAGAGGTGTACGTCCACGAACTATTCCATTCTCTTCTAGGCCTGGCGTTCGTAGAATAGATGTCGGACAGATTGAATTTCACCCTCGTTGTCGTTCTTGCGAGTAAAACTGACTGCTTGCTCAACGTCGGCTATAGAGACCGCGCTATTGATGCTGTTGAAGCTGTAGCACTAAAATATTCAGCACTCCATTCCCCTCTGTTCGTACGTTACTAGTCAACCATCCATCTCCGCACTGTGCCCGTATTCTTGACATTTTCTCCTTCGAAAAATGTGGGCACAAAATAACCGATGCTTCAATTACTGCCTCAGGACTTTCTGTGGTCACACGTGGCACTACTGTAAGTTCTGGCGCCAGACACCATATTTCTGGTGCGTTCAACTAGAGGCTATTCTGCCGGCTTCCAGGCGGAACGACGGCACAGAGTTTTAATACGTCCTTCCTCAATGCCAATCTTGGACGGAGTGAACTCGAAAAAATTCTGGACAACCTTCTTAGTCCCACGGCTGTCAGCAAATACGTATAATTGCTTGTCAAAGTGTATGAAAAAATGAAGAGTCGTTGGAAGATGAACAATTAAAGCCATCACAGATGACTTACTAACATTTTTTCTGGTGGAAAACTCAATGTCGGCAATCCATCCCAATCGATGACTAGAAATACGAAAACATCGCCAACGCTTAAAGAGGTCGTAGGTAGGTCTCTCAATGTGGGCGACGTACACAAGTGTCAGCTACGACGTGTCCAAGTAGTCAGGTATTGTAGGAGCGATCATCAAAGTTATATTGGCTCTTATTGCGAGTGTGAACTATCGATCGAATCGCTAGTCGACAAAAATAGCGGTTGGTATCACTTTTTGTATCGTGTAACTCAGTCGACTAAGAATCGTGCTACTGTGAATAAAGAAATGTGCATGTCACGAATTGGTATAATTCTGACAGCTGTGGATAGCATTCGTGTTTAAATGAACCAGAACGAACGGATATTAGAGAGGGACATTGTGTAAGGTAACGTGTGCTTCGCCGGTACAATGTAAGCATACAGTTGTGTGCAGAACTCCCATACACTTTCCACTTCCACTACTTCATAATGTATGGTTGTGTGAGATTCCAAGCAAATCGCTGGTGCAAATACTCTTATGAATTAATACATTTCTGGACATAATTTTAATGTTGATTTATCTCCGATTTGATTTGCAAATACCTTTGTTGGAAATTAAAATTATAATAAGAATGTTTCAAACATACAGCGCTGTGGTAGGGTCCAGGTTGGCGGATGAATAGTGTCGTTTTCGTCCGACAGAGGCACAACGGATTAGTTTTTCGCTCTTGTGGTAGGTACTCGAGAAGGTTGATTTCTGCTTGAAAGCATGTTCAACCAATTGACATTTTTTTTTGCAGATGGTGAAGATTTTTGACTTACATAGTTAACCTCACATCCTCTCAGATGGAACTCAAGCGCGCACTCGATTGGCTTGTGACCGTATGTGGAGTAGATGGTTAACGTGCAGAAATCAGGTGTTATTGTTATGGTTTGTTCTGATTACGAGCTTTGATCCTGTTCTGCAGGAGAAGGATGGACTTTACAGACTACACAGCGCAAGCACCTAATGAAGCCTCTTTGGATTCAACGCCTAAGATGGGTAGGCCATGTAGGGCGGATGGAGACAATAGCTGCGGCCAAAAGAGTCTTCGATTCAGCCAACGTGGAATGCGCAACTGGAGGGCAGCTGGTGAAAAATCGTGCTGCCTAGAGGCCTGCGGGTTAAGGGGCAGGTCCACCCAGCCACTGGGTCAATATTGAAACAGTTCGTGCTGTTATGAGAGTTACTTGTGAAGAACTCAATGTCGAGCAGGAGCTTCTCTGAAGGAAAGGGGTTAGCTATTGATGGGTTGGACACGTGGCAGAATTGTGACTCTATCAGGAAGGCAACCCCTTGGCCAGGACGATGTAGATGGAGTTTGCATGCGATTTTTTCTCAACATAATAACAGCAATTATCTAATTAAAATGCAACATCAAGGCAGTTGAACAATCTTAGGGCTTAAAAATATCGTACCTTTTTATAGGTATGAAGGTATAAAGGGGGATAAGGCTCTCTTCTAGTCTGGCCTCGCATATGAGGGCGCTACTTTAATCTGCTACTAGCGACTTCACCTTACTGTGCTGAAGTGGTTAATAAAATGACGAGCCACTCTTCTTCACCACCCACAGCTCCAAGAACAAATTCGGGTAAAGGGAAAATAGCAGCCATACTACAAAATAAACAGCTCAGAGAACAATCAAGAACATCCTCAGCGACGATACGATTCCAGATCAAAAAAGTTCACTTTACGATGTAAGTAGCTTTATGCTGGGTTACATCTTCCAGCAACGTCAGATGTGGCTGCTAGAGCTGGTAGTATGTCAAATTGACTCTTCATTTAAGACAAAATTTCTGGTCACCGTTCTCTGGACAGTATCTTGTGAGTCAACATTGTACCAAGCTTACATCTATAGCTTACAACGCTGCGAGCTGTCAGTTGAACCGAATTGAGAATGTTTGGTAAAACAACGCTTACCGTAGCCTTCGGTATGAGACACACTTTCTTTTGGACCTTCAACTGCCCCATAACGTCACACACAAGACCGCCGTCTCGTTTAACAAGCTTCCGACTGCAGACCACAATCAAGCTTGCACAAACCCGCTTCTGCCTTACCCAACCATTACTCGTCCGATTCAAAGAGCACCGCATTCAGTACGTCACAACCTTATGGTCCTTTGGAATAAAACAGCGTCTACCAGTCTGTCCGTTCCTGCCATTGTCACAATAACAGATTATATTCGCCTTAACGCGATAACACATCTCAACAGGCACTCCTTACACGCCATTAAAGACCAAAAGTGGTGGTCCGTGGCGTTATGGGAATGTGCGTTGACCGGAACCACCCATCATAGGTTCAATCCCCGGTCTGTGCAACAAAAATCATTTTCACGATCCCAAGTCTTTCGAGTCATTCACATTGCGCAAGCTTTTCAAACTTGGCCGTTCTGAGTCGGCTTATAACTGTAGGTCCCTTCCATTCGTGGGAGAACAAATAGCTCGCACAACACGAGTGGTTGCTGAGAAGCTAGGCCCTGGCCCTCTGCGGGCTGTAGAGCCACCCATATGACATTATAAAGGCCAACAGCGTTTAGTCGATGTCAGACTTATTCAGAGTTTCCTCTTCCCAGTTGCTGTATATAGAATTCAGACACTTGCTTGTAGAAGAAAAATAGCAGTGAAAAATAAGGGCCCAAGTTTTGAGCCTTAGCCAGTGATTCTTCAATGAATTCTTGAATTTTGGTGATGAATGTCTGAGATCACAAGAAGAAAAGCAGGAAGCATATAAAGAGGTGCTGCAAAGAGGGATGAGAGCTGCTCGCGAGTTCTACGAGCAGAAGAGGAAGAAAGTGCATCGAGGAAAAACTCTCTGTCAAGTTCACAGAATCCGAAAGGAAGAGGTCTCTTTGAGCGAAAGTTTCTACGTGCGATCTTTGGTCTTCTTTGTGTTGACGGATTCTAGAGGAAATTATTCAACCACTAACTGTACGGGCTGTACAGCGACATGAGCCTAGTTAGGCGTCTACGGATCCAACGCCTAAGGTGGCTAGGTCATGTAGAGCGGATGGACACCACAGCTGGGGCGCGAAGAATCTTCGAATCCGAACCTGTCGGGCAACGCAACAGAAGACGCCCGCGTTTAAGGTGGCGCACCCAAGTTGAGAAGGACCTCAACCAACTTGGTGTGCGAAATTGGATACAGCTGGCTAGAGATCGCGCTAGTTGGAGAGGCTTGTTGGTTGAGGGCCAGGTCCACCCCGGACTGCAGTGCTACACAAAGAAGAAGATGAAGTTCCAAGAGTACCCATCGTGTCCTGGTGTTCTTGGGAGGACCTCTCGATCCTTAAAGAATCAAAATAATTGCGACTTTTTTCCCAATGGGATGTCGGATCCATTTTCCTTTGCGTGAATTACTACGTGTACTTATCATCAAAACATCACAAAGTTGCGTAAAATTAAAACCACTTTGCCGGGGCTAATTTTCCTTGATCGCTCTTTGCGATGTTCAAACCCAAGCCCGGGCACAGGCACAGGCACTGAGCCAAGCCAAGCCAAGCACCGCTTTACGAGGAGTTATTAAAATTTAATTTATAAGATGAAATCGTGAAAAAAACCCAGTGAGTGTGGACACAGCACCGCAATGATTACTGAAAGATATATGTATGTACACAGAGTTAATGTACATATGTACAGGGAAAAAGAGAGAAAAAAATGAACTAAGATTTTGTACAACCGAAACAAAAAGGAAACAGTTTTCTAATGATGATGAGTTGCTGGTGGTACTGGTCTGCGGATTCCCCAGATTCCGCTCGCAGTGTCCTGATGAGTATATTGCGTGAGCTGTGTTATTTTGAAATGAAGTCAAAAAGGCCGATGGTATGCTGTGTCGCCGCTTGTGCGTCTATTGTTGGACAAGTTTCAAAAACCGGAGTAGCAATGGCAAACTGGACTGGCGGACCCCGCCAGTAATGTCCGTCAAAGTGAACCACTTGAAAGGGATCAAGGGAATCTGGTAGGTATTTCGATTGCATTGCCGCCTGAGCTTGACGACGCTTGAATGTAAATAGAAATTTGCAATCTGCAACTGTTTTGTGCAAGAGTTGGTACAACAATCCTTTGTCAGGCAATCCTTGCGCAGTCGGATATTTTGCATTTTGAAGAAGATTTTGTAAATCTTGTGACTGGCCTCGGGTGGACGATGTGGCAGCTTTTCAATGCTCGGACATCTCTTGTTTTGTATAAGTTTTAGCGGAAAGGATGCGTAAATGGGTACGGGCTGGGATTGGGCAGGTATGCAAGCATGGTTGCCTAGTCGTGATTCAATTTAGTTTTGAATTGCTCGAGCGAAAGTGATGTTGCATGGGCAACGGGTGATGTCTCTTAGATCATGTTTCAATGAAGTGATTTTTAAAAATCCGTTTTGGTTGCATAAATAAATCTGCAATTTGAAATTTTTGAACTGTTTGATGCTTAAATTGTTTCTTATTTGACTGACGCGATTTGTTGAAGTTAAGTGATTAATTTAAAATAAAAAAAATTTACTGCACTGCTAACAATTATCACTGGAATACAATGCAATGTGCGGGCGTTTTAACGATGTTGAGAGAAATGTGTACAGATGCTGATATAATTTTGAGCCACTTAAATGTCATTGTATGCAGATAAACATTTTACATTAAGCAGCTTTTTACTGAGATGTTTGGAATGGTAAGTTTCTTATATCCGAACGAAACATTTAACCTGCAGCAACATTCACCATGTAAATTTCCAAGCCCATTTCTAATTTACCATGAAAAAAAAGTTCAAATATTTTAATTTGAATGCTCTTTGATAATCTTGGGTAGGCGTTTCGTTTTGCTTTTAATCATGGCAGGTCTGATATGATAATGAATTCCCCACCTACCCTTGTGCACAAACTTAAGCACGGGCGTCATCTGTTGCGATATGCCTCTAGCTTGTAATCGAAGATCTGAAGTGAATGCCCTTTGGGATGGTTTATTCACGATGACGCGACCGATTTTCTACGCACTTTCCTGAATTCTCAAACTTTTTAGTAGTTTTCCATCTCAAAAATACCAGAGCTCTTATTGACTGCTTTCGTTTTTTTGACAAAAAAAAAACACAATCTAGTTACAATGAATTCGACTAAAATTCAACCCTGTCTAGAACGCCTGCGATCCTACATGCCTATAGCTCATAACACAACTCCAGAGTACATAGAATTTATTTTGGAAAATCATTGTTTCTGCTATATTTTCTTGTTGAATTTACTAAATTCAATTCACTTAAAATGTAGGAAATATGTACTGACTAAATTTCTCGTTATTCCTTCAAAGTTGTGAGTTACCGTCGAACGCCTTGTATCGCGGAGATTAAATGTGTAAAATCATAAAGGACATCGTTACAAATTGTACATTTTTACTGAAGGTACAAGGTTTCATTAACAATTGATAATTGATCTGAAGTGTATTTATGTGTAGTTCGTCACTCACAATTTCGATTAAGATATTTTGTATATATTCTTTATTTTTTGTATTGTGTACAACAAAAACTTCTGAACATACACAATTAAGTGTGAATACATTTTTTTCTCTTACTGCTAGAAATGTTTTATGTTTCTGGGGAATATTTTCAAATCAAACGTAAGATCCATGGATTTTCGATGATAAAATATATGCAATATTTCGTGCAAAGCATCGGTATAAATTCAGAGGCATCTCTTCCCTATTTAGCAAAATTAACAATGTAGCGCGTTAAGTGAGATTCATGAGCCATTTTATGAAGCCCGATGTTCTCGCTAATGTTCTTCTATTTGCTTGCTGTTTTTAAAATATTTCTTCGATGTGGTATATGACATTGCTGAAACCATACAGTTATCTAAGTAGTCTTCGCATTTCAGTCTTTTACACCACTAAGCATTTGCGGCGAAACCTATTTCGCACGATCTGTAGCTAGCTACCTCAATTACGAACGCCAAGTTGGTTAAGGACCTTCTCCATTTGTGTGTACTATCAATTTTAAGGGCGTCCACCAGTGCGTTTTCGCACTTTGGAGATCCTGCACGCCTTTGCATCGAAATGGAGTACTGGCTTGATCGGTGTCTTATATAAATTCATTCGTTCAAGAGATTGCTCTATTAGTCAATTGACTATTGAGCTCATAGAAACAGGGATTGCCAAGAGTTACTATTCGTTTGATCTCGGTGCTGATGTTTTTATACGAAGTTGTTGACTACCCCAACTACATCTGCTTATGGTAACATTGCGGCCAATACTTCGATGGCGTATGTCCTTCATATAATTGTTTCTACCGCAAGATTGACTTTACCCGCTTAATGAAAAATGTCATATTGGATGACTTGCTGTGTGCTGCTATCCACGTCAATATCTCGCGTATGCTTACGGTTGTACGGATTGGTTTGCGAGACCTTCACAATTTCACATTTTCATTTGCGTCTTTTAATTCGTATCACAATTTGTCCTCGACCCACGTTAATGATGGTGTATGGCGAGAATATTCCATCCGATACAGGAGTTGACAAGAATTCCACCCTTCGATCTCAATGAAGTTAAACAGCTAGAGCCGATGGCTAGTAGCTGGTAACGCCAACTCATCCTGTGAGGTCTTTTTGGATAAAAGTATGGCCATTGAATGGAATCTTAGCATCGTTGGCCCGATTCTAAAGAATTCTCCTGAACCACTTCCAATCCATGCCAACTACAGAGTTGATAGAGCTTAAGCGCCTGAAACTGGACGCCAACAGACTGATAGAACTAGTCGGCGATTGTTTCATAGTTCTCAAGATAAGAGTTCATAACTCGAACGTCAACAACAGAGTCACATTCAGCCATTGACATCATCGGAGGAAAGGAAGAATTTCAACACAACTCTTACTGCGTAGCCAACTTCCTCCGCACCTAATTGTCCTCCACAAATCACATCACAGCACCACCCCCTTCACCCAATTCCGACCACAGTCGCCCTTCTTAAGTGCTGATATTAAAAACGAATAAAACCCAGTGACCCACAAACAAGCTGCCACTTATCCGGCCAGAGAGACATCAGTGTCAGATGGCGTCATCCTAGTGACCGAAATGCAATCAAGTTGCCAGCACAAAAAGTCAGCCAAACCCGTCCTGACATAATTACTCGTGCCAGTGAACCAAAAACGCATCGACCTGGAAAGCAATGACAGCGCGCACAAAGCCGAACACACAGCAGGGTCGAAATTGCCTTTAAAAACCACATCCCGTCGCACCGCAGAGGAATAATACGGACGCCGGCATTTATCGGGGAGCACTTGTCTGCAACGGGCACGCTGTGAATGCAAGGATTTGCGCTATCAAGTAGGCCCAGGAGGTGTTGAAAGTCATCGGGCGGAGATTATCAAATGCAATTAAGTGGGGGCGGTGGGTGCCAGCTGCACAACACAGTTGGCGACAGACTCGCACTCCTGCTCGTGGCACAAGGATAATCACACGCTCTAGTGTCGCCCTGCATGATGCAGGCGAGTGGATGATGGCTATGGCCATGGAGCGATAATGCATGCACCATCCGCTGGCCCCCCAACGTGCAGTGCACATGCATTCGAGGATAATCAACGAATATCCCTTTCCAGTGGCTTTCAACGCGATGACAGTTTATTGGTTTTTGACTGGCGATGGGGGCGGGGGTCCTTATTGATTCTGTCAATATTTTCCAATCCGCTCGGAGATCCATGGCTCCGGGCTCGGGGGGCAATTAATGATAGAAACTGGGTAAATAGTCGTAAGTCCTTGCTGTGAGCTGAGTCGGTTGTGTGCACTGTGGATTGGTTTGAAATTTATCGTTAGCAATCAGCGGGCATAATTGGTTACTTTATGTGAAGGACGTTGCATGAAGATGGATGCAGAGTGTGAGGGCAGCAAGGGGCGTGCGTTTTACTTCGGGGAGGGATATGGCGTCAGACAATGGAACGACTCACTCCGACTTCTGATTGATTTCGAGATCGAATCCGACGCATTCATCGAGAGGAACTATTTGAAGCCAGAGACGATCCAGTCAAAAATTGGTTCGCTTGGACCACGCTCCTATACACGCAACGAAGTACGTTCCAATGACTGGAAGCGAGCCTGTAGTTGGTCGCCTCTTGTGATATAGATCTTTTTGCCATTCGAATTGCCTTGAGCACACACACTATGTAGGAATTGATCCCCGTACAGTCCATGAAACTAGCTATGTTCTCTGGAATTACCGCGCTCTTTCTTTTCTCCCCAAAAGCGCCTACACTGGAACACCAAACATTTGGAGAATATGGCCTATGAGGAGGGATATAGTGCTAATCGTCCGCATTTGTAAACGCAGTTACTGTAGCCCACGTGCGCAGACAGAAACTGCGTGAGTTGTCCAGACGTATCTACCTTTCGTAGAATTGTTCAGTCATGTTACAGCTCTTTGGCTAGCCGCACGAACAATTCTATTCTCTTGATTGTGTTCTCATGTCATTGGCTACTTTGTGTCAGAGCGCAGAGCTCAGAGCGATCGTTCAACACTTTACTTAAGGTAAAATCTTGGCTACGATCAACGATGACTGACATAATACTTGATGTTTTATTTATGGTGTACTAGATTTCGTACCCAGTTTGCCCGGGTTTGTTTCTTCAACCGATACTTTTCCTGTACCGCAACACAAACGCGAGTCTCTCCCTCAAACTTCATTGCTTGGCAAAAATTACACTTGACGACATGCGACCAATAGAGATTTGTGGAATAGAGACGATGGGTCATAGTTGATTGCTTCTTCTATCATATACAGCCAATTGTTAGAACGTAACTTACCTTGTCTAGTTCTCTGCTGCTGGAGTCTAACACTGCGAACTTGAGAAGTCACAATCAATAAACAGTTGCGTCGAGCCAATCCATTAATTGCGTTCCGTTTTTCTCTTTCATACTGTGTTTCATTACTTCTTCTGGCAGCCTGTGCAATGTTGTCATTTCCACGAACTTGGACTCTTACTTCTTCAGATTGTGCAGATCTTAGAAGTCGCAGGCTTTTCACACATGCTTGCTGAGGATCAAAAACAGCTTTCCTTTTCTTCGACATTTTTGCGATAATGTGATTATTAAGAAAAATGTGAAGAAAAGTGTTCCGTTGTAGATGCACTGATGACGTTTTTGAATAAATGTTTACTCCGCACTGTATTTAAAACAATAATAAGACTGCTAGAACCAGTACTCAGAGAAAAATTTGAATTTTCTTTTGTCGTTGTGTTGTTCAACTTCGGCCGGCTACAATCGCAAGAGATTGCCAAATCCTTTTCCGATCGTGTCTCTTTCAACCTCTTAAGAAATCCTACGCCGCATACATCAAGTATTGAAGACCAGTGGCAGCACTGCCAAAAAGCCATCAGAGATGCCGCCTCTCAATCCGCCATCACAACGAAACCCCTGGTTTGACAATGAGTGTCGGCGGGCGAATGCAGCCAAGCAAGAAGCATGCAAAGCGGCACTGCAAAGAAGGACAAGAGCTGATCGGGAGCTCTACGAGCAGAAGAGGAGAGACGAACACCGGCTTCTCAGGAGAAAAAAGAAGGAGCATGAGAAGCGCGCGATCGGCAGAATAGAAGGATATTACTGCAGGAATGAGGTAAGGAAGTTTTACCAAAGGGTAAAGTCAACCAGTCAAGGTTATAAACTCCGAACCGAAGCCTGTAAGGATGATCAAGGGAACATAGCAGTAGAGTCACAGTCAATGCTGAGAATATGGAGAAACCATTTCTGCAGACTGTATAACGGCGACGAAGAACCAAATTCCGCTGTCAGGCAGAACGAACCATTCAACCCCAATGAAAGGGACAATGAAGATCAACAATTCCGTCCACCCGACACGGATGAAGTGAGGATTGCTATATCTAAACTGAAATCCAACAAGGCTGCTGGAGCTGACGGCTTACCCGCCGAGCTTTTTAAAGCCGCAGGTGATGATTTGGTAAGGAGCATGCACCAACTCATCTGTAAAACATGGTCGGAGGAAAATATGCCCGATGAATGGAACCTCAGCATTGTTTGCCCGGTCCACAAGAAAGGAGACCTCTTTGACGCTAACTATCGGGGAATAAGTCTCCTTAACATCGCCAACAAGATCTTATCTGCCGTACTGTGTGAACGCCTAAAGCCATTCGTCAACAACTTGGTCAGTCCATACCAGTGTGGCTTTAGGCCAGGAAAATCCACCATCGACCAAATATTCACACTCCGGCAGATTTTGGAGAAAACCCAGGAGCAACAAATCGATACCCACCACCTGATCATCGATGTATGATAGCATCTGTAGAGACGAGCTATACAGAGCAATGTCTAGTCTTGGCATCCCTACCAAACTCGTCCGTTTGTGTAGGATGACGATGGAGAATGCACGCTGCTCCATCAAGGTCGGTAAAGACCTAACCGAGACTTTTTCAAGATCGTTCTTGAAAGAATTGTTAAAAACTCGAACGCCAACACCAGAGGAACAATCTTTCAAAAGTCCGTCCAACTACTCGCATATGCCGACGATATTGACATTATCGGAAGAACGCAGCGTGATGTCAAAGGCGCTTTTGTGGATATTGCAACGGAGGCCGCGAAGATTTGTTTGGCGGTAAACGAGGGTAAGACCAAGTATATGCTGTCAACAAGAAAGGACACCCAACACCGACGTCTCGGTCAGAACGTCACGGCAGACAGATATAACTTTGAGGTAGTTAAAAACTTTGTCTACCTAGGAACCGCTATCAACTCAGACAACGACACCAGCGCTGAAATCAAACGAAGAATAACTCTTGCCAATCGGTGCTTCTTTGGGCTAAGAAAGCAATTGGTAAACAAAGCCCTCTCTCGAAAAACCAAGGTAATAATCGTCCCAGTCCCGCCATATGCCGCGGAGGCATGGAGTCTGTCAAAAGCGGATGAAGAAGCACTTGGTCGCTTGGAGAGGAAAATTCTTCGGGTGATTTTCGGTCCCGTCTGCATAGATGGTGAGTGGAGGAGGAGATATAATGACGAACTATACGGGCTGGTCAGCGACATCGATTTAGCCAGAAGAGTGAAGATCCAACGATTGAGGTGGCTAGGTCATGTAGAGCGGATGGAAACCAATGCTCCGGCCCGTATAGTCTTCGAATCCACCCCCGAGGGACGGCGCAGTAGAGGAAGACCGCGACTCAGGTGGCGCACGCAAGTGGAAAGGGACCTCAACCAACTATGCGTGCGAAACTGGAGACAGCTAGCTAAACATCGAGCTGGCTGGAGAAGTTTGTTGGTTGAGGCCCAGGTGTGGACCGGACTGTGGCGCCACCTTAAGAAAGTATTGATGCCTATCCCAATCTCTTATTCACATCCCTACTCATAATGAGTACAATTCGTTGACTGTGTGTAGTTTGAATTATCAATGTGCTGCAGCAAAATTGACGGAAATTACGGTTTTTTCTCAACCATTTACACACGACGTGGAGGGATATCAAGCGATTCATAAAACAAAAGTTCTTGGGAGTCCCATCTATGTCCCTGCGCTCGATGTTCACTTGTTGTGCAAATTGAATTCACGAACCATGAACAAAATTAGCCTTTCTTGTAACACATTATGTAATTAGTCTAGCTCTGAAACTATATCTAAGCCGACTAATCTGTTCAGAAGTTCAATATTCACTACTTCAGCAAAATTGAATGAATTTGTGTGTAGCTATGTATATGTACATGCATAGATAGTTTGATAATTAGATGACAATATAAGAAAAATGCGAACATGTTTATTGTTTCCTTTTCGTTTTTTGACTAAGGCAGTCCTTCGTATATCTTCGATTGAGACGTAGAAACAAATTAATGGTTGCAATAAAGCAAAATATGAAAAATGTGTGTGTATATATGGAAGTTGGGGATGGTTGATATTCACGACTACGCAACTTGAAATGGTTTCATACCGGATTGATGCAATCACCCTTATTTTGAAAATTGTATTCCCGTTTAAAAAGTGCTCGTAACTGCCGAACCGTATGTCGTACTTACTTACTTATCAGGCAGACGAACCATGAAGGGTCTGAGCCTGAGCAATTGCTGCCTTCCATCGATGACGGTCCTGGGCACGCTGCTTCCAGTCATCAAGGCCAAGCTGTCTTGCATCCGCGATGACTTGGTCTTTGTACCGGAGGTTCGGTCTTCCTCTCCTTCTCGAACCAGGAGGCTCGGATTCGAAGACCCTCTTTGCTGGAGCGTTGTTGTCCATTCGCTCGATGTGGCCGAGCCAGTGTAGTCGACGGATTTTTGCCTTCCGGACTACATCCATATCCTTGTACAGCTCGTAGAGTTCGCGGTTGTGTCTTCTCCTCCATTCGCCTTTCTCGCAGACGGGACCATATATCCGACGTAGAATATTTCTTTCGAAGGCACCAAGCATCAGCTCAGCAGTCTTGCTTAGCGTCCAGCTTTCGGCTCCATAAAGTAGGACTGGCAGGATAAGGGTTTTGTAGAGCATGACTTTGGTCCTTCGAGTCAGGAGTTTCGAGCCCAGTTGTTTTGACAGACCGAAGTAGCATCGGTTGCCAAGGGCGATTCTACGTCGGATCTCCACTACGATGTCATTCGTGGAGTTTACATTTGCCCCGAGGTAGACAAACTCCTTTACTACCTCGAAATTGTAGCTGTCGATTGTAACGTTTTGGATTAGGTGGTGTGCGGCGGATCGTTGTTTGCTCGACAGCATATATTTTGTTTTGTCCTCGTTGACCTTAAGACCAGCTCGTTTCGCCTGTTCCTCTATTGCCGTGAAAGCTTCCACTATGGCACGTTGGGACCGCGCGACAATGTCGATGTCATCCGCGTATCCCAACAGCTGGACTGACTTGTAGGAGATAGTGCCTTCCGTGTTGACTTTTGCCCGCCGCACTATCTTCTCCAGTACCAGATTGAAGAAATCACACGACAGCGCATCTCCTTGCCGAAATCCGGTGCAGGTTTCGAACGGTTCAGAGGTTTTTGAACCGAACTGCACGGTGCATCGCGTATGTGTTAGCGTGGTGCGACACAACCGGATCACTTTTCCCGGGATCCCGAATTCGGCCATCGCTTCGAATAGCTCCTTGCGATGAATGCTGTCGTATGCGGCTTTAAAATCGATGAAAAGATGGTGAGTATCGATTTGAAACTCGCTGGTCTTCTCCAAGATCTGCCTTAGTGTGAAGATTTGGTCTGTAGTCGATTTGCCGGGCCGGAAGCCGCACTGGTACGTGCCGATTAGTGCGGTGCAAAACGGCTTTAGACGAACCGTATGTCGTACCGACTTAAAAATTGTCACATTCAGCATCTAAATTTTGGAATGATTTTTGTTGATAATTTCAGAGCTCTGCGACGTGTAGTTTCGGAGCCTTTGTCGGTCAGACACACAAACTTTCTGCTCTAAATATAGTTAAGATTAAGATAAGATAAAGTTAAGATATACACAGCCCGTGGCATTATGGGTATGTGCGTCGACCCCTACGCATTTAACCTCGACGTCGCAAGCTCAATCCCTGACAATGAACGACAAATATGCCTCCGCCTTCGAGTAACTGACAATGCTCAAAGGGATATTCCTGTTTAGAAAATGCTTCTCAAACTTGGCCGTTCAGAGTCGGTATAAAACTGTAAGGTCCCTTCCACTCGTAAGAATTGCACAAATGCACACGAATGTTTTGTTTTTTAATTCATTTATTTACATGCTAACATCTAACATACTGACTCTATACGAGTAGAGTCTATTCTCACCATAATGTCGGCTGTGCCTTTCGGTTTATGCTCCGTTTTTTTGCTTACCTTAATGGACATATTAAGACTCAACACGAAAGGTTTCAGAGATATATAATATAATATGGGTGGCGCTACAGCCCGTAGGGGGCCAGGGCCTAGCTTCTCAGCAACCACTCGTGTTGTGCGTGCTATTGTTCTTTCACGAGTGGAAGGACCTACAGTTTTATGCCGACTCCGAACGGCCAAGTTTGAGAAGCTTTTTGTAGACAGGAAATAATTTTTGATCAATGTAAGTGAATCGAAAGAGGTGGGGCCGTGAAAATTATTTTTGTCGCTCAGAGCTGGAATCGAACCTAGGACGTAGAGGTTGGGGTCGACGCACATACCCACAACGCCACGGGCCACCAAAGGTTTCTGAGATGATATGCCTATAATGAATTCTATAATTTGATAGTCGACCGTTTTGGGAGAAATCCAAATTTAAATAAATTTTTTAAACATTTTTTACGTAAATATTCAAGCTAAAGAAAGGGTTGGCCGCGCTGTAGCTTCAAATGTGCGCGGATGTAAAGGGTGTTTACATTTTAAGGACCGATGTAAAATATATAACACAAATTATTTAGGAAATTATTGTCATTTCTTCTTATTATGATAATATTGGTATGGTTTAATTATGTATGGAACAAAATATCGGCCAAATGGCCGCCGTGACCTTAGCGGCACACCTCCATCCGATGGTCCAAATTTTCGATGACGCTGAAGCATAATTGAGGTTCTATGCCGTTAATCTGCCGAATTATCTTATCCCTTAGCTCTTGAATTGTTGCTGGCTTATCGACGTACACTTTCAAGAAATCTAACGATGTCAAGTCACACGATCTTGGCGGCCAATTGACATCGCCACCACGTGAGATAACACGGCTATTGAATTTGTCGCGTAAAAGAGCAATTGTTTCGTTAGCTGTGTGGCAAGTGGCACCGTCCTGTTGAAACCACATATCGTCCACATTCATATCTTCCAATTCGGATCATTTCACGATAGTGAACACCATTCACAGTAACTGCCTGACCGGCCTCATTTTGGGAAAAAAATACGGCACGATGATGCCGCCAGCCCATAAGCCGCACCAAACAGTCACTCTTTGTGGGTGCATCTTGGATTATCATTCGCCCAAATGTGGCAAGTTTGCTTATTGACGAATCGACTGAGGTGCAAAGGTGCCTCATCACCAAAGATGATTTTCTTCGAAAATTGATCATCCACTGTTGCCATTTCTTGCCACTATTCTGACCATTGACGACGCTTGAAATGGTCAAGAGGCCTCAGTTCTCGAGTCAATTGCACCTTGTAAGGGTGTAAATGCAAGTCTTTATGCATCATGTTCATCAACGACGAGCGTGAGAGGTGCGATTGTTGGGCACGGCGACGAGTTGAGGTGGACGGCTCTTCAGCCACACTAGCGCGAACAGCAGCAATATTTTCTGCAGTACGAGTTGTACGAGCATGCACTGGTGTTTTCACATCTCCTACAGACCCAGCTTGCTCAAATTTTTGCACGACGTTTCCGATTGTACGCATATTTGGACGATTAAATTGAAATTACGAATTGCACGATATGCATTTTGATTTGAACGCCCATTTTCATAATAAGCCTGAATAACTTCACCGCGTTGCTCGATTGTGCATCTTACCATGGTTCAAATTGAGTTAGTCTGAAATTGAGAAATGTCAAATGAAATGCAGAAAAAACTTGACGTTTAGGTGTGCTTCACATTCAACATCGGCCCGTAAGATTTTAGGTGTACGAAACTAGAGACAGCTGGCCAGAGATCGCGCAAGTTAGAGAGGCTTGTTGGTTGAGGCCCAGGTCCACCCCGGACTGTTGCGCCACACAAAGAATCAGAAGAATTCGTAGATATCTGGATAGACTCCTGCCGTTGTACAGCCCATCATTAGATCTTCTCCTACAGATGTCATCAACGTGAGCAAGCCCAATTTTGAACGCATTACTGTTCTTTCGATAAGACCAAGAATGACCTCATCATCTGCTCTTAATATTGTCCATGAACTGGGATGTCAAGATGTTGTATCGAATCAGCTTTATGGATCATTATCATCCTCATCGCACTCACCGAAAGGAAAGGTCGGCCAAAGAAATACTGCTCCCATTAAAATACACAGAAGATTCCGAAAGACCCAACTTTTCTTTTTTTAGGGAAACATCCGCCAGATGAAAAGGTTTGCTTATAGTGTCTTCCGTAGAGTTTCCTGGCAAGATAGGTCCCAATTTCCACCGCCATCCTCTTAACCACATCATGCTAAGGAGCCAAAGACGATCACTTATGGAGGGCTCTGCATAATGCCCATCACCTTCTGCACATCCTGCTTACATTGAAAATCCCCGTCATCCACTTGACCCACAAACAGCTGCCCCATCCATTCCGTTTGAGTTATTTACGAGCACAGAGCATCTCTCACAGCGTGACCTCCCCTCATCACGATGCAAACTGACGCGTGTCCACCGTGTTCAAACATTCCAATCAACACATCTGCATACGAAGCACCGAATTGCCTTTCTCCCGGCATCTTCGCGCGTGGGATGGGCAGCCTCCTCCAATGGCAACTGGCGGGACATGCTTTCGCGCACAAAGTAAATCACCGCGCCAGTTGTCAACGTGATCAAAGCCATCAGCGGGCTTCACATGCGATTGCTCGTTTGCATGTAAACAAGCGGCAACTCCACGTGGGCGAGCCGAAGACAACGCTGGCTGGCCGGTGACGCACGCGGGCAGGAGGAAGGCACTTTGTACTCATTAAATGCGAATTAAAGCTGTGCGCCCGAGTGCAGCCACACGTCGCCTTCGATTAAGACTCCGTGCACCTTGCGCATCGATGCCATGCCATCCCCTCCCGTCGTACGGGGACACGGGTTGGAACAAATTCGTGGAGAGACGTGTGCATGTCGGCCGGAGTTTCGTGCTCTTAAGCGAAAAATTTAAGAAGAACCGGTTCCGATGGCAGCGCCCGGGGGAAGCCAGCTTGGCGGAGGAGTTAATCAAGTGATGCGCTCGGATGGATGTTTACGAGACGTCAAAGTGGACGGCTTTACAATTCGGCTTCCCCGCCTCCAGAGGGACGCAGCACCGGCCGGTGGATGCGTGCACGCTCGCAATGATTTATTGCCGCTAGGACGGGCATTGTGCGGCTGGAGATGGACGACATGTGCGAATGAGTGCTTCGAACGGTATCTGGACGCAGGACCTGCCTGCGGGCCCAGCGCGAGACAGAATTATTGGCATGCGACATGCTGGCACTGAGAGGTACACCGCTCATTGAATTAATTATTCCCTTGTCCTCTGGCGAGATCGCACCGATTTTTTTAACCCACCAAAGGCTATCCGATTACAGAAGCTATGTTGGCGGCGGGAACCTGTTCTCCGCTTCACGGTGGATCAGGGAACTGTCAAGACGAGGGGAGCAAGAAGGCACGCCTTTTTGTACTCAATTTCGGCGTCATTTTCGGTTCGGTACTTGGATCTGGAGCTGGACTTTGATCCTGACTTTGACTTTGACTTTGACTTTGACTTTGACTTTGACTTTGACTTTGACTTTGACTTTGACTTTGACTTTGACTTTGACTTTGACTTTGACTTTGACTTTGACTTTGACTTTGACTTTGACTTTGACTTTGACTTTGACTTTGACTTTGACTTTGACTTTGACTTTGACTTTGACTTTGACTTTGACTTTGACTTTGACTTTGACTTTGACTTTGACTTTGACTTTGACTTTGACTTTGACTTTGACTTTGACTTTGACTTTGACTTTGACTTTGACTTTGACTTTGACTTTGACTTTGACTTTGACTTTGACTTTGACTTTGACTTTGACTTTGACTTTGACTTTGACTTTGACTTTGACTTTGACTTTGACTTTGACTTTGACTTTGACTTTGACTTTGACTTTGACTTTGACTTTGACTTTGACTTTGACTTTGACTTTGACTTTGACTTTGACTTTGACTTTGACTTTGACTTTGACTTTGACTTTGACTTTGACTTTGACTTTGACTTTGACTTTGACTTTGACTTTGACTTTGACTTTGACTTTGACTTTGACTTTGACTTTGACTTTGACTTTGACTTTGACTTTGACTTTGACTTTGACTTTGACTTTGACTTTGACTTTGACTTTGACTTTGACTTTGACTTTGACTTTGACTTTGACTTTGACTTTGACTTTGACTTTGACTTTGACTTTGACTTTGACTTTGACTTTGACTTTGACTTTGACTTTGACTTTGACTTTGACTTTGACTTTGACTTTGACTTTGACTTTGACTTTGACTTTGACTTTGACTTTGACTTTGACTTTGACTTTGACTTTGACTTTGACTTTGACTTTGACTTTGACTTTGACTT
Source organism: Eristalis arbustorum (assembly GCA_916610145.1). Classification (NCBI taxonomy): domain Eukaryota; kingdom Metazoa; phylum Arthropoda; class Insecta; order Diptera; family Syrphidae; genus Eristalis; species Eristalis arbustorum. The sequence goes on along the minus strand of OU744316.1, from coordinate 88,652,008 downwards.
TGACTTTGACTTTGACGCAAACAATGCATTTAACTCGTCTAACTGGTCGTGTTTCACAATGCCTCGGAGCTACTTTCAGCAGGAGCTACCTTACCGATAGATTGCTCCTTCACGACTACGATGACGGGACGAAATTGTAAAGAATTACAGGGGGCATGCCTCACGGATCAGTATTAGGTATTTTACTGTAGAACGTGATGTACGACGGTATTTTACGACTTACAGTCTCCGGCGAAGTATCCATCATTTTATTCGCGGGCAAAATTGCTGTTGTTGTGGTGGCAAAACGGCTTAAAGAATTGAAGTTGTATTGCAAGGATACAATGGCACTGATAAAAAACTGACTATACGATGTGAGTTCAGATCACGTTGGTTACAAAACGGGATCGATGCTCATTACGAGTAGAAGGTTAAGTAGAATTAAACAATAAAACTCCGACAGCATAACATTATTTCCAGTTTACTTGTAAACTATCTGGAAGTGTTGATACTCGTCTTAATTCCAAGCATCAACTCGCATACGCTTGCGAAAAGTCGTCAAAAGTTTTCTGTCAAGATTCGTGTCCGATTTTGTGGGTCCGAAGATAGAAAAATGATTGTGAGAGTCGTAGCCTTCATAATGCACTTAGAACGGCAAGAGTATGCGAATCTGATCAACACCCCTTGACGAAGCAAAAATCTCGAACCCGTCTCTCGTGAAATAATACTTAGAGTAAGTGCGGCAAATATGGCCTTCCCTTAACACTTCTTTAAATAAAACCATACATTTAGGTCTGTGGTGCCCCATGGCGTTGTCGTTATGTGCGTCTACCTCGACCTCGACGTCGTACGTTCGATTCCTGCTCTGTGCGATAGAAATCATTTTCACGGCCCCACCTCTTTTGAGTCACTGACAATGCTCACAGAATATTTCCTGTCTAGAAAAAGCTTGTCGAAATTTGGCCGTTCGGTCCGGTAGATAACAATAGTACGCACAACACGAGTGGTTGCTGAGGGCTAGGCCCTTATACTGTCGGGGCAAGGATTCAAGAAGCCCCAACCATCATACCCGCCCTTAGTGGTGCTGACCAATGAATCGGCTCAGACTCTAGTCATTATTTACATGATGCTTTGCATAGACTGAATTGAAGAGACAGAGGAAGAAGCGAAGAGACTTTGCCTGGTACGCTTAATCTTTTGTCTCATAGTCAGGCGGTCGATCGGGGTACCGTTTCTGATGAAAGAACTCGGGATAATGAACATTTTGAACGGGCTACAAAGATGGCAGTCAGGCCACTGCCTTAGCACGGCGTGAAGACACTTCGAAAGAAGTGGAATGAGCTAAAATCCAGCGTTGCACCCATTTGGCGTCGACGGCGAAAAGAAACAGGTCGGCTGAGGATACTCCGACCAATTCTGATCAGTTGACTGGAACCAAAGCAGCCTCTCTTCTGCTGGCTCCCAAGACAGTAAAAAGAAGGAATCTGTCATCACTTTTTCCCTACTGCTGGTTCTCTCACAAAAGTCGCAGTATTGGTAGACGGAAGTTGAATAGGGCTGGAAGACTTGCCGGCTCTTCCTGTGCCGGCTCCTATGAAACTAGTGTTACAACCAGTAGAGGCTATATAAGATAGAAGACCCTACAAAAGAGCCACTGACACCTCTCTTGCGTTTAAGATCGGGAAAGCGGGCTATGATGACAGCATGAACAAAGTGGAGTATAAACACTGCCAAGATCATCTGTTGGAGCTCGGGAAAGCAGAGAATGCTTGCATTCAAGTGGAGAGCTGTGCTCTGGAAAACGGAACCAGTATGCATAAGTGCCGAACACAGTCTTAGGAATATGCCGTCGGCCGCACTGATACCAGAACTTCAGTTACGACGTACTTACAAGGTCCACTTTTCCTGCACCTAGGAATGGCCTGGCCAGACTAGGAGCCAAAAAAGGAATGTAGTCGTATCGTTATTAATGGCTCCAAAACCAAGGAAGGGTCCGGCGCTGGTGCTTTCGTGGAGGGCGACAACACTAGATTGTACATCTCATTAGGTAAATTTGCGTAGGTTTTGCAAGCGGAAACCTATGTGATCAACTATATTGTGGAGAACAAGTGGAAGAATCGACGTATCTATGTCTAGTGATAGCCAGGCTGTGCTTAAGCCCTTACTCAACCATTTACCTAATTCCAAGATAGTTCAGGAATGCAAATCCTCTTTGAATTTGGTTGGCAGCTATAATTCTCTGAAACTCATCTGGGTCCCACCAGGACACCAAGGAATTACTGGAAATGAGATCGCCGATAAACTTTACTAGACAAGGATCAGAGTTTCCTCTGAGTTTACTTCCCAGGACATGAACCTGCGCTCGGGCTACCGGCGTCTGTGGTTAGGGCCTCGACTGATGGTTGGGCTTCCCGAGAGCACAATCGGTGATTGCATGACTCTCCGCGGCATTCTGGTTGTCCCTTGACATAAAAGACTGTAAACGACTTACTGCCGTAACAACGGGCCGCTACATCATAAATTGGATGAAATTAAGCGAAAATACCCTCGCTTTGGTGGCCAGTGGGGAGGAAAACTGCAGAGCACTTTCTCTGTCACTGTCCCGCCTTTTCTCGATTCAGGTGGCAGGTCTTCGGCGCTGGTGTGGTGAGAGCTGATTCTGTAGGCCCCTTATTACAAAAGCGATTGTAGGTAGCTGCCTGGTAGTACCAGTCTTGAGCGTGAGTGCTCCAGCGAACTTATCAGCTCGCTCAATAAAATGTTGAACAGGATCGGTGAATGAATGGCATTCTGTTGGAGACCATTTTTAACTCCAAAAATATCCATAGAGGTCACGTTGCCATTCTTGACGACGAACCGCCGATACAGCAGTGGTTTACTAATGCCAGCCGAGTGAGCTTGTAGAAAAGTCCTTCTAACCATACGGTGTCGAAGGTCTTCTCCAGGTCAATCAAGCAGGCCCCCGTACATTGTTTCTGGCTCTTGTTCCATTGGATATCCGACACCAGTTTCGACGCGGCATGAACAGTGTCATGCACCGCTCTGAAACCGAATTGGTTATCTGGAATTATATGTCTGTCCTCTTTCCAGTTGATCAGAGCTCTATTTATCACCTTCTCGAATACGGTGCTGATGTTCGGAAGGAGACTAATTGACCGGAGGTTGCACGGATTCGAAGAATGTTTTCCTCGCGCAATAGCAGTTTTCCTCCGGATAACTTGCGTTGTGCAGAGCATTGTTAAACAGGATTGTGTACATATTATCCACTTTTAGAGGAAGATGTCTTAACACAACGTTCAAGATCCCGTCGATTTCTACCGACTTTTTCTTCGTTCATGATTCGAAGACAACTTGAAGATCTGCCTGGGAAATGAACACCTTCGTCTGCTATGGCACAGTGTGCCATGTTTACGTCATTGAACACGACCAAGCCGTTGTTCTCAGACTGCCATTTACGCAGATCTTCTCGAAGATGATAATTGCAGGATCATTGGTGATTAGACATTTTCAAGCTTTCCACTTTCCAACAATCTTAGTCTGAGTCAGCGAGTCTTCACACATTTATTATTGTGTCCATTACTCATTCCGACCGACCTCTTTGGGCATGACTCCATGTCAAAAGAAAAACTACTTGAATTCAAAACAGACTCGGAGTGGTCAGAATGAGTAACCCTTTCCCCGTCATCGAGAGGTGGCAAGTCAATGTCCTCAAAAAAGATGTCAAGTCTTTATCTGAATCCACCTCGTCATAAACCATGTTTAACGACTTTATTTTTTGACCCACTTCCAAGTGTGTGGCCAGTCACTTGATCACAAAGTCATGTCGAAACAGTTAAAACGTCGGAAATTAAAATGAAGTCTTCAACGGAAATGTCACAGCAGGAAATCAGTTCATTCACAGATTTCCCGCTTATCGGTTTGGAGGTCGCCACCGCCTTAGCATCCCCATTTGCAGATCGTAAAGCAAATTGCTTATGAAATATCAACTGTTGTTCCCAGGCCATGTCATCATTTTTTTTATTACCTCACGATGCCGTAAAAACAGAGATTACTGCGTTAAGCGTCCTCCACATCGTTGGCCATGGTCACAATTTCGTGCGAGCCGATAAGCTAATGACAGCAGTGTTTTGGGAAAAAATTAAGATCCGGACCGAATGGTCGAGGTGTTAATTCTTGCTTCCCATGGCGTATCTAATGACTGCTCTCCAGGGTGAGGTGAATGAGATCATCTCGAACCCATCTACATCGTCGAAGGATTGCTTTCGCGTTCATGTGCGCCTACCCACATTAAGATCCGCGTCACTCTTAGGCACATCCAGTGCGCCGGCAGTGGATGACAAAAGTTCGTCACACAAAGTGGCACATTTGAACAAATTTAAACAATTACCGCGAAACAGGCACGTTTCGCTGTCGCTCTAAAAGTACGAATGACGTACGCAACAGGTGGATTGGATGCGATGACGACGTGGCGGTACGTTTGATGGAACACAGGGAGTAATTAAGGTCCTTAACTTTCCCGTGTCACCTTGGAAGTTGGTGTTGGATGGGGTGGCGTAAGAGTCTGTGCGAAGAGAGTGTGTGAAAGGTCATGGTGGCAAATCAGATGATATAAGAATGCACACTGTCGTGAGAGAAAATGTTGAGCAGCATGTAGATGGGACACTGATGGTTGGGCGTTCATGGAAAGTGAGTACCCCACTGACACAGGCGAAGAGGTGGTGAAGAGAGTTGCTAGAGCTTAAGAGAAAGAAAGTATTTTCTCGAGACAAACGCAAACGACGTGTTGCTGGATACATGCTTCGCGAGAATTTAATATCACCAAGTAACCAGTCGCCGTGTTTCGATGACATCCCAACTACAATCAACGTTCAGCCTCACATTAGCGATCCCTAGCTAATGTGAGCCTACTCTCAAGGAAAAACAGAATACCACGAAAATAAACAAAGGGAATGGCTGGGTGTTGTGGGAATCGGGTAGGCACTGACTGGCTTCAACCTGGCGATGCCCAGTGTTGCAACTGTTCCTACACACCAATTGTGCTTATTTTACCTCCAAGTGGTAGCCATCGGGTACTGGTTATAGTTCACCCGAGCTCAACCTGCCAAACTTATAAGTGCGACCTCTTGTCCTAGGGGTTACAAAAAAGGATCTGGCCCTCCAGGTTGGGGGTTGTGCCGTCGGGGTAACTGCCCGGCCACACAAAAAACCATAGTTACGAAGCAACAACAAGCCTCGGAAACGGATGATTTTACTGATGACGAAAATGCACGCTGCTCCATCAAGGTCGGTAAAGACCTAACCGAGACCTTTGATGTCAAAAAAGGATTCAGACAAGGCGACGCGCTGTCATGCGACTTTTTCAACATCGTTCTTGAAAGAATTGTTCAAAACTTGAACGCCAACACCAGAGGAACAATCTTTCAAAAGTCCGTCCAACTACTCGCATATGCCGACGATATTGGCATTATCGGAAGAACGCAGCGTGATGTCAAAGGCGCTTTTGTGAGTATTGCAACGGAGGCCGCGAAGATGGGTTTATCGGTAAACGAGGGTAAGACCAAATATATGCTGTCAACAAGAAAGGACACCCAACACCGACGTCTCGGTCAGAACGTCACGGCAGAAAGATATAACTTTGAGGTAGTAAAAAACTTTGTCTACCTAGGAACCGCTATCAACTCAGACAATGACACCAGCGCTGAAATCAAGCGAAGAATTACTCTTGCCAATCGGTGCTTCTTTGGGCTAAGAAAGCAATTGGTAAACAAAGCCCTCTCTCGAATAACCAAGGTTACGCTTTACAAGACCTTAATCGTCCCAGTCGTGCTATATGGCGCGGAGGCATGGACTCTGTCAAAAGCGTATGAAGCAGCTCTTGGTTGCTTCGAGAGGAAAATTCTTCGGGCGATTTTCGGTCCCGTCTGCATAGATGGTGAGTGGAGGAGGAGATACAACGACGAGCTATACGGGCTGTTCACCGAGATTGACTTAGCCAGAAGAGTGAAGATCAAACGACTGAGGTGGCTAGGTCATGTAGAGCGGATGGAAACCAATGCTCCGGCCCGTATAGTCTTCGACTCGACCCCCGAGGGACGGCGCAGTAGAGGAAGACCGCGACTCAGGTGACGCACGCAAGTGGAAAGGGACCTCAACCAACTATGCGTGCGAAACTGGAGACAGCTAGCTAAAGATCGAGCTGGCTGGAGACGCTGGTTGAGGCCCAGGTCCACCCCGGACTGTAGCGCCACCTTAAGTAAGTAAGTAAGCCATAAGGACAACTCCTTCGGAAACAATGACGGTCATACTCTACCTGTTGCTCGCCGACCTCCGCATATGAAACGTAACTACACATTGAACTTAGACTCAGAGAATCTGAGCTATGGACCTCCAAATCATACGGACACAGTTGCATTCTAGACTCGATTCCAAGGGTATTAGTACCAAATCTGACAGCCTATTCACCTCCCTTTTATGATTTTATGAAATTCGTTGAAGTAGATCTACACAGGGATAGCAGGCGCATTAAGATCACATCGAATGTAGCAGATGCGGAGTAGGGTAATAATATAATAATATGGGTGGCGCTACAGCCCGTAGGGGGCCAGGGCCTAGCTTCTCAGCAACCACTCGTGTTGTGCGTGCTATTGTTCTCTCACGAGTGGAAGGGACCTGCAGTTTTACGCCGAATCCGAACGGCCAAGTTTTGAGAAGCTTTTTTTGGACAGGAAATACTCTTTGAGTATTGTCAGTGACTCGAAAGAGGTGGGGCCGTGAAAATTATTTCTGTCGCTCAGAGCTGGAATCGAACCTACGACGTCGAGGTTGGGGCCGACGCACGTACCCACAACGGCACGGGCCACCACAGTAGGGTAGGAGGGACAAAAATCTTTTCAGAAGGGCTGAATTTCTGACTTCGAAATCTTGAAATCTTCGCCATTGAGAAAGCGTGTCGTCTTACCAGACAAATTGCACACACATTATAGAGACGGAAAATTCCTATCCTCGTTGATGGCCAAGCAGCCACCAAAGCTATAGTATCAATCACCACATCCTCTAAAATAGTTAAAAATTGCTCCGAAGAGCCTACTAGTTTAGTAGACAAATGCAAGGTGAACATTGTCTGGTTTCTCAGGCGCAGTGATATCCCTGGTAATGAAAGAGCTGACGAACTAGTCAATCAAGTTTCCGCACTCGACTTTTCGACTGCAAGGGGGGATACATGTACTAAGGGAACTTGTTAAGGCTAGAATCAGCTCGTGCAATACTTCTGGAATGATGCTCGTTCAAGACCTGTACTATACACAATAATACACTGAGGAAATTCTAAGTCTAACGTGTACTGACACTAAACGAATAACAGCGTAGTCAGACAGAGCACACAATGTCGCCACCTATCATAGAAGGACAGCGCAGAGCACGGCATCAGAAAGCACACTAGCAAAGCACAGGCCATACCAGTACAAACACAAGTGCGCACCAGGATACCACAGAGCATTCGAGGACACTACAGAGCAGACCAGCACACCACGGAGCATACTGAGATACTATCGCACTTCAAAAGAAGAAGCACTGACTAATTTCATCAACATTTTCGTTGCTTGCAGGATTGAGGATACACTTTAAAAGTAATTGACATTATTCGACTTGGCAAATTGACAATGTGACAATGAAGAGTCTTCGACACCGAGTCATTGGGACAGCGCAACAGAGGACGTCCTCGCACTAGATGGCGCACACAAGTTGAAAAGGATCTCAACCAACTTGGTGTGCGCAACTGGAAAGATCGTGCTGGCTGGAGAGGCATGTTGGTTGAGGCCCAGGTCCACCCCGGACTGTAGCGCCAATCAAGAGAGAGAAATTGACAATGTTTAATACCGTGCCTGACTATGGAAAAAAAATCGGGGACCTGTCCGTCATCCATTGCCATGTCTTTTACTAAAAGAGGTTGACTGGATTCTGCCTTCGCGTACACTCTCAGCTTTAGGCGCTAAGCACAGTCGAACTGCTCTAGTATCATCCACTAATGTAAGCTCGTACTCAAATTTGCTAACCATACTGGCAATAGTGGTATCAGTAAGTCGATTATGCGCACCGTAAGGCTTAGTAAAGGTCAATGATCAAGGGAATCTAGTCTATATGAGGAGAAACTAAGCTAAGATGTAACCATCCCTTACCTCTCTCCCACTACATCGTATCTCTCCCTTCCATCTCCGGTGGGCTGGATCAAGGTGTCATACGACCCATGCCGACGATCAGCCTGGTTGGGGGCCCACCTGTTCGCTCAGTCGCGAACAGAGTATCTGGGAGACCTGGCACACTCCCAGATTAATCCTGTCTTAGCTGTGCAATGCGCATCCCTGCACAGCCGGACCTTCCCTTTCTCCGCTACTCGTGGGACTTACAATGAACACAAATAATTCTACAAAGAAAAAGTTTGAGAAGCTTTTTCTAGACAGGAAATACTCTTTGAGCATTGTTAGTAACTCGAAAGAGGTGGGGTCGTGAAAATTGTTTTCGTCGCGCAGAGCAGGAATCGAACCTACGTCGTCGAGGTTAGGGTCGACGCACATACCCACAACGCCACGGCCCATCACAAATAGAACTACATAGGTTGTATAATTGCTAACGTAAAACAATTGTTTTGCATCAGTTCAGAGTCAATGGTGTTTCCTTGCATCAAACGAATTCCCACCTTTATCGTAAACTCAACTATTCCAACTTTCTGACCCAATGCTTGAGGTTGAAAGGTATGTAAAATGCGGTGCCCTCCCTCCGCAAATAGTCAATTCCTGACACGACGGATCCATCACAAATTGCCGATTTGCATGCGCAATGACACTTCATCATCGTTCGATGTCATTTGTAGCCAAAGACTATGGCGGACGCAAAACCGACGTAACATGAAATTTGACTTAAAAAGGTGCGCGCACATAGCTCGAAGACACATGTCCCACAAGCGCCATGGTCACCCATCACGGTGTGCACTTCCATCAAAAAATTGGGCACGTGAGCCAAGACCGTGGCATCAGCGGCATACACCGCAAGCGGAAAGACGGATCAATGAGATACATCCAGCGATTTGCATCTCGAGCACTGTCGCAAAGAGCCATCCGGCGCATTCCTCCGTCGATTGTGCTGTCAACGCGACTGCCTTGTTCGGCGGACAGACCCACGATAATGGGCGTTCAGGTGGAAATATATGGCCTCTCGGGATAATGCATATTCATTCCATTGGACGGGTCTCCCTCTCGCCCATTACCCGAACAGACTCTGGAGTGTTATCAATGCACGCCCATCTCAAGTGAATTGAAATCAACATCTACTCGCAAGTCAAAGCCTAGTTCTGTGATATTTATAGCAAATCGGACAATTTCTCAAGGAGCTTGCTGTCTAAGCTTTACCACACTCTCCCAAGACTTTACACTTTCCACGAACCCAGCGTGAACCTGAAACAGATGTGATTAAATTCCGTTTTCTCGAGAACTACTTGTTAATTAATCCCCCCCATCACGCTGCTGTCAGGCACAAACTAATTGTGTCGTTGAATGAACAGATTACCAAGGAACCAGAAAATTAAATTCTTCTTAAATTCCTTCGCACTCACTCTCACCAGTCGGCACCTTGAACCCCAGAACATCGGCAAATCCTCCCCTCACTCACGCAACAACAGTCCGTCTAGTTCCGCAACATCATGAAATTTGGTCGTTTTCTCTCGCAACATCACCCACCGTGCATCCACCGCGGTCGGCGTCACAAGGCCAGCAGCATGTCTCTCTATCGCCGCAAGTGGAGATGAGATGTGTATCTCGTGTTCAACAGCGAAACGAGCAGGAACAGCAGTCAAGAGATAAAAATCTGCCGCCTACACTCGCAGTGACACAATAGGTGATGTACAGCCGCAATTCGCGGTCGCTATGGTCTGATGAGATGTGCATTTACCGGATGCCTGTGTGTCAGTGCAGCAGATCGTCGGTTGTGCAAGTGAGATAGCCTCGACGAACGTGTTGCGCCACTTTGTGTAAAGTGCACCGTCAAGTGCTGAATGCAAAGGGGATTAACCGCGTTTTTGAACAAAGGAGACAATTACTCGTCGTGCATGACCCAGTAACCCAGTGAATGTCACCTATTTCCTAGGTCACCTATTGACGCTTGGGTGGCTTGGTGTTACTCCTGTTTGGGAGAAGTGATTGAACTGCTTGCGGGGGATGTCAAGCGATGGCTACAGAAGTGTAGAGGGAATTCCTCAAGAAAGTACGTAAGGGAACAATTGCTAACATATTCAGAAAATAAGCGATGGAACGACTAATTGAGGTAAGAGTGTTGGCCCGTGGCGTTGTGGGTACGTGCGTCGATCCCAACCTCGACGTCGTAGGTTCGATTCCTGCTCTGTGCGTCGAAAACAATTTTCACGACCCCACCTCTTTCGAGCCACTGACAATGCTCAAAGAGTATTTCCTGTCTAGAAAAAGCTTCTCAAACTTGGCCGTTCGGAGTGAGCGTAAAACTGTAGGTAACTTCCACTCGTGAGAGAACAATAGCACGCACAACACGAGTGGTTGCTGAGAAGCTAGGCCCTGGCCCTCTATGGGCTGTAGCGCAACCCATATTATTATAGTGTTGCTCAACTAAAACCATTTCAATTTTAGAATAATTGAATTTAAAGGCTCTTCCAACAGGGACTTGTTGACGTTCAATGCTTCAAAGTGGTCGTCATTTACTTAGTCTGTCTTGCAAACTGTCCATGGACGGAGATGCCAGTCAACACCATGTCGAAATGTTTATTGAAAGTGGGTGCTTTTTATAAAGGTCTCCATAAGAATGGGCAAACTTTTGGATGAACTGGTACGCAAGCAAAAGCCTACAAAATCTTCTCTGCCGTTCTGTCTGAGCGCCTGAAACCATTCGTCAACAATCTGATAGGTCCCTACTAGTGCGGTTTCAGGCCTGGGAAGTCCACTATCGATCAAATTTTCACATTAAGGCAGATCCTCGAAAAAACCCTAGAGATGCAGATCGACACCCACCACCTATTTGTCGACTTTAAGGCCGCATATGACAGCGTGCATAGAGACGAGCTATACAACGCCATGTCTAGCTTTGACATTCCTGCCAAGCTTGTGAGGTTGAGCAGGATGGAGCTCCATCAAGGTCGGTAACGAACTCACCTTCAAAAAAGGTTTTAGGCAAGGCGGCGCGCTGTCATGTGACTTCTTCAACATCGTCCTAGAGAAGATCGTGCGAAACTCACACGCCAACACTAGAGGCACGATCTTCCAGAAGTCCGTTCAACTGCTAGCATACGCTGACGATATTGACGTGATTGGCCGAACTCAGCGAGCCGTCAGTGAAGCGTTTGCTTGTATTGAGACGGAGGCGGAAAAAATGGGTTTAGCGGTGAATGAGGGCAAAACAAAGTATATGCTGTCATCAAGAAAGGACACACAACATCGACGACTCGGTCAGAACGTCACCATAGGCAGCTACAACTTCGAGGTAGTGAAGGACTTCGTCTACCTTGGCTCCCAAGTAAATAGTGCGAACAACATCAGTACTGAGATTAAACGCAGAATAACTCTTGCCAACCGCTGTTTCTTTGGGCTCAAGAGGCAATTGAGTAGTCGAGCCCTCTCTCGAAAGACCAAGCTCACCTTATATAAGACCTTGATCATCCCTGTCCTGCTGTATGGCGCGGAAGCTTGGACTATCTCAAGAGCGAATGAAGACGCACTTCGAGAGAAAAGTTCTGCGTTCAATCTTTGGTCCTGTTTGCGTTGAAGGTTCTTGGAGAAGGAGATTCAACCACGAACTGTACGGGCTGTACAGCGACATGAGTCTAGTCAGGCGTCTACGGATTGAACGTCTAAGATGGCTAGGCCATGTAGAGCGCATGGACAACACTGTTCCAGCCCGAAGAGTCTTCGACTCCGAACCTGTGGGATAGAGGACGACCACGAACCCGATGGCGCACTCAAGTGGAGAAGGACCTCAACCAACTTGGAGTGCGAAATTGGAGGCAGCTGGCTGAAGAACGTGCCAGCTGGAGAGGATTGTTGACCGAGGCCCAGGTTCACCCCGGACTGTAGCGCCACAAGAAGAAGAAGAAGAAGAAGGGTACGCAAGCAAGCAAAGTTGTCCAATTTTGGACGATAACAATCCACATGGAATCCAAGAGCGTCTAATGCAATCCGAAAAAAAAACTGTTGGTGTGGTTGTTGGTCTTCTTTCCATATTCGCTTGAAAAGGGCCATCACCGTAAAGGGCGAGCTATATGGCTGAAGTGGATGATATGGATACCGACGGGTGCTATGTGCCACAACGCCCATGTCACACTGAAAATTCTACATAAGCAATTTAAGCCATTTCTTGTGCCGTTTTCCTGTAGTCGCATTTCTGTTCGAATGAGCCAACCAAACCAATATCATCAGTCGTGAGTGCCTTTCTGTTTTGACTTGGGGCTTCTAGTCGGGTCTTAGGCTGGTTGCTTCCTGTCACGAAAGTTCAACCGATTGAGGTTCCTTTCCATATGCGCCACCGGAGGCGTGGTCTTCCTTTACCGCGTTGTCCCTCGGGGTTGGAGGGAAGAATTTGGGGGTATTGGTGCTCGACGTGATCTTGCCAGCTGAGACGAAGAAGTCTAACCCGTTTCAGATCGGTATCGCGCCCGTGCAGTTCGTTGTTCAGTCTCCACTTTCAAGCATAAGCAGGGACCAATGCTAGTTCGAAGGACTTTCCTCTCGAAGCGACCAAGAATCTCCTCGTCCACTTTAGTTAGTGTCCATACTTCTGCGCCATACTGGGACTATCAAGGTGTTACACCGGGATATATTCTTTTTTTAAGAGAGGGTTTTTGCCTTCCCAGCCCTTAAACAAACCGATTGGCGAGCGTGATCCTTCGATTTATTTCCGCGGTGGTGTCGTTACCTGTTAGACAAAGCCTTTTACTACCTCGAAGTTATAGCTGTCTATAGTAACAATGATGCTTTGTCCAGGACGTTGGTGTTGATGGACCTTTTTCGTAGACGGCATACACTTTGTCTTACCCCACTTTCCACAAGCCCCATCTTGGCCGCTTTCTTCTCGATGCTCTCACACGCTTCTTTGAAAGCCCATTGTGTTCTTCCGATGATGTCAATGTTGTCGGCACATGCAAGCAGTTGCACAGACTTGTGTAGGATCTTGCCTCTCTTGACATTTGAGTTCCGCACGATCTTTCGAAAATAATTTAAAAAAAAAATCACTTGGCAATGCGTAACCTTGTTTAAATCTTTTCTGACCTCAAAGTTGTCTGCAAAATCTGCACCGACCTGGAGGAGCACTCTCCATAGTCATTGTGCAAAAGGATTCCAAAACTAGATAATGCCCTGAATAGTTCGTCTCTATGTATGCCGTCATACGCGGCCTTAAAGTCGACGAATAGATAGTGGGTATCGACATGAAACGTGGTGGCCCGTGGCGTTGTGGGTATGTGCGTCGACCCCAACCTCGACGCCTCGATTCCTGCTCTTTGCCACAAAAATAATTTTCACGGCCCCACCTCTTTCGAGTTACTGACAATGCTTAAAGATATTTCTTTGTCTAGAAAAAGCTTCTCAAACTTGGCCGTTCGGAGTCGGCGTAAAACTGTAGGTCCCTTCCACTCGTGAGAGAACAATAGCACAGTAGCAGAACACGAGTGATTGCTGAGAAGCTAGGCTCTGGCCCTCTACGGGCTGTAGCGCCACTCATATTATTTAGCCTTGACAGTGGGCCTCCTTTATTGACAACTTCACGGAACAGCAAGGAAGACTATAGCAGCTATGAATAACGCGTTCTCGTTCAGCTTTTTAAGTACCCCAGATAGCAAAGTTTGTCTTGTTCTTGACTTAATACAACATTGTATCGTCCTGTTCGGGTCACCAAACATTTTCGCCGTCACAGAAATAATTATCATCGCCCAGCAAATGTAGTGATCATCACGTTATTTAATGCCTCATTACCACCTCTTGATTTAGCTGCCATCTGTTTCGATACGCGCACACACAACACAATCTAATTCAGCCCATCTGCCCAGCATCACCACAGAGAGATGAGTCAACCACCAGGGTGCTCCTAAATCGTTTAGAGAACCGTTTCCCCTTCCATCCCAAACAACCACGCACAATAAGCCAGATTTAGGTCACCAACCGTCCGCCAAAAACCCTTCATAAATTCCGCCCATAAATTCCCTGCAAACATTTATCAATTCAAACGCCCAGCGCTTCCACTACAACGGCACTCTCTTGTCCGTGCCCTGCCCACTGATCCCCGTATTTATGTATCGCAGATACAATTTGTCGGATTTTTACGACCATAATTCGGTCAGCGGTCGAAGGGAACGGGCCGAGCGATGCTGCTGCCTCCAAATGCACTCTCCACTTGTTGAACAGCAGCTCCCGTCTGCGGCGGATGGGAGGCAGCGAATCCAATTAGTTATGCGGCCGCAAATCAATTTGCCGCTCCACAGTGCTGCACGTTGATGGGAATGTTTTTGGATTTTTCATATTTTTTTGGTTTTGTTTTTACGAGTTTCAAGTTGGTCCTGTGAGACAGAGGAGGAGCAGTATTGACATCCGAGTAAATACCGCTCTGCCGCATGACGAATTGACTGATTCTGGTGGGCTTACTCGCGTTGACTAAATATTTACGCGGGCGTTGAAAAACTCATTTTACGACTGTACGACTGCACTGGCACGTCTCG